>CM076574.1:825782230-825952054 GCA_034641835.2 Pinus albicaulis | reverse complement strand
TCAAAGAGCTATGGATATAACATTTGCAAAGGAAATTCTTGAATTCATTGTGATTTATTTAGATGAAATTACTATATTTTCAAAGACCGATAATTATCATTTGGATCATCTCAGACAAGTCTATCTTAAATGCAGGAAATTTGGCATCACTCTAAAACCTCAGAAGACTTTATTTGGATTGGGAGAAGGTAAATTATTAGGACATATTATATATAAAGAGGGAAATAGGATAGACCCAGCTAGAATAGAGGTCATTCTAAACATTATTTCTCCTAGGAATATTAAATAATTACAAGATTTTCTAGGTAAAATTAACTTTCTATGAAGATTCATCACAAATCTAGCATAAATAATTAGAGAACTTAACAATATGTTGAAAAAATATTCAATACTTAAATGGACTATAGAGGCCAAGAAATCATTTGAATCAATTAAACAAGCCTTAACAAAAACACCAGTCCTTATAAGTCCTGAGTTTAAAAAATATTTCATTATTTTTTCCTTTGCTTCAAAACACAATATTGTTGCAGTTTTACTGCAGAAAAATGACCAAGGCTATGAGAAACCCATTGCTTTCTTATAAAATCACTCATAGATGCCACTTTAAAGTATAACATAATGGAAAAATAGGCACTAGCTTTAGTGAAGGCCATTAAAGACTTTAGAGTGTACATTCTTTATTCCCATATCATTGCTTATGTTCCAAATGTAGTTGTAAAGGACATTCTAACAAAGAATGGACCTGATGTTAAGAGAGGCAAGTGGACTACCACAATTTTGGAATATGAGATAGAAATCAAACCCACCAAACTCATAAAAGGTCAAGGTTTAGCCAAACTCATGGCTGAATCAAATTTTCATGCTTTAGATATTAATTTTATTGCCCAAATAGATGATCAGGAAGAGATGGCAACTCCACAGAACAGTGAAGCCTTTTCAGACTCATCATGGTATGCAGCTATTGTAGTTGTATTACTAAACTTACAAGCTCCTCCTAGATTAACAAGAACAAAAGCTAGATTTTTAAAATTAAAGGCAATAAGATTTTGTATCATAGATAATGCACTCTTTTAGAAAGATCATGGTGGAATTTTATTGAATTGTTATCTTAAAGAAGAATCTGACAAAGTTTTGGAAGAATTTCATGCAGGTGACTCTGGAGGACATTTTTACTGGAAGACTACTGCAGAAAAAAACTTGAGAGCTGGTTTTTACTGGCCTACCTTGTTTGTAGATGTAAAAATGTATGTGACCTCCTGTCACAAGTGCCAAATCCTTGAAGGAAAGAAAAAACTGCTACCCTTGCCCTTAAAACCCATCTCAACAAAAATTTCTTATCAACAATGGGGTCTTGACTTCATTGGCGAAATTCACCCTCCATCCTCAGCCCAACACAAGTGAAATCTGACAGGCATTGACTATTTCACTAAGTGGACAGAAACCATACCTTCCAGGAAAGCCACTGACACTATCATAATCTCATTTTTAGAAAATAACATACTCTCAAGATTTGGATGCCCTCAAAATATTATTATTGACAATGTAGTTGCATTCAAAATCCAAAAATATGATTGACTTATTTCAGAAATACCACATTACCCTTGGCCATTCTACTGCATATTACCATCAAGGTAATGGCCTTGTTGAATCCTCCAATAAAAGCCTTGTGAACATCATCAAGAAATTACTAGAAGACAACAAGAAAACTTGGAACAAGAGGTTAGTTAATTCCTTATGGGCAGATAGACTTACTACTAAGAAATCTATTGGTACATCCCCTTACCAGCTTGTTTATGGGATGGATGTTGTTTTTCCATCTTCCTTAGGAGTACCAATAATGAAGATAATCCAAGAACTACAAGTTGAGACCAATGATATTCAAAGAAGGATTAATGAAACCATACACTTGAAACAAACAAGAGAAGAGGTTTATCTTAATTCTTAAGTTATCCAAGGCAAGATTAATAATTTTTTTGACAAGAAGAGTAAAGAAGATGGTTTTTGTATTGGTGACAAAGTTTTAAAGTGGGATTCAAGGAGAGAAGAGAAAGGTAAACATGGGAAATTTGATTTCTTATGGAAAGGACCTTATGTTATTTATGGTTACAGAGGTAATAATGCTTTCTTTTTGAAGGAGATGGATGGATCAGATTTGCTAGGTGGACCTGTCAATGGTAGAATGTTGAAGCATTACTACTCTTTAGAAATAACTAATAGTTAACTTTGTTTACTTTACTCATTGTTCATAACATTGCAGATATTAAAATGGATTGGATGTTTTTACTAGCAAGGTTGTAGCCTGGAGAGAAGGCCCTAAGCTTTGAAGGATAAAATATCATAAACATGAATAATTGTAGAGCTCAGAAGACATTTCCAAGGCCAGCATAGTCAAAATTCAAAGGCTACTAGTCTCAAAGTTCTTGGAATTTCACCAGGAAATTCCATCCCCATGTGGAGCCACTGTTAGGGTCCTATAATAATAGGATACATAATTTTTGAATTGAATTTTATTAGTCTTGTAATATGTACATACTTTTCTTTCTGCAAATTTTTTCCCATATTAGAAAATAAAAAATGTAAAGAGGGTAAAAGTCCTAAAAGAAAAATCAAAGGGCTTAAAAAGAAAAATATAAAAAAGAATAGAAAAAATGGACCCCAAATACAAAAAAGAGATAATAATAAGACATGAAAGTGATGCAAGTCAAAATTCCACTACTAGTTACTTTTCACTACAAAATAAATGATTATGTGTAGCTTTTTCAGAATGCCATAATCCATGATGAGTTAAATAGCTTAATCTTGAATTTTTCATGCTTTAAATTTCATGCTGATAGATAGAGAATAATGATCTTGTCAAATAGTTTAATATTGCCAGATCAATATTTAGGTAAATAATAAATAAGGAGCTCAACAATTTAATCTGAGCCCTTGGATGAAATAAAGTCAGAATTAGATAGTTTCATGTTTTAAAATAAAAATGAATAAGGGTTTTGCAAGCTCAAATGCACCCATGCAAATAAAGGAAAAAAATGGTAGAATAGCATATGGGTAGGAAAAAAGCAGTTTCACAAGGAATGGATAAACATCATTTGGAAAATTACTAATTTCCCTCCCTACAAATGTGTTCTAGTACTAAATCCTTCAGTCATATTGTCTCAAAGCATTTCTCTGACTTTTGGTGGGACCGGATGCACATCTTAATGACTGATTGGCACCAAGGTATTGGATTCCACCTCATTAAAACCCTTCTCCTTCATAAAAATCCATTTTCCTCCTTACATCATTCATTTTCCTTTACAAAATCCCCTTTTCCTAAAGTTTAAAACACATTTTACCTAGGAAAAGTAAAACCCCCTTGACTAATTCCCTTTTTCATACAAAAATACCCAAAAACCCACAAAAATGCTATTAGCCTAAGTATAAGGGTGAAATGTTAAATATGGGGCCACCACTATGAAAATACCTCCCAAAGACATAAGTTACACTTTACTTAGTGTATTTTTTTACGTTCCGTAAATTCATTTCATATTATCTCCTAACCTAATGTTCTAGATCCACTTTTAACCTTTCCTCTTCTGTATTATATTAAAACCCTTTAAATAATATCCCAAACCCATGTTTTATGTTTATCCTATGGTATATTTCCCCACGTGATATTTTCCCTGCTCCCCATAGGCTTAAACTATTCTTTTTATATATTAACCCGCCCAATATTTACATTACACATATCGCAATTTCATTTGTTAATATATAAACCCTACCCGCCTATCATATTGACATATAAAAATATATATTAAAATTATGTTTTAATATATAATTCTGCTCCCACCGCATAAAGAACTTTCGGGCCCCATGCCCATTACCCCAGCATCTTCGTTTCTTAATCCTGACCGTTCGCTTATGTCCGCTAGATCCAAGGGAGCATATCTCCCATTGCAAATATTACAGCGCAATCGTTAACCAGAATAAAATTTGTGATAAAAGTTGTTTCAAGCCTTCCTCTCTCCTCCACGCATCGGCTTTGCATTTGATCGCATCCATTCCACAAATACCTTTTACCGCCTTTAACCCATGCGAAAAATACTTAGCGATAATTTCCCCCCCCCCCCCCCACACCTAAACTGCTGATGATTTGAATTGACTAGTAGTTAATGAAATTACTATTTAAAATCAAAATCATTATAAAAATAACTAAATGAGCTTATTTTAAGTTTTATGTTCCCTTTCTGCTCATAAACCTCTCCAGAACGAGAAAAATATGTTACCTCCCCTGTATTAGTGCATAAACCAATATAATTCAACCAAATTCATTACTGTGATCACTTAAAAGCCTCCAGACTGCATTTAAAGACCACAACAAGCTTTCGAAAGATTTCAACACACATCAAACCCTTTTCTGCAGCAAATTGCCTAAAATTCATAGGTATTCTTCAGAAAAAGACCTATCCATCTATCTGAAAGAAGTATATTGTTAAATTGAAGCCTTTTAGAACCTGTCTGCCTAAGCAACAGTCATATTACCTCACAAATTTATCCTGGCTGTAAACCTTGAACATTTCCACAGTTTCTAAAACTGTAATCTGTTTTTAAAGAAAATTTGAAGTGAATTTAAGCATTTGCAGACTTAAGAAGTCCTCTGGGATATCCAAAGCCTTTCTAAAATACTCAGAAGCCCCTTTTTCATAAGTTTTGATGTTTTAGGATTGTTTTCATCAAAGAAATTTGCAGAAAAACCCTTGATAACTTTTCTTGAGTCTGTAAAGGTCAAGAAATTGGTTTTAAAAAAAGAATTGATAGTTTGAGTCAGAGTAACCTAAATTATACCTTTTGTAGTGCAAGATAAACCCTTTGTTATACTTAAAATCCTTCTATAAACAGTTTAATCTTACAGAAATGATTCACAAACCTGAAAAACAAATTTTTAAAGATCAAGAGTGTTAAAATTGTTAAAACAAACCTATCAATGTCATCCAAAAGCACAATTGTAATCAATCCACTACAACCTCCTGTTGTAGGTGTGAAACATACCCCATTGGATGATGCAGACTACAAAATCATAGATCCTGTAACTGAATTTAACCTCCTTGAGCTCCACTGTTGGAGCCAAGAGAAATCCTTGGACCAAGTAGAAGATGTGCTTATTTGGGAATCTAATCTGCCTAAGTATGTTGTTACTCACACCCATCAATACCAAGAAGCCATTAGATTGTGCCAATCTCATTATTCTCCAGATCAGAGAGCTATTGTCAATTCTGAAAAAGAAATATTATTTACCATAATAGTTGAATCTGTAAACCAAATGCTTCAATTGCAGCCTGAGCCCAATGCAGTTCCCCTATCTATTGAAGCTCTGAATATTCCAAATTTTCCAAACATTAATGCCCTCCTATGTGGAATTCGAAAGTTAAATCCTCCATATTCCTCTTCCAAATTCCTATAAGGAACCAAACACATTATCTCTATGTTGTCTTTCATCCTTGGTTACTTCACAGATGAACATATTGATGCATCTATACTTGGCTTTCTGTCCATTTTTGTGTCTAGTCAGCCCCCTACATTTATCTACAATTTTGCTGAGTATATTTTTGATAACATCCATGAACAAATTGTTAAATTACCTATTGAAGGTATCTTTAGGTATACCTCATTTATTTTCCATACGTTCCTTTACTTTCAGTCAGACAAGTTTCCAATAACTCTTCAAAATATGGATGTAGAAGGAAATGCATAGTCTATTATATTCTGGACATCCTTGATCAGAAAGGAGTCAAAAGAGTTTACATATGTAGACTTTACAGATTGTTTGATTCATCCATTGGTAAATATGTTAAAAAATAGTGTGCAACCTAGAACTAGTGATGAAATCAAAAGGGTGTTAAATTTTTCAGAACAGAGCAGGACATGTGATTGGTATTTATACCAAAATCACATGGAGATCAGAGTTTATAGAGCAACCCTCATTCCTTACAAGTTGCCAAAGTATTTACCAATGAGGTTGTTTGCTTTAGAATATATAAGACATATTTTGAACTCAGATTCAGTAAGTTTCTTGGTTGCTAAGAAGAAAACTCAATTTAAATTGAAGAACCAAGTGGGTCCATTTATATGCAGTGACAAAGAAGTAGGTATAGAGGCAGAAAATGAGTTTTCAGAGTACAAATTCAACAAAATTTTTCTTTGGTACTATGATCCTTATGGTATAATCAGGAAAATGAGAGTGAAGTGTAAATTAACTCCCTACATTCATGAGAAAAAGCCTGAAATTGAGAAATTTTCTAACCAATCGGAGTGGTTAGAAAATAAACTGGTAGAAGCTGATAAATAGAGTGATACTAGTCACATTCTACAAACTCCAGCTTAGGAAGATAGAGGTATAAAAATAAATAGGGAAGAAGGCTCTTACACTGCTAAAACTACCACAGACACCAAGTTTAAACTCAGGTACAACAAGAAACCAAAGATCAATCCTGGAGATAAAGAAAAAGAAATAGTGGAGATTATAGATACAAAGATTCCAGAGAAAGACACAGTGCCTCCCACAGTGATTATAAATGAACAAAAACCTGCTACTTCCAATACACAATTGATGTAGAAACAACAGTGTGGAAGTATCATCATCAAAACAAATAGAGGACAAAGATATGGATATTAAAGAAAAGTATAAAGAGATTAAAGCCAAAAGTGAGGAAATTAAGAATGAAATTTATTATCAATACTTGAAACAGACTCCAGGCATAAAATAGGTTGCTTTCAGCCTTTTATTATAAGAATAAGAAATTACTGATGACCATGCTTCCACCTGTAGTTCCAACTCCCAAAACAACAGCTGATTACAAAAATGTTGATTTTGAAGTACCAGTCCAAGACATTCATCCCTTGGATCAAATTGAATTCCACAAACGGAGTTCAAAAATGATATATTACACAATGAAAATAAAAGAAATGACTGTTCAAAAGCTCCATAATACTTTAATAAATGTCATAGATCAACTTAAAGTTGAAAAATATTCTTCATATGCCAAGGATACAAGAATCAAATCCTTGGAGGAGTTAGTAATTGAGATGGGTTATGATCCTGCAAATGTAAAAGTTGCAGAGGAGCTAATAAAAAATAAGAACTGACATTGTAGCACTCAGAAAACAGTTGAAATTACCTCCTATAGAGCATCCATAGGCCAGGGAGATTCTACAGGAATCTAATCAAAAGGATGAGAAGATGAGTCTCATATTGCAGATGACAACACAAATTAAAGAGATGGATATTAATATGGAAAAATTGGTCCAAGAAAAAGAAGCTGCCAAAGCCCAAGAAATTCCTGCTACTGTAATTCCTATGTTGAAAACAACAGTGCCATCCAATCTAGTAGAAGAATTAGCTCCAGAGGTTCCATTAGCTACAATAGTGCCAGTAACATCATCTACCACTTCTGCCACTAGGTCTTGTACTACAGCAGTCCAGAAATCAGATGAGGCCAAAAAATTGATAAAGGCAATGAAGGACATGTCCATACAAAAAAATGAAATAAATAGGTTGAAGGAGAAAATTAAGAATCTTGAAGAAGCCAAAAGCTTGCACAGATCAATGCCAAAACTGAAGAGAAAAAGGCTAAAAGGTTGAGTGAACAGTTAAAGAAATTAGAAACAGAGTTGACTTTGAAAGAACCCATGGCACATATTAAAAATAAATTATGGTCCAATATCATTGAATTAGTCAATGATAATTGGCCATCAATACAAGTGATTTATGAACAGAAGGATTTACTGAAAGCAGCAAGAGAAGAAATACAAAGGACCAAAGATGAGCTAGGTATGAAACTTGAAGAAGCATAGGAAATTATTAAGTTCCTAAATTCCAAGAACAAGCAAGAATTAGATGAAATTGGAATAACAGACGGGACAAAAACCATACTTGAGGTAAAAAAAGTAATTTCCAAGAAAAACTTGATGAAACAGTTGGAAGAAAAATGCCAAACCATGGATATAGAAATTACAAGATTCATTGTAAAATTTGACATTTTGAGGCAAAAAGGACTTCAAAATATTCTAGTAATCAATGATAAATTAATGAAACAAGAAGATTATAACAAAAAGGTAAGGAATTTTTCCAAAGAACAACTAAACAAATCAGATTCGAAAGGGATACCAACAGGAAAATTTTTACATAAGAGTATTGAAAATCTGTTTTACTTACAACATGAAGTAAAACACCTTTTTGTGGTCAAACCAACATTTGCAAGATACAATGAAGCTGATGAAAATTTCAGAAAACTAAATAATATCAAAGTTCCAGAAGCTGAGTTCTGGGAGAAATTAATAGATTTGCTGTAAAACCCAATTGCATTGAGAAATATCAAAGAAAAGATAAAAGAAGAGTTGTCTTTTTTACTGCAAAATAAACAGATTTTAACTGTGAGAAAGTGTATCAGTAGTCAAAGCGTATCAACAGTCAAATAGAATCAGTTGAAAAAGTGTATCAGATGAAAGGTAAAGATCAAAACAGATTGAAGATCAAGCTGCCAGTGTGAGGGACACCTCATTTGCCCAACTGCAGCCCAAATCCAAGCAAAAAGCTATTTAATTTCAATAAATAAGACATCTAGCAATTAGTTATGTAGTTGTCACTATCTTCTTGCAAGATTATTTGTTTTCCAAGAAAAATTCCTAAGATTTTTCTACGATATTTTGTACTACTTTTTGTATAAATACTAATTCATTTGAAGTATTAGGTGTGGATTAATTACTAGAGATTTCTATAGTCATATTTTTTGAACTTGAAGGGCTTTTGAATCAAGTTCAAGTCAGCAGACTGGATCAAAGAAATAAAGCATCATATTACATGATTCATGTGTTGGGACATTGAAGTGAAGTATTTTCTCATGTTATGTCAATTTTCTTATGTTTTTCATCCATTCATAAATTTGTTTTAAATTTTAATGTGAAATCAAGAATTGTTATCTCAGAATTTGTTAAAAGCACTCTGTAATTGTCTAATTTTCATTTAAATGTTTTCTGCTGATATCCAGACCAGGGAACCCTTAATTGCTCCCTGAATTCAATTTACCTCTACCTTTTCACTCCTTATCCACATTAAGGAATCCTTAATTAATATTTATCCTGATTAAAACTTTTTCACCATCGGCCTTTGAAGATCTGAAGTGACTATGCTATCTTGCCCTGTGAAAATTTTCCTTTAGACCTTGATCCTGATCTGTCTACTTGACACATTGACTCCATTTTCCCAATGAAAAACATAGCTGTGATTTTACCACCAAACCAAATAAAAATCCAAAAACCAATTTTCCCTATAAAACTAGCCTAAAATTAGATATAAAAACAAAGTTAAATATTATAGAGAGAGCCCTCTATGAGCATTAGGAAGGCTAGATCCTGAAGCTTAAAAGTAGGTTTGTGGTTACCTCTAATATTCTTTAAACTATAATAAAAATTCTCATAAATTTTAGAATTATTAGAGTGATAATAGCACCACTGCCTGATGATGAATGGAAGCTCACAATAACCTTCCCAAAGTAGGCACTTGAAGTCCCCCATGGGTAAGGGTGGGATATCCACTTGGGAACACCTTGTGCTAAGAAACACTTTAGACTTAGCTAAACAACATAAGTGTGCATAGAAATGTCATAAGGAAAATCTAGATCTAAATAGATCAAATAAATGAATAATACAAGACTACCCTCTATTCTACCTTCATCTTACTTATATGAAAAGTCAGCTTCCCAAGCCTTGGCCCACCTCTAAACTACGATGTACATGTGGACATAAGCCTTCATTATTGAATTCAATGTCTCTCCATGTCCTCCATCATGTATGCATGTAATGATCACCCTCTCCATCATGTGTGCATTAAATGCACCACTTCCTCCATCATCTTATCATGAATTCTCTATGCTCTACATTTGATTCCCTCCATGATCTTTCTCATTAATGAGACATGATCTCCACTCCTTTCACATTAAGTAGCTGCTCCACTACTCCATAGTGTATATCTAGATCTAATTAATCCATAATAACATGAAAAAAGTGGATCTTATTCATCAAAAGGGGTTATGGGTCCCTCCACCCTTTTATTGACTTAATTAATTAAGTTTATTAAGAACTCTAATATTCCAATGAACAGATGAAAAATTTGGTCTATTACACAAACCGTCATGCAGGAATTGCGTAATTCCTAAGACTGAATGTACACATGAGAGTGGCTGAATGTGGCACCAATGCTTGATGATGAATGGAAACTCAATAGAACCTTCCCAAAGTAGGCACTCGAAGTCCCCCGCAGGTAACGGTGGGATTTCTGCTTGGAAAAACCCGTGTGCTGAACAACACTACAAAATTAGCTAAACATCATAAGCGTGCATATAAATGTCAACCAAAAAATCTAGATCTAAACAGATCAAAAATAATAATACAAAAGCCTGCCTTCTATTGTGCCTTCATCTTCATTATATATATTATGAGGCTTCCATAGCCCTAGCCCACCTCATAATTGCGTTGTACAAGTGGAAACTAGAATCCATGAGGATGTTGAAGATTGCAACAAGAAATAGTGAAGGAGGCATCCTGAAACATCATTCCTGATCCTAGTTGGAAAATGATCACCTAAACTAGGTGGGGCCCACACAGGTGATTTTTGGCGCAAATTCTATTTTTAGACTATGTCTATTTTTAGACATGTCGATCATATTCTATGAGTTGCAGGATGCTATTTGTGGATGGTTGGTCAAGTTGGAAAAATATATGGACTTCTATTTTTAGACATATTGGGCGGAATCTATTTTTAGATTCCCAGTCTAAAAATAGATATGTCGAATATTATTAGCTCTTAATAATATTTGGACTCTAAACATTATCTTATTCTCTTGGAGCACTTCAGTTAAGTGTACAGATGTGGCATAGGATATGACTGAAGGAATTACACTATCCCTAAGGGTTTAGTGGAGCTATTGCATGGAGCACTTCAGTTAGAACTCATGTGACAGAGTTTGGTGGAGTTATAGAAGTAGTTGGTGGAGTTGTGTTCAGTTTAACTCAGTTAGACACAGTTGAGCTAGTTGTATCTAGTCTAACTGATTGATACACTAGTGAGAGTGGTGTGAATTAATTAATAATTAATTCACTAAATATTAACTTATTAATCAAATAAAGAATACATCAGTTAACTATAGTGCATGGATAGTTCAGTGGAGACCAGTGGAGAGGTAGGTGAAAGAGAAAGTGTGACTAACAGTTGTGACTACAGTGTTGCATTGTTTGCACCACAAATTTAGTGGAGATTCCTTTAAGGATTGCGTGAGCAAGGCTGGAGCAATTCGAGTTAATCCAGTTCCATTCTTCATTAGGGGTTGTGCAGTAGAGGCAGGGTAAAGGCTGGAAAAGATCGGTGCATGGATTTGAAAGATCGGGCCTGATTAGTGTGTAGCGATTGGATTGTATTGAGAGCTTGTGATAAGATTTGTATGAGGATTGTTATATTATCTCTATGACATATATTATATACAGATAGTTGGGGTTTTTAGCTTCAGGCTTTCCCGTTAAAACAACTGTGTTAGTGTGTGTGAATTTTTATGATTTCATGTGTGCATTGCAATTGATTTAATTTCTGCATGTGATGGTCAATGGTGGAATAGATTCTATATTGTGCATGAAGTTAAAATAGTGTGTGATCAGGAGAATATTGGACATATGATTGCATAGTGCATATCATTTCTACATGGTATCAGAGCGATATTGATCATTGGAGCAGATTGCAATTATTGAAACAATTGAGTTTTGTGCTGGTGGAATTCGAAATTGTTGCAGGGTTTTCTTGGTGTCGAAGTTGAGAATTCATTGAAATGTATTTCAATGGATTGTGATTGGAGTATTCCCTTGAGGGAAACTTGAATTATATTTCACGGAAGGACAAGATGGAGGTGGTGCTGGAGGATAATGGGTTGAAGGAGTTCATAGATGTTGATATTCCTAAACCGGGTTCTAGCGATGCAGCCGCACTTGACGCATGGGAAACAAAGGTAGAAAGGTGTCGAAGGATTCTTTTGGAAGGTGTGAAGGATAACTTAGTGTCTATCCTTCACAGTAAAGCCACTCCATTCTTGATGTGGAAGGCTTTGAGAGAATTGTTCCAAAGAAGAAGTGACCAGAGGAAGTTGGCGCTTAAAGACAAGCTCAGGAAAATAGAAATGGAGAAGAATGACACTATTCTGGTATACTTGACAAATTTTTTCCACTGCAGGGATGAGCTTGGGAGTGTAGAAGTTAGTGTGGATGAAGAAGACTTGGTGATCTTGGCTCTCCTTGGGCTTCCAAAGAGTTGGCAGCGCTATGAGGACTCTGTCAATGGTCGGGAGAAACTGTCGGGATGGGAGAAACTTTGGTCGGATCTTGTGCAGGAGGAGATAAGGCGGAGTACCAGGGATGGCTCTTCATCAAAGAATGATGATGAAGAGGATTATGCTTTGGTTGCCAAAGCAAGGAAAGGAAAGGGGAAGAAAAATCCTTCTCAATCCAATGCGGATGACAAAGAGCGTGACATGTCCAAAGTGAAGTGTTTTCACTATCACGAACATGGGCATTTTGCCACACATTGTCCACAGAAGAAGAAGAATAAGCAGGTTTCTAGAGCTACAGCTGGTGAGGCTCTTGCCTCGCAATTTGAGCTGGACTTCTCATTGATTGCATGCATGGTGTCTAGTGCATTGGGATCGAGGTAGTACTTTGATAGTGGTGCTTCCTTTCACATGACGAGAGATGTGAATCTTTTCAGTGACTTGGTTGAGAAAGATCTCCAGTTGGATGTTGAGTTGGGATAAAATGGACGATACAATGCAACTGGCATTGGTACCATTACCTCACAAGATGTAGTGCATGTTCCAGGTTTAAAGAAGAATTTAATCTCAGTCACAATGTTAGAGGATAAATGGTATGATGTTGTCTTTAGTGAAGGAAAAGTGTTCCTTCGGTACAAAGTAACAGGACAAGTCAAGAAGGTTGGGATTCGAGCCAAGAATATTTACAGACTTGAAGTAGATGGGATTTCTACGGAGCTTCCTATTGTTGGGAAGTGCAAGAAAGACATGCAATTGAAGCTTGAGAGGGAGAAGGATTTGCATGCAGGTAAGAGTGAACCTCGGGATGTGGATCAACCACAAGATGAGGATCATGGAGTGGGAGAAACCACTCATGCAGAGAAATTTCGTGCCAGATGGGCAGAGGGAGTGCATGCAGCTTAAGCACCAGGTAAGAGGTGGGGCGACATGCATGGATAATCCAAGAAAAAATTTCTGGGCAGGATTCATTGAGATGGTGTGGATCTCATGAATTGAACCTGGCTACAAGGTGCCCACAGAGCAGCAGTATCATGATCAGTTGGATTGATGCAGTGATATCAAAGTGACAGTGTCGGATACTAGAGCGCGGTTCAGAGTTGATAGCAAGTGCAGAGTGCATGGGTGTAGAGTTCAACATCGCAATGGTTCCTGAAGACATGTGCAGTAGCTAAGCAGAAGTCAAAGACTTTGATGATAGATGCATTAGATTGATTAATTTTTTTGGAGCCTATTAATTTTTGGAAGAGTTGCAAAGCAGATGCATGGAGTTGCATGGCACTTGCAAAGGTTGCACGGCGAATGCAAGGAGTTGCATGTCGCATGAAAAGACAGTCCTTTCTTGTTGAGAGGGAGTGTTGAAGATTGCAACAAGAAACAGTGAAGGAGGAATCCTGAAACATCATTCCTGATCCTAGTTGGAAAATGATCACCTAAACTAGGTGGGGCCCACACAGGTGATTTTTGGCGCAAAGTCTATTTTTAGACTATGTCTATTTTTAGACATGTCGATCATATTCTATGAGTTGCAGGATGCTATTTGTGGATGGTTGGTCAAGTTGGAAAAATATATGGACTTCTATTTTTAGACATATTGGGCATAATCTATTTTTAGATTGCCAGTCTAAAAATAGATATGTCGAATATTATTAGCTCTTAATAATATTTGGACTCTAAACATTATCTTATTCTCTTGGAGCACTTTAGTTAAGTGCACAGATGTGGCACAGGAGCTGACAGAAGGAATTACGCTATTCCTGAGGGTTTAGTGGAGCTATTTCATGGAGGACTTCAGTTAGAACTCATGTGACAGAGTTTGGTGGAGTTGTAGAAGTAGTTGGTGGAGTTGTGTTTAGTTTAACTCAGTTAGACACAATTGAGCTAGTTGTATCTAGTCTAACTGATTGATACACTAGTGAGAGTGGTGTGAATTAATTAATAATTAATTCTCTAAATATTAACTCATTAATCAACTAAATAATACATCAGTTAACTATAGTGCATGGACAGTGCAGTGGAGACCAATGGAGAGGTAGGTGAAAGAGCAAGTGTGACTATCAGTTGTGACTATAGTGTTGCATTTTATGCACCACAAATTTAGTGGAGATGCCTTTAAGGATTGTGTGAGCAAGGCTGCAACAATTTGAGTTCATCCATAGCCATTCTTCAATAGGGATTGCACAGTAGAGGCAGGCTAAAGGCTGGCAAAGATCAGTGCATGGATTTGCAAGATCGAGCCTGATTAGTGTGTAGTGATTGGATTGTACTGAGAGCTTGTGATAAGATTTGTATGAGGATTTTTACATGATCTCTATGACATATATTATATACAGATAGTTGGGGTTTTTAGCTTTAGGCTTTCCCGTTAAAACAACTGTGTTAATGTGTGTGAATTTTTATGATTTCATGTGTGCATTGCAATTGATTTAATTTCCGCATGTGATGATCAATGGTGGAATATATTCTGTATTGTGCATAAAGTTAAAATAGTGTGTGATCAGAAGAATCTTAGAAATATGCATGCATAGTGCATATAATTTCTACAAAGGACTGCACTATCTCTCCATGATTTCCATCATGGCTGAGTTTAATTCCCACTCTCTTTGTCATGTGTGCATTAGATGAACCACTTCCTCCACAACTTCATCATAAGTTCTTTATGATCTTACTTTTAATGTACCATGATCTCAGTTGACTTCCTCCAACATCTCCATGATTTTACATGAATGATGAATGATCTACACTCTTCCTTCATTTAAGAAGTTGCTCCAATACTCCATAATGTAGATCTACATCTAAATTATCCACATTCATAGATAAAAAGTGGATTTTATTCATCTATGGGGTTTATGGGTCCCTCCACCCTCTTATTTACTTAATTAATTACGAAAATTAAGAAATCTAATATTCCAATTATATTATGAAAAATTTGGAATATTATAGTCCTCCATTCCAAAATGTTGCTTGCCCTCAAGAAACTATAAAAATGGATGCTACAACAAGCATCCTCCCTCCAAATGGCATCCTCATATGGAAGGCCTCTCCATGTTCTACAATGTGTAATGCATGCCCAACTCCAAAGATGCCTCTCTAGAATGTCTAGAATGGCCTCCAACTGAAAATTTAGATGCCTCTCCTCATCAATGAATCTCCAAGTGGCAACCATATGATGTCTAACATCCTCCTCTATGCATGAGATACATAAAGTAAAGTGGTCTCTTCCCAAAGTGGAAATTCCCAACTCATGAACTCTCTCTCCAACCCATGCTACATAGAGTACAATGCATCTTTAAATGCTCTCATCATTAGCCATGTTGGCCTTGTGGGATCCAAGCATCACATCAACATAGCACAAAAAAAGAAGTAAAGACATATGGGTGAACATGTACCATTTCAAAACATATTCTCCCAATAACAACCACCATCGCAAATCCTTCTTTTGCTATGCTAGATCATCATGAAACTAAGTAAGAGAGTCATACTCTCTCAAAGGAAGCCACCACAACAATGATTCTTTTTGCCATGCCAAGTCAACATCAATGCAAATATGAGAGCCATACTCTCTCAATAGAAGCCACCGCAGCAATGCCTCTTGCTGCCACATCACATCATCATCATACCAAGTACAATGACCATAATATCCCAATAGAAGCCAACGTAGTAAGGCCTCCTGTTTCCATCCTCCATCAAGACCATCAAATGTATGGGGAGAAATTAGCCCATACTCTCCTAAGAGTAACCAAAGAAACAAGGATTCTTGCTACCAACTTACATCATCATGATGCAAGTCATGGAGAAACAACATACTAATGAACATGTGGAATGTCTCATCAGGACAATACAAACAAGCTCCCTAATGCCACATCATGTGAGAGTCATGTCATGTGGCAAAAAAAAGTACATACATGAATATAAAACATATCCCAAGTAAAATTACATTCATGGACATGATATATGTTCCAAACAAAAGTATATACATGAACCTAAGATATATCATGCATTGGCCAAACTCTCTCATAAACAACCAGCGCATCCATGCCTCCTGTTGCTTCATGTCTTCAATGATATACATGGCATGGATCATGCAACTATGAGATGTTGCGTAGTAACCATACTCACCCAAAAGAAACCAACACAACCATGCTTCTTATTTCCCTATATCATATATTTGAAAGAAGGTTGGCAACCCCTTACTCATCCTCTGCATCCATCCATCCCACTGCGGATGATGAAGCATGTCATGATCAAGCTTGTTATCCCTCCAAGGTAGAATACCAAACTCCTCCACCTAAAGAAATTTTCACTCCATGAAATATTGAAGTGCACCTACTTTGAGGTCTCTCCATGAGATCCTCTCATCAATGGCCCATTGGAACCCATAAGGCTCCATACATGTTGTAGGTAGAATATCCTATTTTTGCTGTGAGATTCTCATAAAAGAAACTTCATCTTGATAATGGGAAATGCTCTCCATCATAATATGTATACATTCTATCATTTGTCCATCTAGTGCTTCATGAGTGAAGCTACCTTCGTAATGCTCCAAGAATAATAGGGACCTCTCATCATTATTGTTGTTGAGTTACAGCGTTGTACATCTGCATGGTGATACATGTGCTATCTCATGTACACATACAATGCTAAAATCATAGTCTGGCAATGTATTGAATAGGATTGTGCTCCTCCCATATTCTGAAACTCCACACTTCAACACAAAGTGTTGGGTGTAGCTCAACCATGAAAAAATAGGATAGAAATACATCTTCTGCTTGATCAAGTCAAGTGTCCTCTGTGCAGTGATAATTTGCTACTCCAAATTAGCAAGGTGCTCTAATCCTTGGTTATGCATTTTCAATGATGGCATGGTCTCACAAATATCAATCTGAGGTACTGAAATAATATGAGATGAAAGTATGTGCAAACCTTGGATAAGCTGAATCTCAGGAACATCTTGCATATCTACAAGAGTTACTTCCACTGGTGAAATGGTTTCACTGATGATGGCTACTCTCCTACTGTACCAATGCTGGTATCCTCCTCCTCATGCATCTCATGAATCATGCATGGGGCTCCAAATTTCAAGAGCTTAAGACCATCTTGCAAAGATGCAAGTGATCTTCCTCTTGATGCAAGTAATGTTGCAGCTGATGGTGGTGGTAAGGGCTCCTCTTACAGAGTGATAATGAGGACATCTTCCTTTGGTTCTTCATGCATTCTCTCATCAATGATGGGAGGTGTCTCAATGTGAGATGTCTCTAGTTTCCTTCTACCAAACTTCTTCTTCAATATATGAATGAAATTTGCATAAGCAGACACTCTCATATGTGTTAGATGACTGAACCATGAATCTTTGGCTTCACCCTCTAGGTGCAACGCAGCAATATACACAACCTCTATTTCTGCTACGGGATATAGATGAAATAATGTAGCTAACTATTCCCTCCAAGCCCTCAATGTTCTTGTGGGAGATCCATCAAATGTAGGAAAGAAGAATCTATGCCTCTTTCTTCTAGTGTTACTGCGGTATCTCCTCTCCTATTTGAGTTTCAAAAACTATTGGAGAGTTAGATTCTCCTTGAAAGCTCTAGGATGTGATTTTTACTCAGAAATATATTTACTTAGGGTCTCATACCACAAGTATCCTTCATATTCATACCATTCGCCTCCCTTCTCAAAGAAAGGGGATCTAGTAGAATGTTGTGGAGATCTATGCATTGTCGGTCTTTTTTGTTGCTGATAGGAAGTGCTTGGACCTTCCTCTTCATGAAATTTTCTTGGAACCTTCTTTTTCCTTTCACTCTTCATTTATTTGACCTCCTTGGTGAGATCTTGCATATATCTATAAAGATGAGTGGAAAAACTCAAACCCTATGATTTTTTTAGATCCCTACTATATGTTACTTCTTTTGATGTTAAAGATGAAGTGCCCACAAGCTAAGCCAAAGATCATGCTCTAATACCACTGTAATATCCAAAAAGGGAGAGTGCAATAATACAAAAACACAATAGATGAAACTGCACCAAAGTAAACATTTAATATAAATACACCATTAAAATGTATAGAATAGCTGAGCCATTTTACTAAAAAGGAGGTGGATCACAAGTACAAAAGTGCTCAAAATATGAGACACTCAAGCCAAAGAACAAGGCTATAATGACCCTGAAGTCCTCACATATGAGGGACTGTGTAACTGTTGGACTGTTGGAGGAAATAATGTGTTGTCCCTACTGCAAATGTTGGGGCAACAACTACTGGAAAATATGGCAATGTAGATTCGGTAGTTCTGAGCTCAGATGATGTTGAAAATTGAGATCTGGGATCTATGATGAATACCCAAGATAACCCATAAAGGATTTCTAGATTTGAAAACCTTGGAAAATCACCCTCTTAGGGCTTCCACATATAAACTGTTGGGTATGAATATCTGCTGCATAATCTGATCAAAGATGGTTGCAATATGATGTGCAATCAGATCTATGCAATAAGGGTTGATCCCTTCACTAGATCCTCAAGCTAGAAGTTCAAGATCTAGCTTCTCCTTCCTTCTCCAGTGAATGCATCTGTTGCTACACAATTGCTTACAAAAACTATGCTGTTAAGGAGGGAGCTAGCCTGCTACTAAATATTTAAAATAAGCTCAAAAATGGTGGAAACGGTGAATGAAAATTGAGGAGGTGATCCCTCATAGGATTTCTAGCTGAATTACTAGAAACTTCCTTCCTCTAATAGATCTATAGGACTCGACTATGCAATCCTTGAGGGGATTGATGCTGCATGGAGGTATGAAATTTTGGCCTGGATGCTGGATATAGATCTAATGCTCTTGAAACACTGGACATGAAGCATAAGGTGAAAGGATGAATCCTCCACTAGTTTCCTAGTTGAAATGCTAGAAACAACCACCATCTCTCAAACCCTCATTTAGGAATTGTGTAATTCCTAAGACTAAATGTACATATGAGAGTGGTTGAATGTGGCACCAATGCCTGATGATGAATGGCAGCTCAGTAGAACCTTCCTAGAGTAGGCACTCGAAGTCCCTAGTGGGTAAGGGTCGGATTTCTGCTCGGAAACAATAGTGTGCTAAAAAACAATACAGACTTAGCTAAAAATCATAAGCGTACATAGCCATGTCAACCAACAAATCTAGATCTAAACATATCAAAAATAATAATACAAAAACATGTCTTCTATTGTGCCTTCATCTTTATTATATATATTATGAGCCTTCCATACCCCTGGCCCACCACATAACTGTGTTGTACATGTGGCCACTAGCCTCCTACATGAAGTTTGTGTTGTCTCTCCATGATCTCCATCATGGTTGCATTTAATTCCCACTATCTCCATCATGTGTGCATTAGATGCACCACTTCCTCCACAAATTCATCATAAGTGCTTTATGATCTTAATTTTAATGAACCATAATCTCAGTTGACTTCCTCCAAGATATCCATGATTTTAGATCAACGAACCATGATCTCCACTCTTCCTTCATTTAAGAAGTTGCTCCACTACTCCATAATGTAGATATACATCTAAATTATCCACATTCATACATCAGAAGCGGATTTTATTCATCTTGGGGTTTATGGGTCCCTCCAACCTCTTATTTACTTAATTAATTAAGAAAATTAAGAACTCTAATATTCCAATTATCTTATGAAAAATTGGGAATATTAGAAGTATCAACCTCCTACCAAGAAGATAGTTCCTCTACATCTTTAATGCATGGATGATTGCTTCCAACTCAATATCATGCGTCATATAATTCTGATCATGCTCATTCAATTTCCTTGACTCATAACATACCACATGTCCATCCTCCATAAGGACTCCACCAAGTCCTCTCTTGCAAGCATCTGCACATACCACAAACTCTTTGTCTAGATCTGTAATCTTTAGAACTGGGGCGTTTGTCAGCAACTCCTTCAATTGTTCAAAAATGGGTGCACATTCCTGAATCCATTCAAACTTCTTACCTTTCCTTTGCAATGGCATAATAGGATAACATATTTGCAAGAAGTTCCTAATGAAAATCCTATAATAACCTACTAACCCCATATGTGATCTTACCTAGTTCACATTCCCAAGAGTTTCCCACTCCATGACAAAACTTATCTTTTTTGGATCCACTGGTATGTATTCCTTGGAAACCACATGTCCCAAGTAATGTATCTCTATCTGAAATAAATTGCATTTACTGAGCTTAGCATACAACTGATACTCTCTCAACAATCTGAATAATGTTATTTTCATTCTTAGAATATACCAATATATAATCAATGAATACAATAACAAAATTGAACAAAGTTATTGATCGAACGATAAATTTAGCCTAAAAACCCCCAAAAAACATGAAAAAATAACCCAAAAACAAAATTGTGTATGCCAGAATGATAGTTTTTTTTAAGGGTAAATTTTCAACATTTTTTTAGAAACCAATTTTTTTTTCCAAAAAGGATGAAAAAAACACCCTCAAAACAAAAATTGTTGATGTTGGAACAAAAAAAAAAAAGGTTACAATTTTTACATTTTCTAGTAATGGAATTAAAGATAAAATATGAGGACTTTGAAATACAGTAAAATTCCAACAATTCTTAGACATGATGTTAAAGATATAATATCATGTCTCAAATACTTATAATTCCAAAAAATTTCATCCATGTTGTTAAAGATAAAATATCTTGACTCTAAATAACCCTAAAATTGTAATTGTTTTCGACCACAACATTAAATATAAAATATCACAACTCAGAAAAACCTTAATATTTTGACAATTTTTCAACAATAGAATTAAAAACCTTAAGCTTTTAACATATTTCAATCATGAAATTATGGACAAATTATACGACTAGATTTCTTTTTAAAAATGAAAAAAGTAAATGAAAGATTCATTATTCCAAGAATAATTTTCATTTTAAAGGCTAAAAGTATAGCTCTTTTTAAATCTTAGCCTAAGACAACTTATCGTATTGCAAAAAAAAATATAAAAATCAACCATCAAAACGATGTGTCCCCTTTTAACGAGACATTATAATTTCAACATTTTTAGAACTATCTTATACCAAATGATAAAAATAGATAATATCATGACATTATCACTGTATAATTTAAAAATTCAACATTAATTTATGATATTTTTTTGCTTTTAATCAAAATATCAACTTCGATAGATTGAATATAACATAATTTTTTTTTGTAATTCATTGTTTCATTGTGGATATTCTAAAGAATGAATTCTTCATAATTAAAACATATAATCCAACAAACATATAAATGGCTCATAGCTTCATGTAATATCATATGTAAATCAAAATATTTATTTCAATTTACCATGGAAACATCATTTACATAAAATGTCTTAGACATTTTTTTAAATCACTCATAGGTTCTGGCACACCATCAGAATCTAGATCTTCAGATGAATGACTGGATGCAGATGAAGATTATCCATATTATTCTCTTTCATCAACTAGTTCCCCATATGATTCAACATGCATGCCCAACATTTCATGTTTCAAAAGTCTTCTAGATCTATGAATAGGTTCAACAAACTCCTATCTAAACGTTGTTTCTTCTGGTAGAAACTTATTCAAAATATCTATGGTCCTAAAGCAAAGAGTTCCTCTCTTTTTCAAATTAAAGTTACAAACAAGTATGTCAACATCCTCCAATTTTAAGAGGTCTATACAACAAAAATTTGTATTTGTAGAATTTATTTTTTTGTTTTTACCAATTTTCTATCAACTACCATCTCTAGCTTGTACACACCATTGAATGGGTGGGTATTTCTGGCATACCATTGTACTTCAACAACTCTAATATCTTCATTTTCTTTAATGACCTTAAAACATTGACAACCCAGAATGGATAACCAAGTGAATCTCCATCTGCTAACACTACTATCATGCAACCCTCCTTAACAGCCTACATATAACCCCTGTAAAGGTCTTCCATGGATTCACATTATGTATGTGATATTCTAGAACCAATATAGATTTACATTTCCTCTACCTGTGAAGAATTAATAATACATTGAGATTGTTGTTGTTCAACAATGTGTCTTTCATTATGTTCATTTGGCATATTCGGTGGCCAAACAAATGGAGTATTAAAAAGTGTATCTTCATTTATTGATATTGAAATGATATCACTTTGATTATTGAAAAAAAGACTCCCACCAGACTGAATCAACAACATCAAAATACACACTGGTATCTCTAATATATCTTTTATTTTATTCCAAAAAAACAAGATAATTTATATCTCTCTTATGTTTTCGTGCATTATGGAGTTTAGCAACTGATTGCAATAACAATATATTTGATGAAAATATTGGATGCTCTGGAATGAAATTCAAAAATGTTAAACCTAATGATGACCCCCATTTTACAACAGTTGAATACTTATTTCCC
Source organism: Pinus albicaulis (assembly GCA_034641835.2). NCBI lineage: Eukaryota > Viridiplantae > Streptophyta > Pinopsida > Pinales > Pinaceae > Pinus > Pinus albicaulis. Next base: position 825,929,297 of record CM076574.1, on the reverse strand, counting down.
CATATAAGTGTTTTCACATCAAATTGTTTTATATGAAATTGATGTTGAAAGATAATGTCATAAAATTTTCAATGCATTTCTCCTCATCATGTGATCCCAGAATAAAGCTTTGAATGTCAATAGTTTCTTCCAACACATAAAAAATAGGCTTTGGAATATACTATTTCTTAATAAATTCAATTAATGATGGCAAGATCCAACATCTCTCCTCCTCAATGTTACTGAAAAATTACTGAACATATGATCAATATGGTCATGAGTATGCCCAACAAAAAGGAAACCAACCTTTACCTTTTTAAAAATTCCCAATTCAACAAGCATGTTTTGATATCCAAAAACAACTTGATTTTTGTTTTCACGACTTAAGTTATCTAATTGCAGATACAAAACTTTAGGAAGAATACCAAACCAATGAGAAGCCACGCCATGTATTATAGTTATGGCCATATTTGCATCATTATGAATATTTGGAGTTGTGAAGTAAACCCTTGGAAACATCTTCCCATTAAATACCATACAACCAACCAAGTAAAACTGAAATAAATAAATAAAAATCCTCTTGTAAATTTTTTGGTGTGCGAAAAAAATGTGGCAGATTTGTTTCATTTTGGTCGATACCATCAATTATCAAACCGAAATATTTATTTGGATTATCATAACACTTCTTTCGATTGCTATACAAATTTTTCCTTTCACTTGTTTGTTGATTATGATGCTCTTGAAGTGCTTTGACAATGGAATATTCACATAAAATAAAAGAAACCTATTAATAAATATATTTTCGTAGTAAATAACTATCCAATTTTTAAAAATAATGTTATGAATGCATACCTCTTTCTACCCCTTGAGATTTATCCATTTTTTATTCAATAGAAGAACGTGTACAACAAACCCCCATCCTTGTCTTCTTAGGAATATGAACATTGTTGAATTCGTTCTTCCATATCCTTGTAAAATATAAATATGTAATAAAATTACCATCTCCTTTAGCACCTTTTGCGTATTATTTGTCTAAGATGTAGATTTATCATCTTGAGAAATTATCTAGAATATGCATTGTGTCTTTATTTGGCATACACTCTCCATGCTTTGAAAATAATTATTTCAGCCATGACATTGCAATATTTGCTAATGGCCCAACCTCTCATTTATAACATACTTCTGCATAAAATGAAGGATATTTTTCTAGTCTTTCTTGGATTCTTAACAATTGAAAATTACCAATTGAATGCAACATTTTGAAATATTTTCTACAAATCAATACATTCCCAATATGATAATCATAACCTACTAGTGTAGATTGAACACAACCCACTAAATATGAATTTTGTATCCTTTTATTCATTGAAAAATATCTTTGCCTTTTCTCCAAAGAAAACTTGAAATACATATGTTTCAAGAAATCCTTTTGACAACATTCACTTGAAATCAAATCACCGATAGAACTTCTGCTTAGATATTTTGTCTTAATCCTTTTATAACTAGAATATTTTGGATTGATATGAAAAGGTCTACTCCCACTACATATTTTCTTGCAACGTATCCATCATTTCATTATCCTCTACAGAAACACTTTCATCATCATTAGGAGGAATATTATCCTCACTATGATTGTTCTAAACATAGTTAACAAATTCATCACCATCATTTCTTGAAAAATATTCATTACCATCCTTACTTCAAGGAAATTCTTCACTATATTCATCCATGATTTTGAAATCTTCCGTTGGAGGATTAAATTCTTCATCATCATTAGTTCCGTTGAAACACTCACTTAGAGAAATGTAATATTCACATCAGTGCCTCTAAAACTATCATTTGCAAGAAACTCTTCATCCTCCCCTTCATAACTAGTGCTCTCATACTCCTTAGGATTAGGACTAAGTGGAAAATATGACTCTCTATTTTAGTCAAATTATCATTTGCAGGAAATTATTCATCGTCCCCTTTACTAGTGGTGGTCTCATAATCCTCAGGATTAAGACTAAATGGAAACATTGAATCTCTATTTAATGGAAATTATTCATCCCCCCTTTGTTGGAATAATGGATCATTTGTGAAATATTAAATAATTAAAGTTGTTGTTTTTAGTGAGAGATTGATGGAGAAATTAGTGGAATTATAGATAAGGTATTTGCGGATGATTGTTGAGATAATTATGGAATGATTTGTGGATTTATTGATTGAGAAATTTGTGGAGATGAAAAATCCTGACACCTCTCCTCATCTATAAATATATATCTATGTTAATGAAATTTGATGTGAGTTGTTAAGAGTTGTGTACATTATTGGTAAATATTTTAATTCTCTTTAATTTATTTTTACTCTGTTGTATTTTCTTTCTTTTGGTGTCAGAGCCATTGCTCGAAGAGTTTGACAAATTTGTGATGAGCTTTACTGCCTGGATTGGGTCAATTACAAAAGCTGTGTGTAGCTACACGAAGGTTTCTACGTGAAGTGGCATGCATGAGGTTTTTTACTGTGAATGTTAAATCAATTTTTTTACTGTGTTTTTATGTAAATTTTATTTATGGAGCACGTAAAAGCAGGAAACTTAGAGCAGACCAGATTTGTGTTACGAGAACAACTTCCTACAACAGACTTGTGTTGGAGAAACGTTGTGTTGAAATCTGAAAAGTCGGCGTTCTTGGGTGCTTGGAGAAGCGTTGTGCTATGGAATGGAGCTGTACAGCATGAATTCTGATCCCAATCGACCTATGGACCAAGTAAATTTAATTTTTTCAACAGTGTGCCTGCGTGGATTAATAAAAGCGTGTATGCGTTGAAGTTTCAACATTATTTTTTGAAAGTCTTAATAACATGTTTTAATATACGTATGGATGGAGTGACTTACGTGATAATTAATAAAAAAAATTATATCCATTCATACAATGTGGACAACGTGGAGATGGAGCGAAAAATATTTAAAGATTAATGTTTGTGACTTTAATACTTATGAGTTTGAGAATTGGTGGAGAACACCAACTTGGATTTAAGAAAAAAAAAGATCACTACAATATGTTTTTTTAAAGATGGTTTATCTGTTAATGTAAGGAAAAATAAACGGAGAGAATTAGTGGGAAAATGAAGGTAGGAGAGATAATTTGTGAGGAGAATATGACAGTTAATTGAGTTTGTATTTAATTTTAAAATGGAGGGTACATTTGGAACTTCTTAAATGGATATTTTGTAATATTTTTAAGAAAAAGGGGATTTGTAAGTGAGATGAAAATAGGTGGTGGGAAGTATTAATCACCTTTATTCATGAATACTACTTTTTAAAAGAGAAATTGTTTGTAATTGTATATTTTTGTGTCATATTGTACTTTTCCAATTAATGAAAAAATGATATTTTGTGGTGGTGGTTGAGTCTAAATTTTTGGGACATTTGGTTCTTGTCTAGAGTTGAAGTGGGACACATTGTGTTTATTGTGCACTTTCTCTCTCTAATTCTTTGAATCTCTCTTACTCTACTCATGGAGACAAGCAGTATTGTATTGCCTAAACTTTTTGGCACAAATTATTTTTATTGGAGAAAACACATGCAACATATATTCATCACTAAAGATTTATGGGAACTTGTAACTGTTGGATAAATTATTCTTTCTCCCGATGAATTAAAAGAATTAAGTGATGATGAAAATAAATCTCTTAAGGAAATTATTAAGAAATATAATGAAGCACTTTCACTTATAGGAAGCTCCCTTGAAGAATCTATATTTCTAAGAATCAGTGGTGAAAAATCATCTAAAGAAGGATGTGATATCTTAAAGAACACATTAAGGTGTTGTGGTAGCTAAATTGCAAACATTAAGGAGGAATTTTGAAAATTCCCATATGCAAATTAATGAATCCATTCATGATTACATCACAAAAATGCAAGATATTGTTAATCAAATGAGGTAATTAGGTGAATATGTTCTAGAATTAAGGCTAATCGAGAAGATTTTAAGAAGTGTTCTTCCTAAGTTTTATATTGTTAGTACCAATATTATGGTCTCCAAAGATTTAAATACCATGAAAATTGATGAATTAAGTGGATTTTTGTTAACTGTTGAAGAGAATCAACCATCTAAGCGAATAGAACATGCATTTTCTGCAAAGCATAAAGAAAGAGGAAGAAGTAAGGGTCAATATCACAATCAAAATCAAAACAAAAATCAGCAAAGTTCATCAGGAAATGCATCACATTTGAGAGGTAGAGGTAGGAGTCCCAGTTAGTTTAGAGGAAGAGGCAGAGATGGTTATTGTAGAAGAGGACAAGGAAGAGATGGAAGTAGAAATGGAGGAAGAGGTGGAGGACCACAGTGTTATTATTGCAAAAAATTGGCCATCTTGAAAGATATTTTTATGCAAAAATGTGAGATATGGAGCGAAAAGGTGCTAATAAAGTTGTTGAAGAAACTAGGAATGGGAAGTTATTCATCTCAAGTTTGATGGCACAAAGTGAAGAAAGTGAAGCATGGTATATTGATTCGAGATGTTCGACTCATATGACATCTCAAGAGGAGTTTTTTACCAAAATTAATGACAATTATTCTAGTAAAGTCATATTTGGTGATGATAGTGTTTCTGTAGTGAAAGGGAAAGGCACAGTAGCAATACCGACATTACATGGAAAAATTAAGTTAATTGAGGACACTTTGTTGACACCAACATTAAAGAAGAATCTACTTTCTATAGGAAACATGATGGAGAAAAACTACAAGTTAGTGTTTGATAATAAAGAATGCCTAATCATGGATAAGTTGAATAAAAATGTAGTTGTAGCAAGAGGTGAAATGACTGAAGATAGAATTTCCAAGCTATCCTTTGATTCGAGTAAGTCACAAAGTTTGAATACAACAGAAGAAACAAATAGTAAGCTTTGGCATTATAGGACGGGACATCTGAATTTTCAGAGTTTGGTGTTGATGAGAAAGTAGAACATGGTGACTAGTCCTCCTCATATCAAGTTGGATGATAAAGTATGTGAAGGATGTATTTTTAGGAAACAACACAGGGAAAGTTTCTTAGATAGAACATGGAAGGCTAGAGAATGTCTAGCATCGGTGCATTTAGATTTGTGTTGTCCAATGGATATTGTGTCTTTTAGAAAGACACGTTATTTTCTCACTCTCATTGATGATTATTCTAGGAAGACATGGGTGTATTTTCAAGACAATTCTGAAATATTTTCTCATTTTCTTGATTTTAAGACTTTAGTTGAAAATAAAATTTGTCTATAAATTCTCACCCTAAGAACAGATAATCAGGGATAATACAAGTCAAATGAGTTTTTGAGTTATTGCAGGAAGAATGGAATAACACGAGAGTTTACCAATTCATACTCTCCTCAACAAAATGGTGTTGTAGAGAGGAATAATAGGACCATAGTTGAAATGGATAGAAGCGTGCTAAAAACTAAGTAACTTGGAAATGTGTTTTGGGCTGAAGCAGTACACACAAAAATATACAATCTTAACTGATGTCCTATAAAGGAAGTATTGAATTTGACTCCAGAAGAAGCATGGCCAGGATACAAATAAAGTGTTGCACATATGAAATTTTTTGGTTGTAATGCATATGCACATGTTCCTAAGGAAAAGAGGAATAAATTGGATAATAAAAGTGTTAAGTGTATCTTTATTGGATATAGTATTGAAACAAGAAGTTATAGGTTGTTTGATCCTAAAAAAAAGAAGGTGATAATAAGCAGAGAGGTTGTGTTTGACGAAAAGGGAATATATCATCCATAACGTATACAATTTGAATTGAATAAAGATGCAGTGAATATTGGTGATTAATCAAATTCCAAGTTAGTAAAAGAATATGAAGTTAAGAAGAAGCCTAAGTGGCTTGAAAGAGGTCATTCAGAAAGCAATATGTTGGATAGAAATTTTGAAATAAGGGTTACTAGATCTCAAATTTCTCTAGTGATTTATGCACTTATGGGAGAGATAATGAAAATTAATGGACCACATGATTATGCAGAAGTATCAAGAAAGAAATAATGGAATGAAGCTATGGAAGCCGAAATGAATGCCTTGGTGAAAAACAATACATGGGACTTGGTCAAATTACCAAAGGGAAAAGATTTAATTGGCACTAAGTGGGTTTATAAAACCAAGTATAAATTAGATGGAACAATTGATAAGTATAAGTCTCGTTTAGTTGTAAAGGGCTATGCACAAAAATAAGGAATTGATTATACTGAGACATTTTCCCCCGCAGAAAAGTGTAGAAATTATATAACATATGCATTATATATCCAGATTCTCCTGATCTAACAATATTTATCTTCTTGCTAAATATAGAATCCTTCCACTGTTAATCTTTTGCGGAAATTATAAACTCAATTACAAACACATGAAGCAATAAAAACAATCGCACATAACACAGTTGTTTAACGGGAAAGCCTGAAGCTAAAAACCCCAACTATCATATATTATGTAACATGGAGATCATGTAACAATCTCATACAAATCTTAGTACATCAAGCTCTTAGTACAATCAATCGTCACACACTAACATGAAGAAATCTGCAAATCCATGCACTGATTTCTTGCCACCTGATAGCCTGCCTCCACTGCACAATCCCTGATGAAGAATAGCTCTGAATGAATTCAAATTACCCTTGCCTTGATTGCACAATCCTCATTGGCAACTCCATTGTGTGTGTGATGCAATCAATGCATCACTATAGTCACAACAGATAGTCCATCTCACCCTTTCACCTACCTCTCCACTGGGTCTCCACTGGAACTGACATGAATTGTAGTTAACTGTTGTATTTGTTCATTTTATTAATGAGTTATTATTTGTGAATTAATTAACTAGTTAATTCACTCCACTCTCACTAGTGTATGATTTAGTTAGACTAGATACAACTAGCTCAACTGAGTTTAACTCCAATAACTGAGTTAAACTGAATAAAAACTCCATGAACTACTCTTCCAACTCTGTCATAACTTTGCCACTTCAGTTCTAACTGAGTCCTCCATGCATGAACCACCAGTAAACCCTAGGAATTGCGTAATTCCTTCAACCCGCTGATTTTCCAAATCTGTATACTGAAATAAAGTGCTCCAAGAGAATAAATTGATATTTAGAGTCTGATTATTATTAAGGGCTAATAATAATCGACACATCTATTTTTAGATCGACGATCTATAAATAGAATTTTCCCAATATTCTAAAAATATAATTTCATCTATTTTTCCAACTTGATTAGCCATCCACAAATAACATCCTTCAACTTCTAAAATATGATCACCATGTCTAAAAATAGACTTGCACCTAAAAATAGAGTGCGGGCCCACTTAGTGAAGGTGACTGATTTTCAATAAGCTCATCATCTTGTTGAATCTCAACACAAAGTTGGATACAATCAGGATGGTTCTTACATTAGCTGCACAATACAAGTGGCCAATTTTTCAGATGGATGTTAAATAATCCTTTCTAAATGGTTATGCGGATGAAGAAATTTATGTGGAGCAGCCAGAAGGTTTTAAAGTGTCAAAAAAAGAAGATTATGTATATAAGCTAAAGAAGGCTTTGTATGATCTAAAGCAAGCTCCAAGGGCATGGTATTCAAGAATTGATAAGTATTTTCAGGACCATGGCTTAGTGAAAAGCTTATCTGAACCCAATATCTATATCTTTCAGTCAGGACAAGACATTCTGATAGTTGTCTTTTGTGTTGATGATTTGATTTACATAGGGAATACAACATTATTTCAAAGTTTTAAGCCACATATGATTGTTGTGTTTGAGATGACAGATCTTGGTGAGTTAAATTATTTCTTGGGTATTGAATTTTGGTAGAAGGAAGATGGTATTTTCATGTCATAGGCCGAGTATACTTGGGACATTCTAAAGCAGTTCAGAATGTTGGGTTGCAAGCCAACGTCAACTTCTTTGGAAGTTGGGTTGAAGATACACTGACATGATGAATCCAATTTAGTTTATGTTACTTTGTATCCTCAATTGGTTGGAATTTTGATCTACTTAACTACAACTCAACTGCATATTTCTTTTACAGTCATTATGGTATCAAGATTTATGGCAGAACCCAAGGAATTAACACATATTTCATTAAATTTGGAATTTTTTTATTACAAGGACATCACAAGAATTGAGTTTTTTGGTTATTTTAAAATTCTAGATCCATTGTTTAATTCCAAATTTAATGAAATATGTGTTAATTGCATTGGAAGAATCAAAGAGGATTTTAATATATCTGCGTGGAACAGTTGGTTATGGTTTGGTATATAGGTCTACAGAATATTTTAGTTTGATTGGTTATATATATATTCATATTGGTTTGGATGCATGGATGACAGGAAATCAACTTCAGGGTATTCATTCAGTATGGGTTTAGCAGCAGGTACTTGGAGTACTAATAAGCAACCTAGAGTTTCTCTCTCCACAACAGAAGCATAGTATAAAGCAGTAGTGACAACATCATGTGAAGCAGTTTGGTTAAGAGGAATTCTAGAGGATATATATGAACAATAAGATCAACCCACTCAGTTGATGTGTGATAATGAAAGTGCTATTTAGATGACCAATAATCTATTTTTTCATAAGAATACTAAGCATATTGATATTCAATATCCTTTTGTTCGGGATTTGGTTCAGCAAGGAGTGATCGAGATCAAGTACTTCATAACAGATGAACATGCAACTCATATATTCCACCAAAGCACTATCTAAGGGAATGTTCTACAAATTCAAATATGATATTGGAATATTTCCAAATGATCATTATGGGGGAGAAATGTTGGAATAATGGATCATTTGTGAAATATTAAATAAATAAAGTTGTTGTTTTTAGTGAGAGATTTATGGAGAAATTAGTGGAATTATAGATGAGAGATTTATGGATGATTGTTAAGATAATTATGGAGTGATTTTTGGAGTTATTGATTGAGAAATTTGTATAGATGAAAAATCCTGACAACTCTCCTCATGTTTAAATATATATTTATGTTAATGATATTTGATGCGAGTTGTTGTGTAAGAGCTGTGTGCATTATTGGTAAATATTTTAATGCTCTATAATTTATTTTTTATACTGTGCTTTTTTTCTTTCACCCTTCGTCATTTCTACTCTCATAATCCTTAGGATGAGGAATGAATGGAAGGTTTGAATCTCTATTTATTGGAAATTTTTCATCCTCTCCCTCCCCGTCCTTAGTGGTCCTCTCATAATCCTTAGGATTAGGACTAAGTGGAATCTTTGAATATCTATTTACTCGGAATTATTCATCCTCCTCCTTCCCTTTCTTAGTGGAGCTCTCATAATCCTTAGGATCAAGACTAAGTGGAAAATTTGACTTTGGAAATTCTTCATCCCCCCACTTCATCAATGGTTCTCTCATAATTATTAGGATTAAGACGAAGTGGAAAAGTTGACTCTACAAACCATTCATCCCCCCCCTCATTGGTGGTACTCTCATAATCCTTAGGATTAGGACTAACTAGAAATTTTGACTCTGGAAATTCTTCATCATGTCCTTCATGAGTGATTCTCTCATAACCCTTACGATCTGGACTAAGTGGAAAAAAAAAAAAAACATTTCTGTTTCCCTTCATCAATGTTACTCTCATCATCCCTAGGATTAAGACCAAGTGGAAATTTTGACTCTCTATTCATAGTGAATGAATTCCTGTTATATTCATCAATATGAATAGAGCTTTTGCATGACGAAGATGTCGAGTTGCAAAAAGAAAAACTTCACTATCAAAAGAATGCTTGACTTTCAAACAAAATATGTTGAATGATAAAAATGCATTCTCTCCCATTGAAAATTTATAGCTTAGAGATTGAAAAGTTCCCTCTAAATCCCCCCGCCCCAAACCCTCCCCCCCCCCTCCCACCCCCAAAAGAAAAACTTTTGCCAAAAATTTTCCATCCAAAATTTTCTTTTGAAATATTTCCCTAAAAAATTTTCATCTAAAATGTATTTGAAAACATTTTACTAAAATTTTGGTCTTCAAAATTTTCACCCTGCTTTCTATTCAAAATATCCATAAAAATGTTCCTTTGATGCATTCCTTCGAAATTAAAATAATTTTTTATTTAAATTATTTAACATTGACGACGTAACTAAATTAAGTTTTATAAATTATATTTTATTTTTGAGCCCATGTTGAATAAAAGTTAATCTAAACTTATAATATTAACTATATATTAATTTTCTTAATTTTATTTTTAATTCCACATTCGAGAAACGCTAAAACATGCTGGCAATCTTCATTATCTAATAAAATTCATTCTTTCTATATGTCACACCACATCAAGTCTTATGTGTTTTGTTAAAACGTTTGGAGCAATTTTTCAGAGGAGTTGTATTAGCATTGATAACAAATTGAACATGATTTTTTCACATTTCAAAGGTTATTTTTCCTTCTATTTTGACCATTTAAAGAGGAATTCGGGGAAAATTTTCTCTTTTATTGTTTTTATGCTCCAAAAACACTTTTTTACTGTTTTTCTTTGTTTTTTTTAATTTTATATTCAACTTCATATTTTGCAGGAAAAAACACATAAAAAAGACTTTTTTTTTTTATAGCCAAGAAGACGGAAAAAAACTCAAATTTGTAGGACTTTTAGGAGGAAAAATAACGTAAAAATTATTTTTTGATTCAAACTTTATGAAAGCGTTGAAACAAGGCAAACCCAGGTTCAAATCCCCTTGAGATGAATGATTTACGACAAGGAAAATAGGTCGTAAACCACTATAGGTTCACTAGTAATTACATGTAAAGTGGGTTGTTAGGTTCCTTCATGAAAAAAAAACCATCCTCGTAATAAAAACATTTACATTTATTTATTTATTTATTTATTTTTTACAAAAATGAAAAAAATGTAAAAGAAAAAAGAATTGATTTTTAATTTTTTAATTTTTTAAACAATATATATTGTTTACAAAAAAAATTTAAATTAATTGTTTTTTTTAAACAATATATTCTTTTAAATCAAATTATATAAATTTGGTTTTTTAAATATATGTTATAATTTTCTTTTTTAATTTGGGGGTTGGAGCCCAGCAGGCGGGCCATGGCAGGGCCATTGGAATTGATGCCTTGGCCTAACCGGGGGACAAAGGTAAGTGGGTGGGCCTATTGGGCCTTTAGCCGCTAGTTTAAAAAAAAAAAGATAACAAAAAACAATTTTTTTTTAAAGTTTGTTGTTTAAAAACACACACAAACACATACATATGTTTTTTTAAATTTAATAATATATATATATATATATATATATATATATATATATATATATATATATATATATATATATATATATATATATTTTAAAAAAGAATATAAATTGAAATTAAAAATTAAAAAATAAACTATGTAAATTAATATTATATATGTGTGTGTGTGTGTGTATGAATGTTTTTGGATCAATTGCATGAATTACATCACCTAAAGTTGGAGTTAGACGCATTATGAATACTATTGAACATACCTAAACTAAGAAACATCATAAAAGTAAAGCAAGTGGTCCATCAAGTACATTCAATATTATTTCAGAATGGAGGAATGCACGAGAAATGAATAAAACAAAATTTACATGGCACGTTAAAGATAGTGAAACTGATGATGGTGTACATATCTATCTATATTGTGGTATGATTAACTTTGGTGAACCATATGAGGTGATGGGAAGAGTAGGAGACATATGTTTGGTGTCGAATGCGAACACTATTTATGTTCTTATAAGATTGGCCAATACATGCGAAAATGTTAGACATCGTCTCTCGAAGGTCAAGTATGACACATACGAAGAATCTACACAGTTGTGTGAAGAAATCACAAGGAACATTGCAAATAATATTATATGTATGCTTATTTATATTTCTTTACTATGCATTATTGTAAGGATCGTTACAAATTTTATAAATTATTAATCATTGAAATATATATATATATATATATATATATATATATATATATATATATATATATATATATATATATATATATTATAGGATTTTGATGAGATTCTTTAAATCATATAGGAGGGTATTTATTATCTAGAGCCAAATATTATGAATGTGATTGACAATTTCTACACAGAGACAAAATAAGAAAGGAGAAGGAAGAAAAGATAAATAACTCATGACACTACAATAGTACATACAAGGGACCAACAAATAATCACTAAGGAGGGTCAATCAAGTAAAGCTAAACATGTTGCTTTTGAAGATGTGGAAGTTGAAGTTGAAAAGAATGTTACCATTAGTGAGGAGGAGATTAGAAATGTTGTTGAAAAGGAGAAAAGAAATAGAACTCCAAAAATAAAAATGGCCACAGATATCTCTCCTCTAGCTTATGATGAGGAGATTTTTTATCTAGAAGAATATATATTAAATGGTAAGAAGAAGAAATCAAAAGTTGGCTAATATGTAAAAATCATGGGGAACAATGAATATCAAAGTGAAAGCTCTAAAGAAAGCAACAAAATCACAACACTAAGGGTTGATTTAGAGGATGACATTATTAAAACAAAAAAATTTGTTGTTCGGGATCACTTGAGGAAGAATAAATTAATTAATTGTGGCAAAAATTTCAGCTTAATGTCAGCCAATTCTATAGGCCAAATGATGGGAAATCTCAATATCAAACTAGAAAGGAACATCACCTACATGTCCATAATTTGAAAAATATGTTCAGGTTCAATCCATATGCACATGTGGTGGATTATGTGGTTCTTTTTTATTCAAATCAAGTTCCCAACAAAGAGGAATTTTAGAGGAAACGATATTTGAATACAAATATTATGTAATTGGAGGGAACCATTCAACATATGATAAAATACAACTGATCAAGAAATATCCCAATAACTCTCTTTTTGAAATAGTGAGATGCATCACTTATGTTGGCTTAATAGAAAAACAAATCAAATTTATTGACATAGGATCATAATGTAGATAATGAGAATGGAATTTCTATTACTTTGATCCAAAGGGTCAGATTTATTCACAATGAATTTGTAGAAAAATGTGGTGGGGATAAGACAAAAGTCAGTCTAAGATTTCAGAAGGAATTTTGTATGGAAACTGATTATCAAATTGAGAACAAAATCAATTCAAAAGGTGGCAAAGTAAATTCACATTTATTCAGAGACATGGATAAAAATTTCAAGTTGGCATTTAGAATTGGGGAGATATGGAAATTTATTGATGAGATTTTCGACCCGTGGGAGAATAATTCCGTAAAAATACATAAGGTTAAAAAGTGTAAATGCATAATATGTACCAACACTAAGACATGTCATAAAATTAAGCAACTTCTAGATGATATAATTATCACACTCTAGATGAAAATGCGAGTGAAGGATGAAAAACTATTCAAATCAATATTATGTCGTGGGAAGTCAAGTGAATTATCAATGCAAGAAATGTGCTCGGAATTTCAAAGTAAGTTTGTTGAATTTTTTATTTTATTTTTTCTTGCATTATAATTTTCTTTTAAATATAGCATATTATTTTTGTAGTATTTTTTATACATATCACTATATTAACGATTTTTAGTTTACTTGTTCAGTGATAAAATTTATATGAAAATACAAGAACATATGGTTAAAATGTTGAATGAAGAGAGTTGGGATTATGTTGTACACAACTATCCAGAATCAAGTTCTACATCGACACTTCAAGATTTTTATCTTGCATTAAAAAATGTACGTTGATTTATACATTAATTTTATTTATATGTAAAATATTTTTATTTTATTACTTATACATTTTTTTTTCATTAAAGATTTTGAAGAAGGATGTAGATGGAGTACCAAATACTTTCAAAATATCTATTGAAAAAATTAAGTTGGAAAGGATGAGAAAGAAACATCTTAGGAATGTTTAACTTGATTCTACTCTTACTAATCTCATTTGAAATGGGATCGGCACTATCCAATATCAAATAATACAAAGTGATTGTGAAGACATTGCAAAACTCATGCCTAAAAGGGAATTTTCCCTAGTTATTGCAGATATTCCTCACGGCTTCAATTTTCCATACATTGGATATGATAGTGAACCTTATACTTATCAAGATTTTAATAAAGTGGTTGTGTCCTTTCAAGAAGTCACAACATCACCACTTTGGAGATCTATGACATTTCATTTAGACACATAATTTGCAATGTTATGAACAAGCTTCAAGGGAAAAGTAAACTCAAAGATGTAGCTTACATGGTAAGACATAGACATTGTATGTTTTATTAATGTTTAAAAAAATATTTATGTACAAGTTAATTGAAATTTTACTATGTCATCTTACAGGAAAAAGTCAAATCTTGTTTCTTCCGGAGATCAGCCAATTATAAGTGATTTTGAGTTCATCCATGTTGAATGTTGGCCAAAATATGATAGCTATAAGTTTTTTCTTCTAAATTGAGTAGATAGAAAGAGTCATAGCCAAGTATTGGTTTATGATGTTATCATAAGAAAAATAACATATGAGGATAATTGTGCAAAAGGAGATATAATTAAATTTTATCAAAACCCACAAGCATTGATTAACTATCTTATAAATTTATGTTCAAATGAAGGAGATTGGGTTTTTTATTTATTCTCAGGTTTATGTAAGTTTATTATATAAAATTAAATTTTAATATTTTATTTTTTATTTTTTATGTGTTTATACTAATTTACTCAATTATTTCTTTTGTTCTTGATGATTAGGTACAACACTAGCATGTTGCCTACAAAAAGGAAGAAATTGCATTGTCATTGAAAAATATTCACTACAATGAAATTTTATTCAAAAAAGAATTAATGCTCTCCAATTTATTCCAGATGCAATGGAAGAAGTTGGTTTGAAGAAAGAGGATTTTAATGAATCATGTGTGGAAAAAAATGCAAAGGAACCTCAACCACCGTTATATGGAATGATTGGAAAATGACACTTTGTAAGGTTTGAAGATATCAAAGATCCATTAAAAGTGGAAAATGGCCAAACTGAAGCATAAAATATTGTGGAAGAAGACATTAATGAAGCTCTAGAAGATGCTCAACATGGATTATATGATATTATTGATTAACTTTAAGTTATGCTTGCAAATAAAGCTCAATTTTGATAGATATTCATTAGTTTTACTTGCAATGTTTTGACTTTGAGATTTTATGAGAATAATGAGTATTTGATTATTGTTGTTATATGTTTAATATTTGTATTATCTAATTTTCACTTTAATGTTTATGTGAATCATTATTTTTTATAAAATAATTGTGATTACTGTTAGTTATTGACATGAAATTCATAAAAAATGTTATTTTTTAAAAGTTTTTTTTGTTAATATTTTCTCATAAAAATCGTTTATTTGACATGTCATTTTTAACAAAAGGTCTCCAAATGTGTATTTGTTTCATTGTATTTATATTGAAAAGGTGTGTTTTTTAATCAAATGTTTAAAATTAATAATTTTTGAGCGACAATTATTTGATGTACATTGAAATATTAGTTAACAATACATAAACATTTAGAAAATCCCAACTTTAAAATATTTACCTTCTTTTTATTTTTTTAACTATGCGAAAAAATGAAGATTTCATTACCAAAAAAAGAACACAAATACACTTAAATATAAATATCTTAGAGAAGAATAATACATTAGAAAATATAAAGTGTAAAAAACAAAACCTCTAAAAAAGGGTGTTGATGCTGCATCAACACTTTTCAAAATCAACATGAAAATCACTCACATTTAAAAAAAACATTCATAAGAAAATTTAAAGTGCCAAAAATATGCTCCAAAAAAAAGGTGTATTATGAATAACCACTTTTCAAAATCGGGTGATTTTTTTGCTACCTGAAAATAATGGGTAATTGGTAATTTTCTCATTTGATCAGTAACTATTTTTGTTGTTGTTTCAATTTACTGACTTCATACAAGGAAATATTAGATTTAATATTTTTCGTATCCTCTACTATGTTATATTCAATGGTAACATAGACTATTAAATTTTTAGATGAATAAGGTAAAGGAGAAGATGATTTTTAAGTGCTCGGATAAGGATCAAATGACGAATTAGAAGATTTCTTAGACGCACATTTTTACTTTTCCGAGTTATT
This sequence comes from Pinus albicaulis, assembly GCA_034641835.2. Taxonomy (NCBI): domain Eukaryota; kingdom Viridiplantae; phylum Streptophyta; class Pinopsida; order Pinales; family Pinaceae; genus Pinus; species Pinus albicaulis. The sequence goes on along the minus strand of CM076574.1, from coordinate 825,913,226 downwards.
TGGAATTTTTGGAGTTTTGCTAGTCTGAGTAGTGCTTTCTGCTCCTTTAGTTTGCGTGTTGACTGGGAGATCTTCCTCCCCTTCTTCATTCTCTAAAACAGTAAAAATAAATTCCCATAGGTCGTGTGCTTCTACTATCTCTTCTTCTTATGCTTCTTTTGTTGTTGTAACTACTTCTTCTTCTTCCTCCTCATCATCAGTCTGTGTTTGAAATTTGAATAGGAGGTTGAGGTTGAACAGGTTGATTCTTTTTTCATGTTCTAAAAGATCTCTTTGATAAATCAACAACCTACTTTTTAAGTTACACCATTTCATTAGACATAGTTTTGAGAACCTTTTTCAATCCTTCAAAATCATAAGGATCCTTAGAGGCTTTCTTATTGGGTTCTTCTTTGAAAGTAACCTTATTGGTTTGTTTCCTTCCTTCTCTGGCATATTTCTTTTCAAGGGAAAGTACCATTTTTTCAAAAGCTAGAACCTCTTTCATATTATCAACAAGTATAGTTTTTTGGGCTCTTTCAACAAAAAATTTCAATATTTGAAGTAAGAGCTTTGATATACCATTCAATTTGGACATCAACATGAGGTTTAGAAGTGGTTGGGATTTTTTTCAATAATTTATTGAATCTTGAATTAAATTTTTTTATTTTCACATTTGGGGAATCTTTAATATTTGATAAATCGTTAATTAAAGTAGCAGTGGTTCTGTCATCCCCAAATTTCTTTAAAAACTATTCTTCAAATGTATCCCAATCTATGATTGAACCAGTTGGTAAGGAGAAATACCTAGACTTTGCATATCCTTAAAATGTGTAAGGGAATAATTTACTGACTACATATTCTTCAAAAACTCCATTGATATTGATTTCCAACATAATGTTATGAATTTTTTCCGTAAACCATCATCAAGATTATATTTTGGCAACCACCTCTCTAGACGCTTAGGAAGAGGGGTTAGGGGAGATGTCATAACAACTTATCTGTTAGATATTATATATTACAGAGAAATGGAACACATAAAATATGTGGAAACGCAAACACAAAAAACATATAAAATAAGAGAGATACATATATATTTGGTTCACCCAATTTGGGCTAAGTCGAGAGAGAAACAACCAGACCTTCCTTATATATTATCTAGCAAAATGAACAGATGCAACCTATAAGAGATCCACTGTAATTTCCTATTATCTCTCACACAGTCTCCTCTCTCCTTATCGCTTAGAATACACATAATACACAGTTGCAATACAATTTTGTCATATAAACTGAGGGTTTTACTTCTAGGGAAAAAAACCTACATCAAACATAAATTCTACCATCAGATCACCTGCCTAATAAACGACCCAAATTTATTATGTAGTTATAATATTTTACAAGGAAATTTTACATCTTTTTTTAGCTTTGGGGGCGCTACCCCCAAAACCCTACTGGTCCTCGGACCCCCCAATCATTGGGGATGCCCCCCCCCCCTCCACATGGAGGGTTGTACAGTATTCCTGGGGTATGCATCCGGCTGAAACAAATGCCTCTCAATCAGGAAGAAAATCATGCTCTTGGATTGTTCCATGGTCTATTATGATCATTTTCCATCCTTGGATTAGTTCCATAAGTAATTTTAATTGATGTGGGGGTTGAGGAAGTGTTAACAATTGAAGAACCTGACCTTGCACTACTCCTCGTGACAATAGAATTTGTTGATTGAGGAAAAGGAATATGGGTGGAAGGATATTTTAGAGGGTGATAGGAAGAAGGAAAGGAAATTTGAGAGGAAATGGCTTCAATAGAAGGAGTGTGACGTGGAGTAGATGAAATAATGTCACTAACTGAAGACTCACATATGTAAGTGTGCTTGTTTTTCTTATGAGTCGGTAATGTGAACTTGACATGATTAACTCCAAGTTTCTTAGTCTTAGATCTAGTTAAAACTACAAAATACCATAATGATAAAGTTACACTCTCTTCATAAAGTTCTACTTGGGATGTATTTTCTCGAGAGATGGAAATTCCTTCCAATTTCCGAATTAAAGTTTGCAATTTAGGAGCTTCAGCAGACTGATCTAGGAGAGGAGTAGAAGTTTCACCAATTGATTTAACAATCAAGCTAGGAGATTTAGTGGAAGGTTCAACAACCTTAGATCTAGAATCATGAGATTTATAATGACATCTAAAATTTAGGTGGGAATTTGAGGGAGAATGATTGTTTGAATGAATTCCTGTTTTAGGATGATATTTTTTTGTCATTCATAGTCTGAAGGCCCTACTTCTAGCGCCAAAAAAGTTAATGGTCTTGAATGGCTTCATAAAATTTTGGGGAAACCATCCAGTCAAGATCTTAAAGTAAATCCTTTTCTGTTTGGAATGATGGCTCTGACTATGATTTTGGGACCAGTTTCCCATAACAAATAAACTATGTGGAATATAGTGGATGAGATATACTTATTTTAACATGAACCAATAAGCTGAAATAAAAACTAATATAAACTAATACTAAACCCAAGTAGCTGATAGTACATATGCTACAATGATATCACAATTGACATAATAATGTATATCATTATGGAACTATGATATCAACTCAATGAAAGAAACTTGGTTTAATTAAATATTAAATTAAATTTATTTATTTAAAACATCACATATACTGAGATCTAATTATTCACAAGTACGATTAAAATTCTAACCAAACATACCAGTAGTGATAAAGAAAGTTTTATTAACACATGCAATGTGAAAAAAAACATAATACCATTCTATTCTAAGCAAGTATATAGATAAAGAGTATTAGTACCTCATACACCATATATCTTCTCATTATAGAAAAGTAAGTGGTTCAACTTTGATAGTAAGAAAAACTAAATTACAATAGTGCAACTGAAGCCTCCTTTTTACAAAAATTCAGAACCACTTCTCTATCTTAGAGAGGAAATTTACAATTTTACAATAAAATACAAATATAGAAAGAAATAACAACTCCTTAACAACACATGAGCATTAGTAAGAATAAGGGACAAATTCAGAAGTGGTTGCAATAACTTAGGAAGACAATTGGTCAACATTTTTTTTGTTGCAAATTAAATATGTTGATAAGACTACTGAGCTTGGAAGGGAACTTTGGCTTGATATGCATTTTACCAGTGAAGATAGCGTTTCTCAAGGCTAGAAACATCTAAGTGGAGAAATTCGTAAGGAATCATATCAATAGCCATTGACTATAAGGCTTGACTAAGAACTGCCAATGATGCTCAAGTGTGTCTTTCATTAGTTGTTCAATCATCTCAACAATTTTCTTGAAGAATTCTGGCCATGTTATAGTCAATTATTTGTTGTTATGAAGAGAACCTTTAGGAAAAATTAGGACGATATTTTACTGAAGTAAATTATCACTGATGAATTCAATGATATTGTTGGAAATATCTCAGGCCTCATATATGACTGCTTCGACTTGTTTCATTCAAATTTCCCATTGTTTGAATAAAATAAATTTATGGGCTTCTTCAATTTTGGGTAGATTATCAGTTCTGCCCTCTTCACTATCATGCCATGTTAAAACACCTGAGAAATTCTCATCCATTTCTTCAAATTAATTCTTCATATCTGATAACTAATCGACCAAAGAATCGACGGTCTTGCACTATCCTTGAAAGATGGCTAATTTATGGCAAAAGATTGTTTTTTGTTGAGAAAAAAGAGCATTTAATTCTTTGGCCTCCTTCTTGAATTTTGTTAACTCAGTATTGACATGCAGTTGTTCAATCCTTTCTTGCATTTCTTGATTTTTTTTGTCTCTGACCTATATATCTGTATCATATAGGACTTTGAGAGAATATAAATTTTGTTGGAATGTTGTAACCTATAATTTCCAGTGTTCAGTAACCTTTTTCTTTTCAGCTTCAAGGTTTTGTTCCGAGACGGTTATATTTTCCTCTTTTTCTTTAAATAATTTCTACACTTCTACAACTTTGTCAATAGTGGCAGAGGCATAAGCGCTAGTGAATTGAGAGAGTCTGCCCAGTTCCTCTATGGGTTGTGTTGTAGAACCTTTCCATAAGACCTCAAAGGAGGAAACATTTCCAGAAACTAATGCATGTGACTGATCGAGCTATTTTATTTTTCCTTCCTATTTTTACTACGACCTTATGTTGAGGACTGTAGAAGATATCTAATGGAGGGATCTCCTAAATGTTTAAAACAATCTCGAAAGAAGGAAAATGAGGGATAGCTTAAACATGATTTTTACCAAGGGATTTCTTAGTAATATTCATTTCTTTTGTACCTTTTTCAGGATTCTTTGGAGTATCTTAAACATTCATCTGTTGTGAAACCTTAGTAGTCTGGGGCTCATCATTCTTGGAATTGAGAGTTTGACTAAACTCTTTCCAAATCTCATCTAATCTAGGACCAATCAAAATTTATTCTACTTTAGAAGAATATGAAGCCAATGTCCCTTTAGGTAGGGAAGAATTGGTTGATTGAGAATAACCAATAATAAAAATACCATCACTTATAATTTTCTCCTATGACACCTAAAATAAATCCATAGGGAGATTGGCTATCCTTGAGGCTCTGTATTGAGGAAATTGGGAATTTTCTTCAAGAGTCAATTTCTCCTTTGTTCTTTTTAACACTTGGGAATAAGCCGAAGACTGCTCAAATAAATCATCTAATCTGTTAGGCTCATGAAAAAACTATCTAATATTTTTTGAGGCTTTAAATTTATTTACTACAACACTGGGGTCATACTGTATATTAGGTACAGTAAGCAGACTAAGTGATTGAATAACCTGGATTTATATCTCTACATGCTTATAATTGTCCAAAGAAAATCTATCAAACTTGGATGGAAAGGTAGGCCACATTCTCTTATTTGAATCTTTCAGGACTTTAGAAATAGCTTGTCCAACAGTTTGATAAGCCACCTATCTACTCAAGAATTTATCATGAATATAAAATGGAAAACATGAGGTTTGGACAAACTACCAAAAAACCTTATGTATGTAAAATATTCGTCACTGAACTAATTTCCAACTCATTCAAGATCATCTTGAGCTTCTGGCGACATCCATGGTGATTTTGAACCAAAAATAATTTGATAAGCTGGAAATATGTTTGTGACAAATTCAGTAAAAATGTTGATGATAATTTCATTCCCATAAAACATCGTGATACATATTAATGGGATTTGGATCTTGAAGGGTCCATTTCTAGCCCATAGAAGGAAAATCCATTGAGAAACATAAGGCATCCATAATATAAGCAAACATCTAAAAAGGAGGGACTTTTTTTTTCCAGAAATGTTCACACATTCCTAAAGGCCAGAATATGGGTATCTAGGTTATTGGAAATCATGGTAGCCTAATCAAATATAAACCCCTCGAAAACTCCATCTATCAGAGGTACCAAGTCATTAGGAAATTTTGACACATTAGGTTGCACATGCAACCTACACATCATAGCAGCAACCTGAGAAAATGAACCAACAAGAGAGTCGAGGACATACCTACCACTTTCTTCCACTTTATTCTTATTTGAATAATTTATCCATGGTCTAATATTCTCCGACGTGTGTCCATGTTCCTTGATGAAAGCATTCATATATTCCTTATCGTATTTTCACTATAGATCAGGAAGATGGTACATACTTTGTAAATTTTTGTTGGTGAATGACTGAATGAGTTTGACCTTGCTAGTGAAGATATACCTATCGGTAATATTCAAATTTTCCATTACCCATTCGACCATATTAGTATAAGGCAGAATTTGCGGCCTAGTCACTATCCTATGAAGAAAATAATTAGCAGCATCACTGAAAGTAGCTTCCGAGACAAGAGAGTTATCATCTGCGGATACTGTTGTCTTGGTAATTATGGGCTTTTATTATTAAAAATATTTATACATTGATTCCGAAGAAGAATTTAGTGTATCTCTAGTTAAGTTGTATCAGAGAATAGTACTGATCCTGGTATCTTTTCATTAATTTCTTCAATGAAATGGACTAAAGACTATTGTGAAGACTCTTTTTTCTTAGCTTTCCCTCCCTTCCAAATTTCTTCGTAATTCCTAGAATCAGAGCTTTCTTATAATGTAGACATGAATGATTAGCGAAAATAACATCCAAACCAGAACTTAGCGTAAATACAATACATTTTTCAATACAATAACTTCCCCTTTTGAATAAATCTTATGATATCAAAAAGAATTAAATAAGGAATTTTATGTTTTCGAGACCATTAAAACCATTAAAATCGATTAGATAAACAAGTGGGAGGCCATGTCACAATTTTACGCCGGATTATCAGGGATATTTTCAGAGGGTAATTGAAATAAAATTACGATGGGAAAGGTTTACGATCTTATAAAATTTATGTTAAGAATCTTAAAAGGTGAGCCCCGATGGACAATAAAACATCTTATCGTAAGTATTGTATCAACGAATTTTTCAATATAATACTCCAATAAAGCATGATTCATAATTGAAAATTTTATTAAGAATCATATATTGTAGAAGTCGCACATTGTAACCTTTATTTAAAAGGTGTTCTAATGGAAGAGGCTCGACGTAGGATTCTCAGAGGATTTAATATCGGGGCCTTGTATTATTGGAGGTGGAATTTAAATGAACCTCCAATGTGATTAGCTCTGATGGATTATTATACTTTTTAGCTTTCTAATGCAAAAGGTTTATGATAAATATTTTTATAATAAGTATTTTGAATAAAGAATTTATATAATATTTAATACATCATCAGGGATCAGGTATCAGAAAGGATCTTCATCATAACTTTTATTTAAAAGGAGCTCTAAGATAAGGAAAGGTAGATGAAAAAATTCTCTTATAGCAAGTGACTTACGAGAGTGGGCCCATCATAACTTTCTCTAATCGTAACTCTTTTAAAATTGAAACTCTGATATGAAGAGGTACGATGAAAAGGAAAGTTCGTAAATATTTTTCCAAATTTATATTATAAATGTGATTATTATTAACTCTTCATATGTCCCTAATCAAAGAAAGCATAGAATATATTAAAGGGTATTAGAGTAAAGGGTCCCCATTATTTATTAGGAGTTAATTAAAAATGGGGGGTTGTTGTTTTGGTACAACAACACCTGATGAAGCTAGAGTATAAGATACATGTAAAACATTTATATGCAGAAGAAGTGACAAGGACATGTACTTCTCTCATTCTAAGAATAATTTCCCCCCAAAAAAATCAACATGAGTGACAAGCACATGTACTTCTCTCCACTTCACAATGATGCATTTATTAAAGTGAGTCAACCAAATATTGTGTTTACTATTTAAAATTATGAAAAGTGAATAAATTCATCAAAAAATCATTCAGCATTATAATTTTACAGTGAAATTTGATTTATAGATGTATTGGTTATGTGTGATTTGATGTATACGTGCATTGGTTGCATACAAATTGATAGTCAATACATGGATGCACTCTCCCCATGGTATCATTAGAAACATTGTCATCTAAATAAAAACTATGTAAAGGAGAGCTTGGTTACATTTAGGAACATTGTCATATACTTCTTCGAGAGCTGGGATCAAGAAATGAGAGAGAGATCTAGCATGAAACCCTTGCAAATTTCATGGAAAAAGATATTTTTGAAATTCAACCCAACTACTAAATTCTTAAATAGTTATTCCCAACTATTTTCCAAGTAGAAATGGCCCCATTATAATGTGAATATTATGACAATACTAGCATTACCGAGGGGGTCTAGGTTTTAACCCTGTAGAGAAATTATCTGCAAATGAATTCTTAAAAACAAAAAATAATAGTGAGAGCATAAAACATAAAATAGATATACACAGATATTTTTCCCCTAGATTCCAAATCAGGACTACCAGCTTGATTTTTCATTATATTCCTTTTAGTGTTACAACACATATATATACATGCTGAAGCATTCATAAACCCCAATTCATTAACCCTGGATTACATAATTAACAAAATTTCTCTTGACCAGATTTACAAAATTCCAGGGGAAGAAAACCATCATGCCCCAAAACCATGTGCAAACCCATGAACTGATCCTTGGAAGCATTTTTATTAATGTGGCCTCTAGTTTCTTCGTTTTCCATTATTTTCTTTCATTTTCCTCCTCCCCTGCAACATGTGACCTTTCACCTTCCTTTTCTCCTAATTTCCCGTAATTTAATAAATAAATTTCCAAAAATACCATTTTTCGTTTCCAAATCCTTTGCCATTTCCTTTGAAAATTTGCTAAGGAATAATAACTTAAATGAACACCCACACTAGGATGTTTTTCCCAACATTGAGCTTGGAATAAGTGTCCCATAATCGTCGTTATTATTTTTCCTTTATTATCTTTTATTACATGGAATTTTCACCTGGGTTGTTATAGAATCATCCCCCTTGGGGGAACACCATCCTCGGTGTTCAATGACACCTATAACCAACACGACCATTGAAAATCATGACATACTTCCCATGGATCTTTATAACATAGCTCGTTGCAGTATTTACAATGACCACTACTAAAAACATTACAATCATACCATTTACTATAGATTTATAACACATTATTCTATATTATGTTTTTAATTTATGATCTGAATTACCAATAATTTGTTAGTTATATTGATGTAATACATACTTTCAGAATAAAATAATATTTTTAAATTTGGATCTCAACTACTATTTTGTTAGTTATATTGATTTAATAGATGCTTTGAAACTAAAAATAGAAAAATTTGTGTTGGCGTAGCTCACTAAAGCTAAAAATATGTTATAAGGTAATTTTGAGGTCTAAAATGAACATCATAAGGAAAATAATAGTTAAAATAATAAACTAAAAGCTATGAATTTAAAAAGATTTTTTTTTTAATTGTATTTTCAACTTGTCTCTTTATATGTTTACTCAAATGTTATGTATAGACACCCATTGGATGTGAAATTAAATTCCCCGTCGAAGAGTACCCACTCGACATACTTATGAGTTTTACCCACATTAAAAAAATGAGAACACAATTAAAAGACGTGTTGAACATGTATTTTAATGTGTTTTCAGTTTTTTTGAATGTGAGTATACTGAAGAATGTTGAATAGCTTATTCTTTGGATGTAGAATTTAATTTCACATTCAATGAGTGTCTACACTTGACATTTGAGTAAACCTATAAGGAGATAATATGAAAATGCAATAAAAAAATTAGTTTTCTTCTTTTCCCTCCAAAACATTTTTCCCATGAGTGTGACATCATCATATTGAATTCTATTGGTTCATTTAAAGTTAATTTTGTTGATATATTTTTAGTTTTAAAACCCATTTTTTATCTCAAAATTCCCCTAATGGTTAATGTAATGGACTAAATAACTTTAAAGTATTGTAAACATTTCAAAACCACATGATAGTTATACATTTATCAATGTTGTATTAGCAAGTATTGCTACCATGTGATCTTGTTATAATACATGGATGGTAATATATCAAATTATTTATTAATATAAGAAATATTTTATTTCTTTCTCTAAATAGTTAATAATAATACATTAAATGTAATTTATAATATACATTTATTTATAAAAAAACAAAAACAAAAAATTATATTTGTATTTGTTTATTTATATTATATATTTGATATTTAAAAAATAATATAATTAGTATAATAATACATAATGTTAGTTAACTTTAGTTTGGGTGGTTGGATGAAAGAGTTTTTTCCCTCCCTACCCAAGTTCAAATTTCGTAAGTTGACGTGTTGATGCTCTATAATATAGTAACTATGTTGCACTCTTAAGTGAGTCTATATTACTGGAAGACCCTCCTCCCAAATATACCTAAGTAATCGACAAACTGGGGTAAACATGTGATGAGAAGCTATTATGATCATATTCAACTTCACATGTATAGTGAAGGAAGTGGAACTGATACAACATAACCAATATGACCTTTTACACATCTTATAGAGCCCCCAAGAGCTAACCTGCCCTTCTAGGTGACCAACCTCTGAGGGAACTCAAAATTTCAAGGAATTAAACCCCGGTGCGCTCCTTTCCAAGGCCTCCATGCAACCGAGAGCCCCAGTTTCTCCCATGAGCCTCTTTGAGTGTGACTGTAGCCTTTTTCTACTAGTGTTATGCCATCAACTGCGATATTTAAAGTTAATTTCCAGGGCTAGGACCCAATCACTACCTAGAACTCCATGAAAATTACATAAATGAGAAGTAACATAGAAACAATGATGCCAATACAAAATCTTAAACAAAGATTTGACTGGACCCCTACTAGTCATGACATGAATTTCGTCAAACATGTCACAAATATGCATTCTAAAAGTCATAATAACATATCTGATAATAGGGGTCTCACGCTTGTCTGAGTATCACAAAGAAGCATTGATGCCTTATCACAATAGTTGCATTATCATATATTAGTTCATAGATGCATTTCTCATTCATTCATAAATCAAAACATGATGAGAGCCATACATCATCGATGTCATAAAAAATATTCATAATTAGCATATAAACAACAAAAATAATAAGGATACAACAACCATAATGCCACATATGAACTAGTACATTTTCACATAAACTACCAAGAAAAAAAACTCTTATTAATGAATGTAATAACCAACCAGGTTTGGGACTTCAATGTTCCGCCTAGCTATAAATTGGCTGAGCCAAATCTCTCTTCATCCAATCACCCTCGTTTCATATTCCAAGCATGAAAGTGGGACTCAAAACCAAAATAATCAACCAGGTCTTCCCGAGGCTAAACCACCTCACCATCATCAATAGAACCAGGCTTTATTGTAATCCCCATCAGATCACTAGGCTAAGTCCATAAACAAGCATAGATGCCTCTGGATCTCTCCACCTAAACTGTGAGGAATTTGTTTATCTTAATCTCTTGGCTATACCGTTTATCTCACATTATCATTCAAGGGATTCCTATTCCTACGAGGTCTCCACTCTCTCAGCTTTACTGTGTATCCCACCATTCACCATTCAATGGATTCCTATGCTCAATTGAGGTGTTCACATCCAGGCTTTACCATGTATCCTATCCCCAGATTCTCAGGTCTTTTGAATAATCCTGAGATCACCCCAATCAACTTTAAGTCCATCTGGAAATCCATATCAACCAAATACAAGAGAAACCACCACACCATGGCTATCTGGAAATGGCAGGGCAAGGCTGAAGAACACTATCACACCTAGAAAAACCCATGCTAGTGACAACGGGAGAACCAAGAACACACATGCATAACCATGCATGCCAAATCTAGCAAGGAAATCATAAATACAAACCGATACTTGCAATTAATCCTGCTATAGCTGCTTGATCCTACTCTTCCTTTCTTGATATTTTTCTTTTCTCTTTTCCTTCTTTTATTTTCTTGACCCAATATTAAAGTTCTCTAAGAAAACTCTAAGTGAAAAAGATTGAGAGAGAGAGAGAATAGAGAGAGAGCTCCAAAAATGAACTGACCAAAAGCCATGAAATGATCCTCACAAGAATTTTTATTAATGTGGCCTCTATTTTATTAATTTTCCATTATTTTCCTTCATTTTCATCCTCTCTATTTTCACCTTGTTTTTCTCCTAATTTCCATTAATTTCATAAATAAATTGTCAATAATTCCATTTTTCCTTTCCAAATCCTTTTCCATTTCCTTTGCAAATTTATTGAGGCATAATAACCTAAATGAACACCCAAACTAGGATGTTTTTCCCAACATTCAGCTTGGAATAAGTGTCCCATTAATGTGGTTATTATTTTTCCTTTATTAACTTTTATGACATGGAATTTTCACCAGGGTTGTTATAGAATCCCCCCCTTAGGGGAACACCATCCTCGATGTTCAATGAAACCTATAACCAACAATACCTTTGAAAAGAAAAACATGCTACCCATGTAGCTTTATAACACAGCTCATTGTAGTATTTACAATGACCACTACTAAAAACATGAAATTCATACCATTTAATATAGCTTTATAACACAACTCATTACGGTATTTAAAATAACAACTACATATCTAACCATATTGTCTATGGAGATTTATACATATATCTAAATACAATATTTACAACAATATACACATATACTTATGAAAATTCACTAAACGAGCAAATAAAAAGATAAAATTCTCATATCAATCAACAAGGGAATCTAGAGGCTCACACCTCCACTGTAAAAAGTAGTACCAAGATTCACCTCCTTCCCAGGGAATCCAGAATCCACTGCCAAATTCAAAGTTGCATCCAATGTTTAGCACTATAATCCTACGCCACTTGTCCTCTCAGTGAACAATTACTAGCTCATTATTCCAGGGCATACTCCCAATGTGCATATGATTCCATCTTGCAATGATAATGACCAAAAAAAATCCATTCCCCAACCTTCCCTTCTCTGCGACACAGTTCCGCTTGAAATTTGGTTATCCCCTTTCATGTAGTCACTCACCTTCCAAGTTCCTCGGCATCCCCTATCCCGAGAGATACATCCCTTAGCACGGTTTCCTCACATCGGAAGGTACAAAAACCAGGGTATATCTCTACCTCAAAACCATATTACCGGTCATAGCATGCTCATGTAAATCAATGGACACTATTTGGTATTAGTATCCGACAATGGCCCTACTCCTAAATTGTTTTACCAACATATTGCTGCTTGTTCCAATTCCTTTTGTTGTTGCTGATAATTCTTGTAGACAGTTTCAATCACCGAACCGATCATTTTCATGCTTCCTGTACCAAGCGCATAATTTCCATTAGATTTGAAATGAATTTAAATAAATCCAAATTATACCTCATTTGTATCTTGTCAAAAAGTTACATTTGCAATTCCGTTCACTTCCTATCACAACAAGTCAGAATAAAATCTTGACCAAATCATCATGTATAAACATATCACATCTGGTTAGCTCAAAACACAACCATCATAAGATAAAATCATATATCACATGAAATCATCACAAACCAGAATCATAAATCACATGTAACCTATCATAAATCATAATCATAGATCACATGCATAATAAAAACTAAAATAAAACACTTATACTTATCCTTCATCAGTCCTTACTTCTGCCTTTGTTCTTTCTATATACACACCATATTAGTTGCCACACCCGGCAAGCACCGAATTCCTTTTCTTCTCTTCAATCACGTACACATACACACAATGTACACCACATGCATACAACCACACATGGCATACAACATCATACAATACTTGCACATACACCTGACATACAATACATACACCTACTCTCGGTGTACATCACAACGCACACATATACACCCGGTGTACATCACAACACAATACATACACCTACACTTGGTGTACACAATACGATACATATACATACATAGAATACAACGCAACGAATACACATGTCACGATATGATGACTAGACAATGCACATACATAGTATCACATGCCCACAACACATGTATGACATGTAGAAAATACCACATGTACACCAATACCATTTGTACAACATGTAAACAACACCACCTGTACACAACACCACTTGCACAATGTGTGCACAGCATCACATGTATACGGTACCACTTGCACAATGTGTACACAACACCACTTGTACAACATGTACACAATACCACATGTACACAGAACCACATGCACGACATGCACACAACACCACATGCACAACATGTACACAACACCACATGTACAAAATGTAGACAACACCACATGCACACATTACATGTACAATAATGCACACAACACTATACATACATCGCACCACATGTACAACATCCACACGATACCATATATCCAGCATGCACATAGTATGATATGTCATTAGGGGAATTTTGTGGTCTAAAATGGGCCTCCTAAGGAAATTATAAAATAATAGTGGAAATAATAAAATAATATTATATTACATCATCAAATTTTAGAGGGAAAAAAGAAAAAACTACATTTTCAACTCGTATTTTCACCTTATCTCCCTATGGGTTACTCAAATTTTGAGCAGGGACACTTGTTATATGCATAATTTGATTTCCCATTCAAGGAGTATTATGCATCTAACAAGTGTCCCCACTCACGACTTTAGATGCAATCATGACTTTTCATGTATATCTCATTTTTTGTGTAGCATGTTCCATCAAAAGTATCCAACATGGGTACTCCTTGGATGTGAAAATAATTTTTTCACGCAACGAGTACTCCCACTTGAAATTTGAGTAAAACCTTGGGGAGACAAGTTGAAAATAAAAGTTGAAAAAGTAGTTTTATTATTTTATTATTTTTTAATCTTTTTACTTTTTTACCCCAAAAATAGTGAATCATCCCCCATGGTTGACATCATTATCTTGATTTTTATTGGTTCTTATAAAGTTTATTTAGGTTGTACATTTTTCTTAGGAGGCCCATTTTAGACTTCAAAAATTCTCTAATGACACAACACTGCATATCCAACATGTACATAGAACCATCTATACAGATCATTACATAAATAACATGTACAAAACACCATAGGTAGTATCACTGAATATACAACATGAAAAACATATACATAATAGTAGAATTGTACACCCATATAACACATTGTCTCTACCAAGCAACCTTGCTTCTAGTGTTTTTCCACTACCTATGCTTGACCTGACATGCCACATATCACAATGCTTTCATTCCATTGTTGTATCTTTCAGTATTACCTGCCATAGTATAAACATAGAAATAGTACAATCACATAATATTAAATCATATCAACATGATACTTACCTCATAGATATTTCAATGCTATTCTTCCCACTTGATTCATCATAAGACCAGGAAACTCTTCATGCCATTCACCTCGATAAGAAATCATTCCTCCATAAGAATGATCCTTGAAAACCTTTTCTTTCAACAACATACATTCATAAATATATAAATATAAAAATCAACATAAAACAATCATGATCCTATCAAATAAGGGCATACATACTTACATACATGCATATATATAAACATTAGCATAAACATGATCAGAACATAATTACAAAATATCATAAGGTCAAGGTTAAGAGAACTCCCTTTATTCATGCATAACCTGCACAATAGTGAGAACAACAGTTCGCAACATAGCCATGGCATATAATGCCTCAGATCCATTCACTTTACCTTTACTGATTACCCTTCTTGGTTTTGTTCGGCCACCATCCATTTATCCCAATGGACCCAACCAGTCCAACAAAATTCCATACTATTTCCTTTAGATTCCCTTATACATGCATTGAGCTTCATCCAGGTCTTTCATTACATATTGGGTTTCATTCAGCTCTCCCTGAGCTTCGTTAAATTTCCTCTTTCGCAAACCAATTCCTAAGGATCCTAAGACACAAAAGGCAAGAATAAGAAAAAAACAAGAAGAAATGCATGAAAACCATTATTAATACGACATCACAAACAAAGTGGCATGATCATGCACGAGACACAATCAAGGTCACAAATCAAGCGTAAAAAATTAGAAAAATACCGAAAGCACAAGACCAGAAATAAACACCATCACTCAATCCCCATGGTTTCCCAATGCTTCTGAGGGAAATCTCAACCTGAGTCTTCTTCAATATTTCATGGCAGTCTCTTTTCCATGTAATCCCCTGCATAATACTGCCATAAGAGCATAACTTCCAGTGTATAAATAAATATAATGATACACCAATTACATTACCATGTTGTGCCATATGCACTGCCTTGTAACTAAACACGTACACCTCTCAAGGAACTCCACTTCTCCTGATAGATCCTGCTATGAATAGAAACCAATTTTTACACCTATCAAATATATGTTCAGAAATATAACATATATCCAAATAATTTCAGACAAAATCTAGGTTAAGAAGACTTCCTGTATGAAAATCACTCATTCATTTGGAATTAGGGTTTACAAACATAGCCAAATGAATCTGTACCCAATTCCTTTCTTTAATCATTTACCTTGCTACAATTGAGTCTTACTATGTCCTATCACATCATCCAACTATTAGTTATATAAACACATCAACCATTACCTTGTCACGCTAATACCAAGCATGTTTCCCTGTAACCACTTGCACATGTAAGTCACACGTTCCAAGGATCAAGACATCATGTCTATTAATTTGAAATCAACCTTTACCAAGATGAACAACCATGTCATAATCAACAATCAACTCACATTCTTCGATCATAATACATAAGTCTACAACTATCAGCTACTTACACACAAGTACATATCAGTTGTCTCAACACATATGTGTTAGTGCAACCACCTCAAAACAAGATCATTCCTCCATGCAATATTATAGATACAAGCTCATATCATGCAACTAATAAAACATTCAAACAACATATAAACGACATAATTGACACCAAACACTCAAACACCAAATAGACGGCATAGTCAAACATTCAAGCACGAAGTAGACAACATAATTAAACTCATACCTTAATGTATCTTAGGGGAGGCTATCTTGTCTGCATAATCAATCTAGATTTTCCTGATATAACTTCAAAACACTTCAACTCAACATAAATAAGGGCATAATATCCATAAAAGTAGCTAGATAACATGTTAATATCATAAGATCATAAACAATTTTCATTCATGCATAAAATTACCTTATGCATCGTCAGTCTAGATTAGAATTACTCATATAACATCAAGATTTCAAATGAAATAACCCTAATCATCAATTTAACTAACCAATAACAATAAATAGTTAACATATACATAATCATCATCAACATATAACATAATCATTAAGTTAACTAACATATAACATCAACTACAATGTATATAACAACAATTTACTATGCTACATGACTATCTAACACACATGCGTGTGACCACACTTAAATGGAATTTACCATGCATGTAACAACAACAACAATAGAATGACAAGTAATTAACCATAATTGTTATAAAAACGATTAACCTACATACCTGTATACCCACCATACAAACCTTTATGACAATGTTCTCTTACCCTGAGATCCAATGCTACAACTTCGCTTTGATGATCTTCATTTCATGCTTTATCTCAGCCAACACATTAGCATCATAACATACCAATAATTTCATGATGACCTAATTTCATACGATGACCTCATGCACAACAATCTTAACCATGACAATGCATGCATAACAACATATAACCACTGACATGCACAAAAAATTTATATACATCTGACATGCATTCATGACAAGCACATCCCAATAACAACATCACCAACTTCCACATGGCGACACAACAACAAAAATGAACCTCACCATGCATACACAAAAATCACATAGACCACAATAATAAAGAACACATATGAAATTGACATGTATGGATGACCAATACACTGCCCATCCAGTTCAAGAAGTGAACCATGCCTCTCATACCACTCTATCACATCAAATATCAGACAAGGAAAATGGAAAACATACACCACCCAAAGAGAATTAAACTCACTATGATACTAGTATGTAACATCCTTCTCCCACATCTACCCAAGTAACCGACAAACCATGGTAAACATGTGATGAGAGGCTACTATGATCTTATTCAACTCCCCATGTATAGTTAATGAAGTGGAACTGACACAACACAACCAATCTGACCTTCTACACATCCTACAGAGCCTCCAGAAGCTAACCTACCCTTTTAGGTGACCAACTCCTGAGGGAACTCAACATTTCAAGGAATTAAACCCCAGTAGCTCCCTTTCCAAGGCCTCCATGTGACTGAGAGCCCCAATCACTCCCATGATCCTACCCGAGTACCACAGTAGCCTTTTTTTGCCACTGCTATGCCAGGGACTGCAATATTTGAGGCTAATTTCTAGGGATAGGACCCAATCACTGCCCAGAACTCCATGAAACTTACAACAATGACAAGTAACATATAAATAATGATGCCAATGCAAGTTCTTGAAAAAATAATTGACTTGTCCCCTACTATCCATGACATGCATTTCGTCAAACATTTCACAAATATGAATTCTACGGGTTATAATAACAAATTTGAGCATAGGGGTCTCATACTTATCTGATAATCGCTAAAAAGCATTGATTAATTATCAAAATAGCTGCATTATCATCTATTAGGTCATAGACTCATTGTTCATTCATTCATAAATCAAAACATGATGAGAGACATGCATCATCATTCTCATAAAACATAATCATAACCAACATATAAATAGTAGAAATAATAAGGATACAATATCCATAAATTCCACATATGGAATAGTAAATTTGCACATAAAATACCAAGGAAATGAACCCTTATTAATGAATGAAAAATCCAATTAGGTTTAGGACTTTCACATTCCACCCGACCATATATTGGTTGAGCCAAATCTCTCTTCATCCAATCACCCCCGTGCCATATTCTAAGCATTAATGTGGGACTCAAAACCAAAATAATCAACCAGGACTCTTGAGGATAAACCACCTCACCCTCATCCATGAAATAGGATTTATCATAATCCCCACCAGATCACTAGGCCATAAACAAGAATGGATGCCTCTAGATATTTCCACCTAAAATCTGAGGATTTTTTCTATCTCAACCTCTTAACTTTACAGTGTATCCTACCATTACCGATCAAGGGATTCCTAGGCCTACAAGGTCTCCACCCTTTGGGTTTTACCATGTATCCCAACCTGAGATTCCTAGGCCCAATTAAGGGTATTCACCATTGATCTTTACCGTGTATCCCTCCATTCACCGGTCAAGGGATTCCTAAACTCAATCGAGGTGTTCACATATAGGTATTACCATGTATCCCATCCCGGTATTCTTAGGCCTTATGAATAAACTTGAGACCACCCCACTCAGCTTCGAGTCCATCTGGAAATCTAGATCAACTAAATACAAAAGAACCCACCACACCATGGTTATATGGAAATGGAAAGGAAAGATTGAAGAACATTGTACACCTAGAAAAATCCATGCCAATGGCAACAAGAGCACCAAGAACAGACATTCATAACCATGCATGCCAAATCTAGCAAGGAAATCATACAAGCAAATTAATACCTGCAAGTAATTTCATTGTAGCTACTTGATCTTTCTCTTCCTTTCTTGAAATTTTTCTTTCCTCTTTGCCTTCTTTTCTTTTCTTGACAAAATTTTGAAGTGCTCCAAGAAATATCTAATTTTCCAAGAGTGAGAGAGAGAGATAGAGAGAGAGAATTCCAAAACTAAACTGACCAAAAGCCATGAAATTATCCTCATAAGAATTTTTATTAATGTGGCATCTATTTTCTTCATTTCCCATTATTTTCCTTCATTGTCGTCCTCACATGCAACATGTGACCTTTCACCTTATTTTTCTCCTAATTTCCATTATTTTCATAAATAAATTTCCAAAAATTCCATTTTCCCCTTCCGAGGCCTTTTCCATTTCCTTTGCCAATTTCCTTAGCAAATAATAACCGAAATGAAAACCGAGACTAGGATGTTTTTTTTCCAACATTCAGCTTGGAATAAGTGTCCCATAACTATGGTTATTATTTTTCCTTTATTAACTTTTATTACATGGAATTTTCACCAGGGTTGTTACAATTACCTTCAGGTTGAGATGGAAGTAAACTTTCATCCCCCGATGATTCTCAATGCCCATTTTGTTTTTAAACTGCCTATTTTTGGCTAAGAGCTCATCTTCCTTGGATTTAAGGAAACATATTAACAACCCAAGATCCATAGGCATGTGGAAAGATCTAAATTTTGTCCCCTTATGGATCACCACTGGGTAATTCTAGGTAGTATGGCTTTCCTTGAATAACAGTGATTCCAAGTAGTGTGGTTTTCTTTGAATAAGAGTGATGAATAAACTTGGATTAGTGGATAACTGTCAGTGATTAATTTCCCCACTATTGATTTCACAACTGAGATATGATAGATCTTTTATTGGTTTGAAAATTGAATTTTGATTAGTTTTCTCATTGTATTTAAAAAAATTTGAGAATATATAATACAAAATATTTTTTAATTTATTATATTATATTATATTTAAAAATATTTTTCTAAATGAAATAATAATATGAAATGTCTAGATTTCATTTTGCTAAAGATTTTTTTTTTTTTTCTTTTTAATAAAATTTTGAAATATAAAATTTAAAATATTCCAAATTTTATTATTAAATCATAATTTTTCATTGTTAAATTATCTTAATTTATCTAATAGCTAAAGATATATAATTAGTAATTTGATTTTTTAATATCGATAATAATATTCTCAATTTCTCAACAACGACAATGATATTTAAAAATAATCATAATAATTTTATTTTTAAAATAAATGATTTTTTTCTTGATTTTCTCTAAACAAATATTACATAATAAGTCATTTTATAAATCATATTCTATATATAAAATTAAAATATAGTGAAAAAATAAATTTATCATTTCTCTTTGTATATTAATTTCCTTACCCTGGTAAGTTATGCATCGAACTTACATGTGATGTTATATGCAGACATCTATGATTGTATCAGTGGCATTGT
Source organism: Pinus albicaulis (assembly GCA_034641835.2). NCBI lineage: Eukaryota > Viridiplantae > Streptophyta > Pinopsida > Pinales > Pinaceae > Pinus > Pinus albicaulis. The sequence goes on along the minus strand of CM076574.1, from coordinate 825,892,742 downwards.
TGTATGGGTTTTTTTGGAAGCCAAATGTAGGCTCTATATGGTTTTTTTTCGAAAGCCAGATTAGTAGTGATAACTACCAGCAAATGTAACATGTAACTTATCTATTAATGAAAAGTTACAACTTTTTCCTTTGTGAAAAATATTAATTTCCTTACCAAATTGAAATATTAACTATGTTATTATTGGTTATTTATTTTTAATTAGAAGAATTTTTCATTAATTAGTGAAAACTTACAAGTTTATCATAGAATGATTAGAAACCTTGACTTATTAACCAAAGATACTAGGAAATCTACTAATCAACATTGAATTATCAGAGACTTATAATAACAATAATTATAGGAAAGAACATACTTATTCTCTAAATATTTAGGATGATTTTTTTTTTGGGTCGAGGAGAATAAGGAAATACCTCTGATATTAGCCTAAATTTCCCTAAGTTTACTAACTTTTCTCCATATTCTTGGACCAATACATTAATGCTCTAGCACCCCATTTTTCTGTCCATTTTGGCCACCTTGGGAGGATATTTCAAAGATTGCATATGTACTACTAATAGGGATTTGAAGCACTTGAATTAGATTGGGCATTATATATGATGGTTTTCCATGTATTGCGAGTTTTTATTGAGGTAGACCTTTACCAGAGAAATCATGTATGGAATGTTACGGACACATATCACTCACAGTGATGAGTTACTTTAGGTGCAATAGAAATACATAGGGTCTTCCCATAGGAAGAGTGTGTGAATAGAGTGTAGTACAATGTAAAATAAACAATCCTAAGAATATAAGTGCAAATTCACAAAAAAGTGGAGAAGGTAACCTTCCTATCGCAAGGAATCCAACTATATTTGGTGCTTCCAACTTGTAGGATATCTCCCAAAGATATCAACTCTTGATCCTACTTCTAAATATTTGCACATAAACAAGAAACGATCCCACTATTTCCCTTGTAACAAAATATCAGTGCATGCATACAGATAAACTCAAATCAAACATGAAAAACATCGAAAGAAGACATGAATCAAATGAGGAAAGATTTATCACTTTGCATTAATACCAATCAAGTGTACATAGTTTCACCTTTTGAAGCCTCTGCCCACACCACCTCCTCATCTACACTCGTTGATATTTGGATATTTTCATACAATCTTATCATAAAAGTGTGTTGCATGTAAATTTTTTTAATAACATTTTGATACTCTAATTTCCACCTTTGTGACTTATGGAGATAATTTTATATAATTTTTTCTCATGAGTGATCACATTGAATCTAGACACTTTATTGAACATGTCTAGGATTTTTATATTTATCCTCTCCGAGTGATTAAACATGACCAGATCAACCTTATACATGCAAAACTTTCACTTTATTTCTCCATTCTAGTGAAATTGGGGCATTGTTTTTTTTTTACAAGAACGGTTATGTTTTAATATTAGATCTTAGGCATAAATGCCTCCAAATAGGTTACAATCTGAGAATCAACTTCACTATCTTTCTCATTTGCCGAGATATCTAGAATGTTGTAAAAACTATGCCAGTGTTTCTTACAGATATTTCTCACTGCAACCTCCGAAATTTTCCCAGATTTGTGAATGCAGACAAACTGCTATAATAAAATGCAGTAAAACATGAAGAAACAAACTAAGGAATAGGGGGCCAATCATCTTCTCCATTTCTTAATAAAGAGTCGGGGGGAATAAGAGCTTCTTTGTTGGCTTCGAGATATACATATTTGTTATTTTCTCAGAGAACATGAAAGAATGCGACCTTTTGGAGAGTTTTGGAAATTGCATTAATTCACCTTACCAGTCTAGCAAAATTAATATCTTTCAGCTCAGTACCTTCTACTAAATATTTGATGATGGATTGAGAGTCACCAACTACAACAACTTCTTTGATGCCAAGATTTTTTACTTGCATGAGGCCTTGGAGGAGAGCAAGTGCTTCAGCTTGAATGCTAGAAGAGTGACCCAGGCCCTAGGCGAAACTATGAACAACTCTGCCTTCAATATTCTTAATCACGCCACCTGCACCATCTTTCCTGGGGTTGCCTTTAGAAGCTCCATCAAAGAACAAGAAGAAGGAGTTATGCTTAATGAGCCATTCGAAGAAATATTTCTCATTGAGCCTAATCTACCAATTCTCTTTTGTCTTATTTTGCCTTAAATTTGTTGAGATGGTAAAGCCCATCATGTTGCTCCAATCCTTATCGCTCTGGCTGAGATTTGTAGCTTCTAGGTAACCATCCAAAATTTCCTTTAGCTGAGCTTTAATTTTAACTATGACAGTTTTTTCTTTCTACTCCTTGTCTCTGAAGGTTCTGCTATTTCTTTCAAGCCAAATTTTCCAACAGGTAAATTTTGGGAGCGAGAACCAAATGGCTTTGAAGCTGTTGTTCCGTAGGGGAACCTCCAGGATATTTGAAGCACCAACTGGAAAAAAGCTTTGGGATGGAGTTTGGAAGAGTGAAACTGTCACCCCAAGGGGCTAGGATCTCATGCCAAACCTCAACTGAAAATTTACAGCTCAGCATTATGTGACTAACGCTTTCTTCATCAGCCCAACACATCCGGCATCTACATGGACCTTGAAAGCCTCTTATTTTAAGTCTGTCATCAGTCAAATTTCTATTATGGCACATGAGCCAACATAAGTAATCGACCTTCGGGATGGATTTGAATTTCCATAGGCCTTTCTAGGTAGCAGGATTTTGGGGAACATGACGAATTTCCAGCAGCTTGGAGTATCCCATGGTGACAAAGTAAAAACCAGAAGGACCCCAACCACGCTTGTCCGATTGACATCTGTGAATCAGAGCTAGACCATGGAGAAGGGTCAACAGTTCATCCCATTCAAATTCAAGGTTCGAAGGCACTTGAATGTCCTTCTAAGAGATCCATTGGCGATCATACCATCGATAAATATCCGAGATCAAAGTGAAACCTACGTTTACCATCTAGAATCATAAAGGCCGCAGTGAAGGCATATCAGCAAGCGAAGAATTTTTCATAATTTTGTCCTGCCAGAGATCAATGCGCTTGTCGTTCCCATGAACCCAGGACGCATGTGATTGAATAAGATACATGGAGTTTAGGCAAATCTTGGCTAGATGCGTGCCATCCGAAAGTCGAGGTTTGTCTAAGCATCAGATTCTTGAGCCCGTGAAATATTCTTTCCACAGAGCCTTCTGCGCCCGGCCAGGTTTGGAGTCTATAATTCGCCAAACTATTTTGGCACCCATAGAAATATTTTGAGCTCTGAGCGACTTTAGATTTAAACCTCCTTCCAAAAGAGTTTAGTGATATTTTCCCAACTTACCAAGGGGATATGATTTTCATTGCTTTTGCCACCTTTCTAGAAGAAATGTCGGATGAGATGTTCCATTTTCTTGAGAACACCGGAGTCCGCTAATAAGACATAGAATTTAAAGATCGGCAGGCTGTTGAGTACCGATTTAACCAATACTTTCTTACCCGACAGATTCAGCCAGGAAAGGCCCCAAGCTTGAATTCTAGTCTTGAATTTATCAATGAGAGAAGCCCAGTCTCTGCAGAAAATGGATTTGAAAAAGATAAGGAGGCCTAGGTAATTGAAGGATGACCAGGAAGCCGAGCCTGCAAAGTCTAGACACCTGGAAATGGTGTTAAGAAAGTTGGGAGATATATTCCAACTATAAATATGACACTTTCCTTTGTTGAGCATGCTTCCAGTAGCATCACAAAATTTATTGAGGACATATTTGAATTTAGAGGCAGAGTGCAGAGAAGCTATGCCCATCAATAAAGTATCATCAACAAAAAAAGTATGATTGATATTTCTTACTCCTCTTGCTATACTAATACCAAGGATTTCATGCTCCATCAATTTCTTATTCAAATAAAAACTTAACACAGAAGCTTGAAGGACAAATAGGTGACGGGAAAGAGGACGTCCTTGACGGAGCCCACGAGAGGCTTTGAAGAAACCTGCAACCCACCTATTCACCAAAGGAGAAATCCAAGGCTCAAAGATGCATGCACTGATCCAGTTATTGAAGCTCTCCCCGAATCCAAACTTGCGTAAGACCCCAAAAAGAAAACTGTGTTTTACTCGATCGAATGCATTAGTGAGGTAAAGCTTTACAACCATTCCTTTTTCTTTACGCTGAATGCTAGAGTGGATCACCTCTTGCACAAGAATAAAATTGTCTACAATCTGTCTTCCATGCACAAATCCACCTTGATTTTCCGAAATAATTTTGGGGAGAATAATTTTCAACCTGTTTGCAATAACCTTGGTTATGATTTTGTATCCAATATTGCATAACGAGATAGGTCTAAATCTATTAAAATCATTGGCTCCCTTTTCCTTCAGAATGAGAGCAAGGAAAGCAGAGTTAGTACTACCCCCTACTTTTTGACAAGATTGAGATTTCATAACCATTTTTCACAAATTTTTTTCGACTATTTGCGAGCGAGCTTGGAGCAATCTGGAAGTAAAGCCATCAGGTCCAGTGGTTTTGTCCAGTTCCATCTCAAAGAGGGCTGTCTTAATTTATTCTCTAGAAACTTTTGCCTCCAAATAATTATTCATATTGAAAGTTATCTCAGTGGGCACCACATCTAAGAAGGTTTCAGAATGGATCCCAGCTTCTTCCTCCACATACAGATTTTTGAAGTGGTTTTAGGCAGCCCTTTTAATGCTCTTGAAGTCCTTATGGATAGAATTCTTGTATTTGACATCAGAGATGGTGTTTAAGCTTCTTCTTTCATTAGCTTGCTTGTGGAAGAAATAAGTGTTTCTATCCCCATCCTTAAGCCAAAGACTACGAGATTTTTGCCTCCAAAATTCCTCCTCTGCCATGCAAGCCCTATGGAAATTTTGATGGAGATTAGCTTCCAATTCAATAAATTATAGAGTAATGACTGCGTCCTCCATATGATGATGATGGGCCTCTAGAATGTCTTGTACAAATTTCCAATCTAAAGCCGGATTTGGAAGAGATTTGGCCCAGCATTTTAACTCATTTTTTAGTCTTCTGAGCTTTTCTTCCTAAGCGAAGAAGGGCGAGCCATTTACCGGATGATCCCAGACTTCCTTAACTCTTTCCATAAAGCCCAAAAGATAGATCCAAAGAGGACTAAATCTAAAAGGGATAGGGCCCATATCCTTTTGCGGCAGGAATTCTAGCATGATAGGCCTATGGTCTGAGGCACTACAAGAGAGAATGCACATTCTAGATTCTAGCCCAAGAAGCAAGAAGGAGCTTTGAACCAAAAATCTATCTAATCTAGCAGTAATGTGACTAAGACCAATTCTTTTATTAGACCAAGTGAACTTACCGTTTATGGGCTTCATATCGATAAGATCCCAATCTTGCATGAGGTCCTCCACTCATTCACTTGTTGGATCTCTCATAATGCTACCTCCACGTTTCTCAGACAATAACAAGGTGAGATTGAGATCTCCAACGATAATGGTGTTATCAAGATTCTTAGTATCAACCAAATTTTTGATGGAGTCCCAACGGGACTTCTTCTCTCCTACATTAATCGGTACATAAACATTGATAAGGTTGATTTCATCCTTGGATTCTATTTGTTGAAATTTCATATACAGCCAATGTGTGTTTGGGATTATTGTGTTCAACAGATATTTTTTTGTATTGCATAACGTGCCTAGGCCACCTAAAGCTCCTCTAGAAGAGACAGCCTACCCACCACCTTTATTCCAAAAACTCTTACTTGTTTGGAGAAAAACTTTATCCTCCATCTTTGTCTCCTGGATTAGAAGGAAGTCTCGGGTGTCTATTTGGATTATGCTTCTGATAGCTTCTTCTTTCGCTTTACTGCCCAAACCTCTACAGTTCCAGGAGATGAATTTAATCACTTACTTTTTTGGGAGTGCTGGGCTCCCTTGGAGCCCTGGGTCTGGTTTCTTGTACTCTTGGGCATTCTTGCCAAGAGTTTCTCAAGAGTTGGTTAGGTGCCTTGTATTTTTTCTTTGTATGTTTCTTGCTCTCTTTTTTCCCGATCAGGTATTCAACCTCTTGTAGATCTTCTAATCGAGACTTGTGATTACCCTATTTCTCCTTCCTCCTTAGATTCCTATGAGGCCTGCTCCTCATCTTCCGTATCTGCATTATTCCCGTTAGATCCGTTTGGGACGCTAACATCCTGCGTTGGATCTGGGGAAGTTCCTTTATCCAAAGATTCATTCCTTTTTATTTCAGTCTCTTGCACCTCTACTGAATTTAAACTGAGGGGTTTTAATTTGTTACCTTTCCCTTTAGAAGGTTGGGTTTTCTTATCAGCAGAGTGCTATGGTCCTTTGCTTGACGGAGCTCCGACATTTTTTTTATTTGTCCTTGACCTCTTGACTTGGTTCCAGCCCTCCTCTTCTCCTTTAGCTGCTTCGCCATTACTCAGACAACCTCTAGCGAAGTATCCATAGACATGAAATTTCCGACACTTGAAGGGAAGTTGCTCATAGTTGAGCTTTTGAATATGAGACCAACTCCCAACCTTTATTTTAATGGCCTTCGGGAGGCCCACTTCCAGGCCCACTTCGACACAGATACAGGCACAGTCGTACTGATCTTTGTTATTTGCATGATCTATAAACTTTCCCAGGGTATTTCCAATATGCTTTAGCGAGTCCTAGTTCCAACAATTCATGGGCAGATTCGGAAGCCTGACCCAGACTGGGACCGCCGTTGGAATATCCACAGCAGGGTCAAAATCTAGCATCCACATTTTAAGGTAGAGCCCTTGAGGTCCCATGAAATAGGGGCCATTCCTGAAGATGAGCTCTTTGTCCTCTTTTGAGATGAATTCAAACAGGAAATACCCCCTACCCAAAAAATTAGGAGGTAACGTTGTTTTTAATTAAAGGATCCCAGTTCTTAGCTACCCATATCTCAGTGGATTTGGGCGAGGGCCAAAGACCCGTGAACTGGCCAACGAGAGCACGGTCGGCAAGAGAGAGGGTCGCCTGAATCGGTCCCTCAGCATACAGCGAGATCTCAGGAATATCATCAAGTTTTTTGACAAAATTGGTTGCTTCATATGTCTTCTTCTTCGAGATCGAGGAAAGAAGGGAGCTGAAGGCTTCAGCTGCAGAGGCCTCCGGAGGAGGCGAAGGAGGCTAGAGAGAGTCCAGATCCTCCATGCCTAAAAGGGCCCTAAATCATATCGAAAACACAGTCTCAAAGGGGCAGGAGAAAAAGCTCAGATGAAACAGTCATACTGATCAAATCGGAGAGGAGCTGGGCACTGCAGAAAAGGAACACGATGGCTGCAAGGGATTAGGCAAGGTGATCAGAGGTTAGATCGGGCTATCAGAGGTAGCTACCAGCTGCAAGAGTAGGCACAACCATAGGTCGAAGCAGCGCAACGCAGGGTTTTCCCTCAAAATTGGGGCATTGTTAGTCCTCTATTACTTGGTTAATCTGACATAGGGCATTGTTGGGCCTAGTTTTATGCAACTCAAATTGAAAGGGAGCCTTGATGCCTCCCATTTCACTTTTCTAAAGCCTTCCACAAATCACTTAGTGACACATTGATTTGGCAACTATTTTCCCCTTCCAGTGGACCCTAGCGGGTGGAGTTTTAAGCAATAACATGGAACATCTATATCCATGTCTTCTAAGTGGTCTTGAATCTCATCCTCTTCCATTACTAACCTAGATGGCTCCTTTGGAAGAGAATTTTAGAGATTACCCTCTAAAATATTTTTCTCAACCTTTGTTGGGGATGTCAAAAACTTAGGAATTCCTCGAGTAGTTGAATGGGGAATTGATTTATTAACATCTTACACCAGGTTCTCATATGGAGAGGAGAGATATATGACCCTATTTCGGGATTTGGATTTTCTATTGGAATTTGAGGCTCCATGAGGTCTCAAATTCCTTATCCTTTAGGGGAATGTTCCAAAACTCTTTTTCTCTTAATGAGTTTCTTGATTTGTTGGTAAATCCTTTATAATCAAAGGACAATATCTACAAATATTTCCATATTAATGAAAATTCTTGCATCTAAATGGGACATTTTCATGATGCAATGTGTTTTTGCAAAGATTCTCCTCATAATAAATGTCTATTGAACTTGGAGGAGGCTACGAAATATTCATATAGACACATATCATTTCATAGGATGTGGATCTCTTTCTCTTTCTCTCTTATTTTTCCTCAGTAACCTTGAAAAATATACCAATGACATTTCCAATTCATTCATGATTTCTTCCTCCTACTATTCCTTTGGAAGAGAAAAGAGTTGAACCCATACTAGGGTAACAAGGAATTCTTCCTTCTCAAGATTGTACCACTCCTTCCACATTTTCATGAAGAGCCCAACATTATTAAAAAAGGAATTCCCTCCTTCAAAATCTCTCATTCTACCATCCAATTTAGAAAATACTATTGTGAAGAACCTTTTTTCTCCTAGCTCTAGATCTATTTATCCCTTAAGGTTCCATTTGTTTTGAATCTAGCCAATAAGATACCTTTCAAAAGGCTATAATATTATGAACTAGTAGATTAAAGCATTATCGTGCATATATTATATGTAATTTGCAATATTGTTAGATCTCACATCATAATTTGGATTTTAATCTAATTTTGGAAAGCAACACCCTTGAATTTTATTTTTCTAGAATGCTCCAAGCAATGGTTTTTCTGAAAGACTAGAATATCCATTACCTCCAATTGAGATTTGAAAATAACACGAATAATGAAGATTTTGGTAGAGAATGCCTATCGATCCAACATTCTTATGAATTTTTGAGACAATCTAACTATAAAATAAAGTCAACACCCCTCCCATAAAACTAGAAATAAATGACTATATAGAAAAACCTTAGTAAAAAACCATGAAATAGTCGCACACCTTTTATCCTTTAAATTAATTCTTTTTATTAAAAAAAAAAAAAAGTTAATTCTCAATTATTTTTATCAAAACTATATCTAAATGTAACATTTCTAAAAAAATATATATTATTAATTGAAATATTGAAATATTATATAAATTCATAACTTTTATATCACATATAATTAGAATCTTGAGATTTATGCTTTAAAATTTCAACATTTTTATATTTTAAAAAGGGTTTTATAATTTTTATATTTATTCTTTTTCATTAATGATGATATGGATAAGGGTTGGTCTTGGTGTGAAATATCTAAGATTTTACTAAGGTTTATATATGTATTTTTTATTTGAATTAATAAGAAAGACAATATTAATCATTGGAAATATTTTGTCATCTAAATTAACAACATCAAAATAAACAATGAGAAAATAATTATCTTCATTTTAAAGAGACTAAAAGATCATCAACACAAGATCCATTCATTTATTTAAACTTTATATATATATATAGAAAAATATTGATTTTATTATCAAATTTGATTTTGTTATTAGTATTTAATATTAGTATCTCATGGGACTTGGATGGATGTGAATAAGTGCATTAAGATACTCAATGCAAAAATATCACAAGTTCAAATATATTATAGATGTATTCTCCACACATATATGGAAGTGTAGTTGAAGAAATAAATTATTCACCAAAACACATACTTTTAACGATTAAGACGAGTCGAAAAGTACTCTTGTAATCTAAAATGACACGTGTAACTTTTCATCACATTTTATGGGAACAATTTTGTCAACCTGGCTTAATGGAAAAGTTAAAGTGTTAATTTTCCTTAACAACTTCAACTAAATTTTTTTATTGTAAATGGTTTGTGGTATAAAATGACACATGTAACTTCTCATCACGTTTTCCCATATGAGGGAACAATTTTGTCAATATGGTTTAATGGGAGGGTTAAAGCTTTAATTTTCCACAACAATTTTAACTTAAAAATTTTAAAATTTTAATTCTTTTGTTAATAATTATTAATGGTAGATTTAAAATTTTTGTAATTTATAATGTAGATAAATGTTTTTCGAAATAATCACATTACTAATATTTAGTTTACATTTCAAACTGACTAATGTGGTTTATCTTCAGGACAAGGTGAAGAAGTTAACTAATCTTCATGAATAAATAGTATGGATGCATTATTGTCCAAAGATAATCGTTAAAGAATTAGCTAATTAGTTATTTAGTTATTAAAAATCAAATTAATTAATTTAATTTCACTAATTAATATTAAATAATATTCAAATTTTAATTATAATACAAATTTATTTTATTATCAATTACATATATTTAAAGTATAAGAATATTAAAATATTGTTTATTTGAAAAATAATTAACTAACTAAAAATATAAGGGTAAGAAGGATCAAAATAATATGATAATAAGGAAGAAAGATTAAAATAAAAATAAAAACAACGAAAGGTTAGGGGATAATATTAAAAAAAATGATGAAAATAAGAAATAGAAAACTATAATGGAAAAAACACCAAAAGAAAATTAAGAGCCAAAATGCAATAATTATCCAAGCGAAATGGGAGGAAAATATCCAAGCGTGATGGGAGGGAATCACATCGAGAGAGCTGGAGTCCAATTCTTGCTCACTTTACAACCATCATCTCTGTTGATATTCCTAGGGTATCTCTCAATCTCAATAGTCTTTCTAAGTTTCCTATGGTGGAAATGATCAACCTTAGCAATGTCCCTCGAGATGATGATTGGAAATTGAGCAAACATTGGGCTCCAAATCTCTTGATGTGATTCCTTGCCATCTAGCAAACTTTTGGGGGGCTACGATATGTCTTCCTCCCTGCCATCTCACTTGGATTCTTATTGAGTTTTGGCTCTTAATTTTCTTCTCGTGCTTTTTCCATTATACTTTTCTATTTCTTATTTTCATCATTACTTTTAATATTATCCCCTAGCCTTTGGTTTTTTTTTTTATTATTTATTTTAATCGGTATTCCTTATTATCATATTATTTTTATCCTTCTTTTATATCTATATCTATATCTATATATATATATGTGTGTGTGTGTGTGTGTGTGTGTGTGTGTGTGTGTGTGTGTGTGGTAACCCAGTGGAACCCAGTGGAACCTAGCAGCCTGGTAACTACTAGCAAAATTTTGGGGGACTACGATATGTCTTCCTCCCCTCAACCTGGGTCACAAAAGGGGGTATTTGAACATGGGTCTTTCAAGTTACAACAGTTTCACATTTCTTAGATAGCCAATTGAGCTGCCCCCACAGACATTTTTAGTTAATTATTTATTTTTCAAATAACCAATATTTTAATATTCTTATACTTTAAATATATGGTATTGATAATCAAATAAATTTTTTATTATAATTAAAATTTGAATATTATTTCATATTAATTAATGAAATTAAATTAATTAATTTGATTTTTAATAATTGCATAACCAATTACCTGATTCTCTAATGGCTAGTTTTTAAAGGCTACTTTTAACGTCTATCTCTGTGAAATGATGCATCCGTACTATTTATTCATGAAGATCAATTAAATTCTTCACCTTTTCCTAAGGATGAACCACATTGGTTGGTTTGAAACATCGACCAAATCTTAGTGATGGATTATTTCGAAATACATTTATCTAAATAATTATTAAGATAGGTAGGTAGTAAATAAGTAATCTCCATAGAATACTCTCAATAATATACTCAAATTAAAAGTTGATATTTATGTTCAAAGTAGTGATGCATTTTTTATCTTTTTAAATAAATTTATTAAATAAAAAAAAAATGGTATATGAATATGTGTCATATTAAATAGATCATGGTTTTCTACGTATGTGGTATTAAGAAGCCATGGTATTTTAACAAATCTTATTTATAGATTAAAAATATATAAATAATAATGTCTGGAAAAATATCTATAGTTAAGAATCTCGTTATATATATATTTTAAATGTATATATCTTTAACTTATATTATTTTTATCATTAATAATTATTATTTTTTTAAATAAAGTTCAAATTGATTTAATTTTTATGACTTAATAATTTTAGCAATTTGAAATGTATAATAAAGTGTTTTGATGCATATTATGAATTGATATTTATGAACATTTATTATCTATTTAATTTATATAAGTACGTTAAAAATATCAGATTTTAAAATTCATAGTAAATAATTACTATATCGTGTAAAGTAGAGTTGTACATAAAAATAAAATAAGTTTATAAAGGGATTGCAATGATGATTCAAACTTTAATATATAATTAAATTATATGTTTGAGAGATGGCTTCCATAAATTGTGAATAGAAATATTTCGGTAATAATCACATACGAAAAATATCGTCAACGTGTTTCGAACCAACTATTGTGGTTCATCTTCAGGACCAGATGTGAGCACAGATCAAGGCCTACGATTTAAATAGATCCAGAGAGGATCAAATTAGCCCTTATGGTATAACAACTAGTCAAACTAGCCGTTATACTATAATGACTAATTTGATCCTCTCTGCATATATTTAAATAATAGACCTTGATCTGTGCTCGTATCCGGTCCTGAAGATGAACCACAATAGTTAGTTCCAAATGCGTCAACGATATTTTTCATATTTGATTATTACCGAAAGATTTATATTCACAAATTAAATTCTATGTTGAATACATCAATAAAATATGTCATTGATAATTTGTTTTCTAAAATAAAATGAAATAAATTTATAAGAGTATAATTAATGTCCATATGGTTGAAGTCAAAATTGAATACATCAAAAAGGTATGCGTATGAAAAACCAAACAGAACAATAAGTAAAGCCTTGTGCATCAAAACCACGGCACCATAACGTGAGATACTCTGAGTAAAACCAGAGGCAAATAAACCTGAATCAAAAAGCCAAAGATGAAGAATTGAATAATTACTAGATGATAACTCAGCACATCAATTCATACCACTTAAATTTGGTTGCAATACCCTGCTAGCATCATGGCTAACCCTTTCTGACACTCTATAAATTCACCAATGTGACCCCTTTGGAGGTGAATCCATCACAAAAAAATTAGGGTTGTGAAAGCACTAAATACCTCAAATAGAAATATTGGAGCCACATTTCATGTCATGAAGAAATTTTCACACAACCCAGTTAGAGTATTGTGTTACCAGTATCCAAACTATGGAGGTGGGACACTACTACTACTATAGTAGCACTAAATCCTTGAAAAATGACCATGGCTTTGGAAGCAGACACCAACGATTTTATGATTTGCTTCTCCTAACCCCTCTATGATTTGCTTCTCCTAAACCCTCTAATAACCAAGGCCTAGACACACCATTCATTGTCTCATGTAGTATAAGGCCCACTAGAGAGAATTTGAATGATCATATATGCTATTTTCACAATGGTATGAAATGCATCAACACCCCTTGTAATTTTAGATATATGATACATTTATCACCCCCTTTAACCATAAACTACTAGATAATTACATCAAGAAAGACCCAAATAAGTTGTGTAGCCATGCATGCACTCAGACTAGCAGTTGCATTTGCAATACTATTTTCCTATTTCTTGAAATCATGCTTTAGGAAATTTTCTTGCCCCTGAAGATGGGTGAAGTATTCACCCTAAAATTTTCGTCCAAAATATAGAGGTTTATAGAATTTCTCAACAACATTGAATATTTTATTATTTACAAAATTAAAACACTTTATTTTCACATTTTATTTTTATATATAGATATATACTAAGTTGATATCCACATAAATTAGTAACATAGTTTTTCAAGTAGTTTATTATAAATTAGTTAACATGGATTTTTAAATAGTTTATTTAAATTTTATGTTGCAATATTTTTTAAAAGCATAAGTTTTAGATTTTTACTCCATTTTTTTTTTACTTCTAATTATCTTATCATTTTTTAAATTTGATATGAAATTAAATCATGTGGACATCAAAATATTTTATTTATGACTAAGAGTGAGTGAAATATTTTTAGCACTTTGAGTTGCAATATCAACAAAAAATCAAGTGACAATAGTGAGGTTGGGATTATTGAATTTTTATAATTCTTTTAATTAAAAGTAACTAAACATGCATATTCATATTATTATTATTTTAGCCAACATTATTTTTCTAAATTTAGAGAACATTTTATTTTTCTTTTAGGAGAGGCACCTGTCAACTCCACATTGACCATAGATAGAGTTACACATCACCGTCATATTGAGTTAAAGAATATGTCTCTCAACTCAATGATAATGATTAACATATCATTAATATTTATATATGTTTATAGATAAAAATATGTGATTACATAATGTTACAGAAAATCTTAATTTAGAATGAAGAGTTATAGGATTATGGAGTGTATATTATGAATTATTAAAAGAGGTCGATCTTTATACCTAATAAGTAAATATTGAGTCATTGATAAGACGAAAGGAATTTATTTAAATTGGCCACGTTATAATAGAGTTGATATTTTAAGGGATAAGGTGAGAAAACCTAAAAGAAATAGGTTTTTATGTATTACTCATGTGACATTTTCAAGTGTTGCGAGTGTATTTGAAGTGGTTGGGAAAATAGTTTGTTTTCCTCTTTACCCATGACTGATTCTTATAGAGGGACACGTTGGCCCATTATGATAAGGCTATAGGAGTAGGTTACCCCCTTCTCAAACAATGCTTTGGTGCCTACTAAGTCATAAATTATTGGTATATATGGCTTGCAAATGGTGGGATATACTCTTGGTGTTATATTGGTAGATAAATATTTGATGTTGGGGCTCTCCCAGATTACTCCAATGTGTTATCGATTCACCATTGTTAAAAATAAAAATAAAAATTTGGCATTTTCAAACTTAAAGAAAGTGCATAACCAACATTCTAAGGGTCTTTATGTTACTAATATTAAAAAAAATCTAGGTGAAGAAGTACAATAAGTTAGATTTAGCAAATTTAATGCATGGGTAGATGGATGTTCTTTCCTAGATATACTTTCTCTACAAGTGATTAAGTGGAGCATTAAGGCTTGACATTGCTAAATGAGGAAGACGAATAGATATTATGGTAGGGTTTGTGGATTCCGTCAAATGAAAGTATCACAATCAAAATGTTTCTATCTAAATGAAGGTAGGAAGGATTTTATTTAGGAATAATTATTTGGAAAATCGGTATAGATTATGGAAATATAATTGTTAAGAGTTGAGTTAAAAGGAGTAATTCTATGAAGCTAAGGTTGTGAAGGTTCAATCAGTCATGGGGGAAGATGACATGATAAGCCAAATCATTCCAATGTAACAAAGAGCTCTAGTTGGAAGAATTTTTGGTAGGGTTATGTTAGAGATAACCTTGGATGATTAGATAGGTAAGTTAATGGAAAATTCTTTCAATTACATTCCAATGTTTCACATTCAATTGTATAAAGAGTGGATGAACTTTGTTTTCAATAATGGAGAAGATGAAGGCAAGTTCGATTTTAGGGAACATTGGTTCTAGGGTTCATTAATGCTAATCCTCAAACAACATTCTCTCTACTTAGATTTGAGGATAGATGTTATTTCTAAAAATAGAAATCATATACATTAATTATTGTTCGAATTATTTGCAGGATGAAATGAGACCACAACATAACTAAATAGAACTATTACCTAAAACAAAATTGGGAAAGGACATCCTCTAACTATATATCTCTAGCTTCTCTACTATTGATTCATCCATTGATATGTTGTAGTGATTCTAAGATAAAAATTTACTCATTACCATTTTCCATTTTTTCTCCCTCTAAATGAAAATAATATATCTTTCTTCAGCATTATGCTTCTCCATAAATTTTTCTTCTCCATTGCCTCTCTTATTGTGTTTCTAGATTGTTTCTTCTAATTTTTCTTCCTCCCTCCTTTGTCAATGTCTTTCGTTGTTCACTGCTAAAGAATTAACTTATAATATGTTGGTAATTTCCACTTGTTTCCAATAGAAATAAGGTTCTCATGCTCCTTCAGAACTTTATATGAGAAACAAACATTTTCTCTTATGAAAACTCAAAAAATAGAACTATCACAACCACCACAATGCATGAGAACTTATGGTACGTTTTTAGCATTCATTCAACACCCGGTAATGGTATTTTATACAACTCATCATAGAGAATGGAAATGTAATTCCCATATTATGAAATTCATAACAATAATAATAATAAGGGTAAGGAAATGTAATACCCAAATTTTCAAGCCTCAATATGGATAGACCGTGCCAAACAATTATAAGGATATGATTATGTAATTGCCCCAGAACTTGAACTAAACTTCCATCATAACAGGTTTATGATAAGGCAAAAAACATTTCAAGTTGATGAAGACACCATAGCCACAGTGTATGGGCTACTACAAAATGGATAACAAAGGTTTTTCATAGGAGAGTTGAATCCTGAATATGGAGTAGTTTCTTGATCCATGAGAGGGATTATGAAGAAAGGAATTAGATTTGATGGGAAATATCTGTTGATGCCTTAGGTAGAAATAACTCTCATTGTGCATTTATTTTTCACATGTGAGGGACACCACAAGGTCATTTATTAGAATCATTTACAAAGTTTGGACAACTTGAGGCACTTGCAACTGATCAACATGCATTTATTCATGTAGAAGAAACTCTAGCAAATGGCCTCTAATGTCTAAAATGACCGAAGGATTCCATTCACCATCACTGCTTGATCAAGTTACTAGTGGAGCATGCACCTCATATAGAAAGCCATATTTGGAATGAAATTATGCAAGCACTAAGAATAAGATCTAACATAAAATTAGTAGTTGATGCAACTCTACCAAAAGCTACAACTGCAACAAATGGACCAAAATTTGCAGGTGTTGTAACCCCTAAGGAGGAAACTACTGCAACCATCAAGAAGGAAGTTGTTGTAACTACGAAAATTGGAGCTACTATTGAGTTGCAACGATAGGAAGAAGAGACAAGGGGAGGCCATGATAGTGATCTACAGATCACTAGAATCTGACTCCAATAAGAAGATTGAGGCATATGGCTAAAATACCTACACCCATTGTTGTTCCTAAGAATAAGAGAAAAAGTTAGAGAAAGAATGAATATTTGGCACCAACTACTGTAGAGAAGGCATTAACCCATGTTATAGTAAAATAATTGATAAGGGTGAAAGAAGAGGAGGAAGAAACCCCTATCGAAACAAAAGGATAATTGATGGATAAAAACAAGAAATACATGTTGCAACATGTATATATTTAAAAGAGATAGTAAAAATCCCTACTACAACACTAAAACCAACAAGGGTGGAAATATAATAAAATAAATTATTGCAACGCAGGTGGAAGAAGAGGAAACCTCTACTGAAACACAAGAACTAGTAAGGGAAATTGAAGAGGAAAATTTCCTTGATAAAACATAAGAACCAATGGGTATGGAGCAAGACGAGAATCAATATTTTGTTGCAACAAAATAACTAACGAAGGATAACTTATAGGGATATTTTTCTACAACACGGGAATAAGGAAAGGCTACAACACCAAGTGTTGGAATACACGAATAAATTGCAAGTTCCTCGACAAGTGTTTTTGTTGAAAACCTAAGGAAAGTATACAAGGCTAGGATGAAGAAGAAATATGTATGTATCATGTTCTTCACTCTTGTACATTCATTCATTATTTGGAAAGATAATATTCTAGAAAATCAAAACAAGGACCTACGAGCCAATAATGGATCTTTAGAATCCAAATTAAGGGGAAAATAATCCTTTGAGGGATTTGAGTGATTTTCTTAGGTATTAAAAATCCTTGACACAAGGGATGAGGAAAATCCTACTCCTATGGCATAGTTAATAGTTGAAAAGGAGGCACACAGAGAGAAAATTCCTACCTAAGAGGAGGTTCTCGAAATGGAAAATAGAAAAATTGAACTAACAGAAGCAACCAATTAGACATAACCTAGTTTGATGGAAGATAAGGCTATACAAATAGATATCTTAGATGTTTGTCCAAAAGCCAAAGATGACAAATGAAAGGGAAATATTGTAGCTTATGAATGTTTGGTATGTTTTATATTATTTGCATGACTATTTTCATGTGTGATACATAAGTGTCAGTTGTAGTGGGGGGGAAGATGGAGGGTGACAAACCCCCCCCCCCCCCCCTTCGGAGGGGTTTGCAAGGTGGCAGTACCCCCCCTGTGCAGGTTTCATGACAGTGTTGTAGAAAAAAAATATTGGGTGGTTCTTTACATCCGTTTTTTTCAATTTACGACAATATGTTTTCGTTGTTGGTGGTGTTTCCCATGGTTTTGTAGATCCAACCAAAGGAACTACGGTTATATTCTAATCTAGAGTAAATGGATTGGGGGATTTATGAATGCTACAACATGTATATAATTTCTTGTGACATTACAAATGAATAAAATGAAAAATTAATTTGGCTTTCCTGGTTTTTGGTTTTAGAAGAAAAATATTTGTGTATATTTCTTGTGATTAACAATGTAATCAATTTAGAAATAACTTTAAACTCAAAATGAGAACTCTAGCCCAGAAAAACACCATTTTTGTGCCAAAAAACATGAAAAAATACCGTAAAAATGAAAAGTATTGATGTTTCATCAACATTTTTTTTTTCAGGTTAAAATTCCAATGTTTTTAAGTAATGGCATTAATAACCAAAAATATTTTGCATTAAACATGAAAAAAAACCAAAACAAAAAGTGTTGATGCAACTTGATGTCACATCAACACTAATTTTTTTTTTTTTGGTTAAAATTCCAATTTTGTTTGGTTAAAATTCCAATTTTTTTAACAATGCCATTGAAAACTAAAAATTTTGTTCAATAAATAAATAAATAAAAACCGTGTTAATGCTACATAATATTTTTTTTGTTAAAATTTCAACATTTTTTAGCAATGGAATTGAAAATAAAATATCATTACTCTGAAAACCTTAAAATTTCACTCAAAGATTTTGATAGCTTTAAAGATAAAATATCACAACTCCAAAAAACAAAAAAATCCAACAATTTTTAACTATGGCATTAAAGATAAATATCATGACTTCAATGAAAAACATTACAATTTTGAGATTTTTCAACCATGTCGTTACGATTCTTAAAACTTTAAAATTTTGACATTTTGTAGCCATGGAATTAAACCCAAATATGATGACTCTAAAAAACCTTAATTTTTCAACATATTTCAAGACCAAATATTATGATTAAAAAAAACATTAAAAATGAATACCTAAATCAATGAGCCATTGCACAAAATTATGCTAAAAATATATCTATTTTAAAATCTTATTCTAAGATAACTTAACACATTACAATGAAAACGTAAAAATAAACTATTAAATTGATACACGGTGGAGACAAACTATGAAATTGACACATAGCGGAGTTAGGTCGGTAGTCAAACATCGACACAAACCTTGTAAAACAAAGGAAAAAAATAAAAAATCAATAAATAGATAAATAAATAAATAAAAACTAAAAAAATTAAAGCCCAAAAAAAAAATTTAAGAAAAGGTTTAAAATAATAAGTATAATTAAATTAAATTAAATTATAACCATTAAAAATAATTTAAAAAAAAACATTCAAACATAAAAAAAATTATGAAAAAAGAGAAAACCCAAAACAACAAACATAAAATGTTTAAAAAAAAAATAATTTAAAAAAACAAACAATATATATAACATATAAATTATAAAAAATAATTTGTTTTTTATTAAAATATAAACCTTGAAAAAATTAATGTATATAAATCTCTTATCAAACAGAAGAAAATTTATTATATAAATAAGAGGCAAGAGCATCTTCTTGACCTCTCTAAAGTTGAGCCTAGAAAGTTTTGCAAAAATGTACGTGTCTGTAAAATGAAAGAAGGTAATCTGATCCCCTTAAAGAAATGGGATATCTATCTTAAGAATCTTTATGACTCTCCAAACACCATGGGCAACATCGTAAACAATCCTAAATAGGAATATATTTTTTTACTTTGGGAGACTTGGATTTTTGGATTAATAAGCTTGCTAATGGGAAATCTAGAGATATTGAAGGTTACCAAGCTGAAATTTTCAAAATGGGAAGCTCTATCCTCATCCCTCATATACACAAACTCCTCAATTTGGCCGTGTAACATGGCTTCCCTAAACCTTAGACAAAAATATTTATTGTGTCTATCTTTAAAAGTGGGGATAAAAATGTCCACTCTAACTATAGGACTACGATGATTAGCTGCATTTTAGCCAAATTGTATGGGATCATTTTAGAAAAGAAGATTAGCATCTGGCTTGAAATTCATGGTAAAGGAGCTAAAGGGAAATCTAGTTTTAGGATGCATCAATCAACTATTGACCACCTTTTTACTTGTAGGACCATTTCTAAGGAGTGTCATAATAGTAAAACCGATCTCTTATGTTGCTTCAATGACTTTAGAAAAACTTTTAACATTGTCCCTCACAAGAAATTATGGCA
Source organism: Pinus albicaulis (assembly GCA_034641835.2). NCBI lineage: Eukaryota > Viridiplantae > Streptophyta > Pinopsida > Pinales > Pinaceae > Pinus > Pinus albicaulis. The sequence goes on along the minus strand of CM076574.1, from coordinate 825,872,390 downwards.
TAAGCTAGGTGAGATAATGGTTCCTCTCTAACTAAGGATTGGTGTAACTATGTTATATGACAATATTATTTCTAAGCTTAAGACCACAAAGGGTTGGTCCAAGGAGATTAAATGCAATATCAGAGTTAATCAAGGATGTCTCTTATCCCATACCCTTTTTTCATTTACACTGATAAGCTAGAAGAGTGTTTACACTTTTTAGGATGAAATGGACCCAAAATCGCTGGTATAGTCATTACTCTTCTCCTTTATGCTGATGATATTGTTCTTCTTTCCAAAAGACCCAATTATCTCAACAAGCAACTTAGTATATTCCATGATTATTTCTCCACGATGGGTATGATTATTAATACCAGCAAGACTAAATTCATGATAATTAAATCCAAGAGGATCAACTATGATAATTTAATTTATGACAATAAATATTACTTGGAGAAGGTGTCCTCATACAAATACTTAGGTATTGACATTCACCATCATCTCAACTGGAACTATATCATTTAGAAAAGGATTATATGAGGCTGCAAAGCTTACTATGAGCTTGAAAACAATTGTAAGTCAATTGAGATATGGGTTTGGAGTAAAAAAAAAAGCTCCTCTTTGAGACTCTCATCACCCTTTTTATTTTATATGGATGTGATATTTGGGACTTCAATATATCTAGAGAATAGTGGAGAAATTGAGATTATCCAAACATAATTTATAGCCTTCAACCTCAATATTAAAGAAAATACTCCCTACCCTATTATATTGATTGAAGCTAGCATCTCCCTCATTGAAATCATGGATATATTTAGGTATTTGATGTACAAGAAGAAGTTATACAACATGGAAGCCAAGAGACTCCCCAAATTTTATTCTAGCTCTAGTCAAAACCCCCACCTCCATCTCAAGCAAGGCTAGCATAAAGATGCATAGTCCTGGCCCAACCAATGGGGGATAAAGGAAGAGATGAACTTGAATAATAAAAATGATATAAAAAACACTGTTACCTCCAAATTTAAGGATATGTTGTGGAAGGATAAGGAGTTAGAGGGAAAAAGTAAGTTAAGATATTATAAGGAGGTGATCAACCCCACTCTTTGTTACCAAAATTGTCTTTCTATCTTAACGAGTGCCAAGAAGAAAATGAACATTGAAAATATAATAACTAATTCTCATGAGCTTTAGAGTGAAATCAGGAATTGATCTATTCCAAAAGCACCTTGGGATGAAATAATTTGCACTTTTTGCAATACTAAGAGCGTTGAAGATGAAAATAGCTTTCTCTTGTATTTCCTAGCCCTTACATATGTTCTCCTTTTCAAAATATTTGTCACACAACGAACCTTCATGATTTGTTAAGTCGACAAAAATCTAGTGATCTCGGAATGCTTCTCTCACTTCTTTTCAATCATATAAATAAAAGTTTAAAGAAACTCAGTTAATTGTTTACCTTCTTAAGGTCTGATAGACCATATTGGCCTTTGTAGACATTAACCACCATCATCAACATCAACATCAATAATAATAATAATAATAAATTAATTTAAAATAACTTAAAAATAATTTAAAAACAAAAAATATATATAACACTACTTTAAAAAAAAAAGGGTAATAAAAAATATATTAAAATATAAATTTAAAAAAAAAATCTATAAAAAAAAATTAAAAAATTAAAAACAAAAAAGAATTAAAAAAAGGAAAAAAAATAATAATAATTAATAAACAATTGTGTGCCCCTCACATAGCCCCAGTGGCCCTTAGATGTCGTGGCCAGGGCAAGGGGTTGATTTCCAGAATCGACCCACTCCTAACACAAGTTGTGCAAGTGTGGGACAATTCTCGTCCACTCAAGCCACCATGCAGGTTTCCCTTTACCATTGTGGTAGGGCCCAACTTGGGTCTATTCACGAAATTGACCCTCGCCGAACACAAGTTGTGTGGGAATGGGTGGATTCCAAGAATCGACCCCCCCGCTTGGCTTCAATAAAAGAGGGCCACCAAAAGGGTGACTGAAGTAGCGGTTTGTTCCAATCACCTTGCCTACATCCCTTGGGCACTCAGCCCCGGTGGGAAATCACCCATAATTTTTTTTTAATTAATTAAAACTTTTTTATACATTATTATTTTTTAAAAAATTAATTAACTAAAGTTTTATTTTATATCTTATTATTCTTTTTAAGAATATATTTTAATAAATTTTATTTATTATTATTTTTAATATTGTTTTACAAATTTATGTAATATCTTAAAACTAGTGTATATTGTTTTAATTTTTATTTTATTTTTTTTTAAATTGCTTTTTATTTTTCAAATTTTTTTAATTTTAATATTTATTGTTTAATATTAGTTTTCTGTTTGCTTTTAATTTTTTATAAAAAAATTCTAATATTTTATTTTAAACAATTTGTTTTTTTTTTCCTTTTGTTTGTGTTAAAGTAGTTTTTTTCATATTTTTTTTCGCTATTTTTACTTTAAATTTAATGTGAATCATTATTTTTTGAAAGAAAAAAAACTTCAAATATTATAATTTTTTTTTTTTTTTTCAAATTTGTCCTTAAAAATCCTTCATTTGACATGTCATTTCTAACATAAAGGTCCCAAAATGTGTGTGTGTGTGTGTGTGTGTGTGTGTGTGTGTGTATATATACATATATTTAGTGACAATTATTTTATGTGTATTGAAGTATTAATTAATGATACATAAATATATAAAAAAACCTAACTTCAAATTATTAATTTTATTGTTTTTTCAAACTTTGCGACAAAATTGAATATTTCATTAAAAAACATTGTAAATAAAAACAAAAAATACAAACTTGAAAAACCCTTAAAAAACCAAACATCTCAGAGAGAGAGAAAAGAATATGACAACTTGAAAAATGCCCCCCCCCACCCCTCGCCCCCACCTCGAGCCCAACCCTAAAAAAAAAAATGGTGTTGCATCAACGCTTTTCAAAATCATCACGAAAATCACCAACATTTAAAAAAAAATATTCATACTTAATAAATAAGAAAAATTAAAGTATATAAACGTCGATGTTGCATCAACACTTTTCAAAATTGGCATAAAAATCACTAACATTTTAAAAAAATGTCCACACGTAATAAATAAATAAATAACTAGTGGCAAAAATATACTAAAAGAAAGGTTGATGTTGCATCAACACTTTTCAAAATCGACATGAAAATGATGATTTTTTTTGCCTCTAAAAAATGAAAAATCGACACATTTCTCATCAAGTTGGTAATTTTGTTGCTTTTCATTGTATATTTTTTGTTAGTATTAAGAATTCTTTGCAAGTATTATATGTCAAAATCATCACGAAAATCACCAACATTTAAAAAAAAATATTCATACTTAATAAATAAGAAAAATTAAAGTATATAAGCGTCGATGTTGCATCAACACTTTTCAAAATTGGCATAAAAATCACTAACATTTTAAAAAAATGTCCACACATAATAAATAAATAAATAACTAGTGGCAAAAATATACTAAAAGAAAGGTTGATGTTGCATCAACACTTTTCAAAATCGACATGAAAATGATGATTTTTTTTGCCTCTAAAAAATGAAAAATCGACACATTTCTCATCAAGTTGGTAATTTTGTTGCTTGTCATTATATATTTTTTGTTATATTAAGAATTTATTTGGCAAGTATTATATGTACATTATATGTCAAAATCATCACGAAAATCACCAACATTTAAAAAAAAATATTCATACTTAATAAATAAGAAAAATTAAAGTATATAAGCGTCGATGTTGCATCAACACTTTTCAAAATTGGCATAAAAATCACTAACATTTTAAAAAAATGTCCACACGTAATAAATAAATAAATAACTAGTGGCAAAAATATACTAAAAGAAAGGTTGATGTTGCATCAACACTTTTCAAAATCGACATGAAAATGATGATTTTTTTTGCCTCTAAAAAATGAAAAATCGACACATTTCTCATCAAGTTGGTAATTTTGTTGCTTGTCATTGTATTTTTTTTGTTAGTATTAAGAATTTCTTTGCAAGTATTATATGTCAAAATCATCACGAAAATCACCAACATTTAAAAAAAAATATTCATACTTAATAAATAAGAAAAATTAAAGTATATAAGCGTCGATGTTGCATCAACACTTTTCAAAATTGGCATAAAAATCACTAACATTTTTAAAAAATGTCCACACGTAATAAATAAATAAATAACTAGTGGCAAAAATATACTAAAAGAAAGGTTGATGTTGCATCAACACTTTTCAAAATCGACATGAAAATGATGATTTTTTTTGCCTCTAAAAAATGAAAAATCGACACATTTCTCATCAAGTTGGTAATTTTGTTGCTTGTCATTGTATATTTTTTGTTAGTATTAAGAATTTCTTTGCAAGTATTATATGTCCATGGTTTAAACATATATTTGGTATCAGAGTAGTTTTAGATTTAAGGGGACATATTTGTGGCTAAGGGGTTTCAACGAGCCTTTGGTAGACACTATTACAGTGGGAGATCTGCGGGATATATTCTTGTGGTGGAATGAAATGACAAACAGTGGAAAGATAGAGATCAAGAAACTCAACAAATAGATTTTTGAGTTGTGGAAGCTCAAGATGGAGGATTATTTGGTCGATAAAGATAAATGGATCTTTGTGGATCTAGGTACTAAACCAATGGTAATGTTGAAAAAAGACTGGAATAAGTTGGATCAGAAGGAAAATAGCATGATACAATTGGGTCTCTCTGATTCTCTATTACTAAATGTTTCAGCAAAAGCTACAACAAAATATTTGTGGGAAAAGTTAGGGACTTAGTATGAGTCTATGTCCCTAGTAAACAAATTGTGTCTACATAAGTTTTATATCCTCGGGAAGAAGGATGGAAATTCAATGGTAGAGAATATGAATTTCTTCAGTACCATGGTAACTTAGTTGTTTTCCATTGATATGAAGATTTTATATGAAAAAAAGTGCATTAGTTTTTTGTGTTATCTACTAGACTTATTGGACAGTATGGTTGTTTCCATATGTAGTAACACAACGAATTTAAATTATGATGATATAATATCATTCTTATTGTTTGAGGATATGAGACGAAAAAACATGGAAGTTATGAATGGAGATTCCTTTTCTATAATATGACGCTCCCAGAACATAAATAAAAATAATTCCTTAAGCGATACATCTAAATATCCAAGAAAACTTGTAAAGGTTTGCTAGAAATGAGAAAAATAACGACACTACAAGAAATAATGTAGATCCAAAACTACTAAGAAAGGAAAGGAGTATAGTTATGTTTCTTCTACAGATCAAGTGAAATCCACCTCATATCAAGGTGGGGATGTGTACTTATAGTCTTTAAGTACACATGTATATCATGAGGTGTGGTTGGTAGACCCAGGTGCATCCTTTCATATGAATCACCATAGGGAATGGTTATGAAAGTACGAGATATATGATGGTGATGCTAGGAACGAAATAATCATAGGACACACAAAATTCAAGTTGAAGTTGATAGGTGGATGGATTAGAACACTCACTCGTGTTCTATACATTTCAGGATTGGCCAGAAATCATTTTTCAATAGGAAAGATGGATGATGCAGGTGTTAAAACAGTGTTTGAGAAAGTTACTTGCAAGATGGTTTGAGCTACTTGAAAGATGGTTTGAGGAAAATTGGTATTGATAACGGTAGTTTGAATCAGAACTTTGTACAAGTTGTTGGGTAGTAACATTATTGATGGATGCAATAGTTATGTTGTTTCTAAGAGTGGATCATAACAAGGAAAAAATATTGTAGCCTATGGAGAAAACACTGTGTTTTGGCACAAAATACTTATACATATTGGAGATAAGGGCCTTCAAATAATACATGGTAATGGTATGGTAGAAGGTATGTCTAATTTATCTCTATATTTTTATTTTTATTTTTATTTTAAATTATGTATATGGGAATTAGAATAGTGTAAGGTTATCCTCTAGTGCTAAGATGACAAAAGGAATATTACAACTAGTGCATAGTGATGTGTTTGGACCTATGTCGATTCAATTACTAGGTTAATATGTGTAGTACATCACATTGATAGGTTACTTCTTAAGGAATATATGGATATATTTCCTCAGGAAGAAATTTGAAGTATTTTATAGGTTTAAAGAATTTAAGGCTCTGATGGAAATTCAAACAAAGAAGAATATTAAGTTGTTGATGATAGATAATGGAAGAGAGTTTTTTAGGAAGGAATTCGAAGAGTTCAGTAAGAAGTGTTGTATAGAACAGTGGAATACTAACCCATACACGCCTCAACAAAATGGATTTGCAGAAAGGATGAACAGGACACTGGTTAAAAAATAAAGGAGCGTTCTTAGTGGTGCTGGGTTAGGAAAACGATTCTAGGAGAAGGCAGTGGATATTGCATGTTATCAGGTTAATATATCACCTTCATTGGGATTGGATGATAAGACTCCATGAGGTATGGAATGGTAAGAAAACATGTCTCTCAGATGTCAGGATATATGGTTGTGATGCATATGTACATGTTCCAAAGGAGAAAAGGACCAAGTTGGATAATAAATTTGAAAAGTGCATATTTATCTAAGGTATAAAGATGGTTTAAAAGGTTAAAATATTTGTAACCCAAAACAATGAAGGTTGTGTATAGTCAAGATGTGGTATTTATAAAAGTGAAGGATGTCATGAAACACAAATTTATAGCAAGGGAAAAGGAACTAGAGACAATAGAGTTAACTAAAGAATGAAGAATCAGACTCGATAGAAGAACATGAATCAGAATAAGAAGAACCACAAACTCCATATTTCAGGAGATTAATTTGGGAAATAAGGTTGATTGAGAGGTATAATCCACCTAATTTACGTTCAATTTTTTCTACATTAATTATTAATGATGATCTTAGAACTACTAGGGAGGAAGTGGACAGAGGATGGTAAAATCTAGAGAAAGGCCATGGTTGAAGAAATGAAATCCTTAGACAAGAATGAGGCTTGGGATCTAGTGGATTTTTTTACTAGAAGAAAACTGATTGATAGAAAATGGGTTTTTACAAAGAAGTTGAATAAATAAGGAAAAGTGGAGAAATTCAAAGTTCGATTAGTAGAAAAAGATTATTCCTGAGTGTCAAAGGGAATTGATTTTGGTGATATTTTTTTCTCTTATTTCCAAGTTAGATTATATTATATTTATTTAATATGGTGTTGTTTCTTTTTATTTTGAGGTATAACATATGGATGTGAAGACAACACTCAGCATCATATTGCCAATAGAAGAGATCTACATGAAGCAACCAAAAGGCTTTGTAGTGCAATTTTCTTGGAAAATAACCTTTCTTATCATTTGATCCTGATTTATGTAGGAACACAATAAAATACAGAAATAAGCATAAAAATAGAGATGCAACATAAAATATAATTCATTTCATTAATATCAAATATCTTAAATACGCTTACAAATAGAATGGAAATAAACTAGCTCGGGCGTTGGTAGCTCATCTCTGAGAAGAGATGTGGTGGATACGTGCCTTTGAAATGTGTTGCAATGATGCTTAAGGACCTTTTTATTATTGAAAAACATGGGAAAACCTTAAACAACCAAAACCATCACCCCAAGAGATGGAATGCCAAGATTTTGTGGGCTCCACTAGGGTTAGTTGGGCAACCAACTTCCCAGGGTCGTAACTTGGTCATATTATCTTTGTTTGGCACATATAATATATCGTCAGAAATATATCTCTGAGTACTATAGGATTTTTCATAGAACCTATCCTACAACTATTGACCTGTTGTGGACCTCCAAAAAATGTCGTTTAGGGGCTTAAAACTGCTTCAGAAGTTTAGGACCCTAAAAACTAATAGAAATAGTAAATGCTACTGTGAACAAGGAAACTAATGAAACCGATTAAAGGTATAGGTGTAATAGGTGGGTGGACACCAGTATCCACCTGGATCATTCCTCCCCCCTTAGGAAGCAATGGTCCCCATTAGATGTAGATCCTTCATGAGGTTAAGAAATTTTTGTTAAATGTGGTCCCTAGTGAACCACTTGCCCTGGTGAAGACGTTTTCCTACCTTGACAACTCGATATAGATGGATCCTCTGTTAGCGGGTGTTCCTAATCTGTGTATCCATGATCCAATAATTTTTGGCATGTTACATATATTCTGGGTTTAACTATGTTAGTGTGAGTTTTTCTACAATGTTGGATGTGTCCAACAATGGTGGAAAGTAGGGGTGAAGGCAATCCACATTGAACACTAGGTGCAGGCCAAGGAATGGTGGAATACTAAGCTCGAAGGAATTGTCCCCTATAGCCTTGGTAATGGTATATGGCACATATTAGAGCAGGCGAAGCTTGTGGTGGGGCCCAACGAGGTGATACTTCTAGAAATGCAGCCAAAATTTGTCGCCGACCTGAAACTTGTATAGCCCCCGATGCTGATCATGTCACTTATTATACTTAGCATTGGATCTGTCCAATATGTCATGGACCTGTTGGAGGATGTGCTGAATGCACTCAATGAAGTTGTTCGCCTTGTCAGCTTCGGACTAGACATGAGACGAATCTACCTGAGTAGTTGAAAATTGTATGGACACATCAATGGGGCATATTGGTTGGAATCCTCAGTCCACCTCAAAGGGTTTGCAGCCAGTTGAACTATGGAGAGCCCGAATATAGTTGTCTTGGACATAGGAGAGGATTTCATCCCATATGCATGGATGCTTCGAGTTGTACATGCGCATAATGTTTACGACCATCCTAGTGACGACCTCTGTTTAGCCATTAGTTTGGGGGTGGAAAGTTGTGGACTTAGTGAGCTTGATATCCAGGATTGACCAAAGACTTCACCAAAATGTATTAAGGAACCTACTATCCCAATCTAAGATAATGGAATTTTGGATCCCAAAGTGTACCCACACTCGCTCGAAGAAGAGTTTAGTAGCTTCTTATGTTGTGATATTCTTCATGTAGGCCACCATAATGGCCATCTTAGATAATCTTTCGACAACCAAAAAAACACAGTCATTGCCACGCTTGGTAGAAATAAGGCCTAAAATGTAATCCATAGATATGGATTCCAAAGGTCAACTAGGGGTATGTTGTGCAGTATATAGGCCTTGTTTCTTGATGGTCAGTTTGGAAATGGCACAGGCAGTGTAGGATCTGATGTACTCCCCAACATCATGTTGAAGGTTTGTCCAATAAAAATACTTCTGTAGTACTTCCACTCTTTTCTCAACCCCTAAATGTCTAGTGACCCAAATGTAGTGTGATTCCCAAATTATCTTGGCATGCTCTATATGGAACAAAGAGGTGTCCCAGGTGGAATAACATTGCATCCTCAAGGTGAAAATATGGAAATTTCTTACCCTCCGGGAGCATATGGTATTTTTTGTTGATTTCTAGATCACTTTTGTGGAGATGAGGCCAACCCGAAGTCCCCTACCCTCAAAAGTCGAGCACAGTGGTTAGTACCACAATCAACGGTCGGCTGAGGCATTATGAAACATCATTAGTGCTGCCCTTCTTGTAATTTATGTTCAAATGGAATTTTTACAGATATGTGGACCATTTCTGATGGATATTTTTCTGCAACTTCCCTTGTGTCTGTATGAACTGCAGGGGTCAGTGATCTATGTGGATGAACATTTCCTTCCCCAAAGTGTAATGCTTCCATTGTCGGCAAGCCTGCATAATGGAATACATCTCTTTTTCTAAAAGTGTCTCATTGTGATATGCCATTGGATTCCCTTGTTTAGTAAGTACTACCCCAATAGCATAGTGAGAGGCATTTGTCTTGATATAAAATGGTTGATGTAAGTCTAGTAATGTGAGAACTGGTGTAGAGTAGAGGTGATGCTTCAACTCTGCGAATGCCTTCTATTGAGATTCAAACCAAAATAATTTTTCTTTCACTCCCCCGTTGGTGACTTGACTCAATTTCCAAGTGATATGAAAGAATAGCAACACGAACCTACGGTGGAAATTGGAAAGACCCACAAAGTTGCGGAGCTCTATTAGAGTGGTTGGGGCTGGCCAATCCTAAATGACCTAGATATTTCCTGGGTCCAAATGCACCCCCCTGCTCATCAATAATGTATCCCAAATATTGAACCTGGGTCATGCCAATAGTTCATTTCTACAAATTGGCACACAATTTCTGTTTCCATAGTGTTTGGAGGACCTGTCAAATGTGGTGGCAGTGCTCTTCCCAACTCTGGCTGAAGATCAAGATGTCATGCAAATACACTACCACAAATAAGTTAGTGAATGGTCGCAGGATGTCGTCTATCAGCTTCATGAAGGGTTCGAGACATTCGTCAACCCGAATGGCATGATCAGCCATTGAAAAAGGACCTCCTTTGATTTGAAGGTAGCCTTCCACATATTAGAGGGTTCGATTGGTACTTATTCATACCCAAACTTCAATTCAATATTGTTGAAATATTTGGCCCCCCTTGAGTTGGTCCAGAAGGTCATGAATTTGCGGTATTGTATAGTTATTATGGATAGTGATCTTGTGCAACGCATGATTTTGAATATAGAGTCTCCAAGTCCCATTATTCTTCTACACCAACATGATCGGTCTCCCATAGGGTGATGAACTCAGTTGGATGTGACCTTTCTGCAGTAGCCTTTGAATATGCCTCTTCATTTCATTGTTCTCCATAATAGAGTGTAGATAGATTGTTCCATTAGGTATCGGCACACCTGGGGTCATATCGATGGAGTGCTTGACTTGATAGTGCAGAGGCACCCCTGCAGGTGTGGTGAAGATGTCCCTATACTCCTCCATGACCTTGTCTATCTGTTATTTTTGTGCAGAGGAGCCCAATCTGGAGGTTGTGGCCACGATCTTCTTCTTTCCCTGAGGGTGTATCATAAGGAAAAAAAAAATTTGGTTTATGAAATGAGCTTATTGAATTGCTTCGCAGTGATCAAAGAGATGGCAGTAGGTGGTGCTACCTCTAGTATCTAGTACAAATTATTAGCCAAAGTAAAAATAATAGTGCAAGGTCGAGACTCATACATAACATGCCGCTTCCACAAGTACGGTTGGCCTAATAATACATGACAAGATTCAAGAGGAGAAATATCACATAATACCTCATCCGTGAAGGGCTTGATGTTGTAGGGAAGTCGAAACTGCTAGATGACGTGAAGATCACGTCCTTGGTGAAGCCACTTAAAGGTGTATGTTTGTGTGTGTTTTGTGATCAGCAGACTCAGTCGCTTCACGAACTCTACTGAAATATGATTCTTTTGGCTCCCACTGTGGACAATGAACTAAAACAGGGAACCCTTCAACTGTTGGAACTACTAAGAGAGCGGGTGAATCAGTATTCCTTTCAATTCGAACATTAGTTAATCCTCAATTATTATCAGTGTTTGTACAATGATATTAGCAAACAAAAGGAACACAAATGCACATAGGTTTTAAGGTGGAAACCCACTTTGGGACAAGAACCACCTAATGCTTTTCTAATAATTCTTTAATATTCAACTCCAATTGAAAATAAAGCTCCAACTTCCTAGAATCTAGAAAAGCATTCTTCTCCAGCTCCCACTGGATGGATGCTCCAATGCCCTAGATTCTTTAGTATTCAACTGAACGGATGCCCCAACATCCAATGAGCTGCAAGTCACCCTAGCACCACCCTACCACCCTATAGAAGAATAAGAGAAGAATGGACTCCCATACCAGGGAAAATGGTCCACTTTACAATGATATATAATGATGTAGAAGAATAAGACATACTAGACCATAACCCCAACTATGACACAACCACCTAATGATGATCCTAGACCTCCCGACACTGCCTCTTCAACTCTTGGCAGATAGACACTAGAACAATTTTTACAATAATGTATTTACAATGACTTAGTATAATGATACATTTACAGTGACTGTATGCAGTGTTGCCCACTTGAAGACTTCATGTGATGAACTTCTTGTTTTTTTTCTGCACCTTGGTTTTTCCTCTTATCATGATACCCTCTACTGCACCTTGCTTTTCTTTTCTTCCCTAGAAATTCTGGTCCTTTGCAACCTTTGACAACACATGATCTAGATTTTTCTTGCCTTCTAGGCACTCAATATTGAACCTGGTGTATCTATGTTATTTCAGATCCATAATATCTGATTTTATGTCTTGTAGTATTCCTCTGAGTTTTCTTTCCAATGCCACATGTCTGACCCAATTTAGATTCTTCAAGAGAGATTTATGCCCAATCTCTCATAATGCCCTAATTATGGACTTCTTCAATAGAGCGAACTTGTACGACATGCCACGTGTCACTGTTTCTTCATTCAGTTCTAAAATTCATAGAGCGAAACCTACATTCCGTTCAATTTTTTACACATTTTACATAATTCCAATCCAATACTCAGAGAGATATTTATGACAATTTTCCCAAGGTCACTTATTTGAGATGAATTTCAGGAGCCTACAAAAACACTGACTTCCAGAGATCATATCTCCGAAACTATTGTGCACCTTGATCTAAAATTTTCACAGGAGCTTCCTTAGTATTTTAGCTTCTCTTCATACAAATTCTAGCTTTTGAACCTTCATAGAACAAAATTTAGAGCAAAAATTCCACGATGACCTATTTCTTATGGCGAAATCCCTTGCATAAGAAGGGTATGAGGATCACTATTTATATAAATGCTTAGGTTGAGAGAGGCTTCAAAAAGTGAACATGGGAGTGAATTTAGGAGCTTAAAAAATATTAATTATGACTTTTCAATGACCCATGACATAACCCCATGGGGTTTTAGCCCACTAACTGGGGTTACAAACTTCAAACATGAATATCTCTCAAACCGTGAAGAATTACGTGGCGTGCCATATATAAACAAAAGCATCTCAAAAAGAAGAAACCATAAAAATAATTATTAACCTAGAATATAGTAATTTGGTAGGTCAAAATTCCCATGCAATATTGGGGTAGCCCCTGGTGCTACTTGGGCTGACATCAATGACAATCGTTGATCAACATCAACCACATTTGGGAATAGAAGAGGAGCTACCGCTCCTCTGGATCTTCAGGTTCTTCCGTATGGATCTTGGTGGTAGAAAAAATGGCACTGGGCTCTGCATCGATAAGCTACTTCCCTTTGTCATTTCCCTTCTTAGGTTCTAACTCAGAGTTGGAACATGTGTTGGAAATATTGTCATTGATGGCAAAGGAAGTGGCACGGGAATTGGCATCTGACACAGTAACTAGGAACAGAAACATAGCAGAGGACAAAGGTCAGCAGAGAAGAACAGAGAACGAGTGCATCTACAAAGAAGCAGTATCATTCAAGGAGCAACTTAAATTCAGTAGGAAGGATATTTGTGTCCCTATGAAATTAAATCATATGAGAAGTTTTATTCGTCCTGATGGAGGAAATTCTGTGTATGACTGTGTTCTGGTGATATTCTGATGGGTGGAGAATACTGAGTGTATTTTGGTATTTATTGGTTCAATTCTCGTATGGAATTCCCTGAAACTCTGTTGAATTCATTCCCCTCATAAAGGAATCCTGCGTATAACTAACTCTATGGTAGTGAAAATCCCGTCGGAAGAGAACTACATTTGTTCATTGATTATTGGAAATCCTGCCGAAGATAGACAAGAGTTAACTAAGTAAGAAGGATAGCACAAACCCTTTGGAATCATGAACGGAACCTGGAAGGAAAGAGGTACAATGTAACAAAAGGAAGGATGGATGGAACCTTGAGTGAAGGACAGAACCACGAAGGAGGAACAGTACAAGCGGTTTCCGATTTTCATCTCACCGCTTTCGACGGGCAAGCAGTATTCAAGAGGTGGGGAGCGATTCCATAGAACGGGCGACACGCGTCCCTGTACGATTTCACAAAACCGCTTACCACTGCACGTTATCGTTCAACCTAGGATGTCCAGCGATATTGCTATGCACCGTTGATCTCAAGGGAAGCCATCAGACGGTGGTCATTTGATAAAGTTGCATGGAAACTAACCACAGTACGGCGGGCCATTGCACGTTAACGTTTGGCATCGAATGTCGAGCGATATGCATATATGCCGTTGATCTGGAAGCTTGCTAATCTAATGGTGATCAGACGCTAGACTTGCACGAAACTTACTTATGGTACCATGCGCATATTGGATTGGCTATTGACTATATTTGTGGGCCTGGGGTCAAAGGTTTACCACATTGTTTGAAAGCGTTAAAATGCGAAGGGTTAACCTTAATCCTAAAGTTAAGTTCAAAAGTATTAAATTAATTACCAAGATACATAGAACAGTGTGAGTTATGGAGACCCCGCTGGATTATCTATTTTGACCCCATCCACGAATACCATTAGCAATTGAATGGTTTTGACCCAAGGTTTTAATAAAGGCGAAAACTATATAAGGTGATGAGAATCATGAAGAACTGTGTGCATGCGAAAGGGTTGATAATAAACGAATCTCTTTTAGAGATATCTGTATGAATAAACTCTAATATATCTGAATCTATGGTGCACCTGTGAATATGATGATTGATCAACATCTCTAGATCAGATGATGACTAATTCCTGGTTTGATCGACTGACGAAATCACGAAGAACGTATGCATGAGTAAGGGTTGTGAATGAATACTTCACTCTGAAGTACATCTGTATGGAATGGGTAACAGATTGCTGAGAGATCTGAATTAAGGATGCACCTCTGAAGAAAATGAATAAATCTGGTGCCCTGCAAGGTATGTTGTGTGAAAGTGGATGAAACATGGTCTGCAATAGATCTGAGGGTCGAACCCTTCAGTGAGGGGGTTGTAGCTCCCTTCCAGGAGAGGATGGTAAACGAGAGAAGGTTGTAGCCTTCTACAGGTGGGTGCCTGTGTGCTGGTATGAGTCTGCACCAGCATAAAATTGTAAAAAGTTTTCTCTATAATAAATATTGAAGACTGAGATAACAGCAGCGGTGGTTTTCTCCCAAATTGGGTTTCCACCTTAAATCCTGGTGTTCATATGTGTTGCTTATGTTTGATGGTTTTTTCTGTTCTTTCTATTCATACTTACTGCTTATCTGATGAATGAATGATGCAATGATCTAAGTAAAGACATAATAATATCTCTGGACATACAAGTTGGATGTAGTTATGTAACATATGGTTTTAAGAGAAAGGAAAACTAAAAAAAAATTGTCAGACAGCTCTAAATACTGATTCACCCCCCCCCCCCCTCTCAGTATTTCTCCCAACAACATGCATCTTATTTAGAAGCCTTCAACTCGTCCACAATGATTGCATGGCTCGACTTGTTTTCTGAGTGGAGCTCTTATGTAACTCACACCACTTTCTCGTGTCCTTCTTTGGATTCATGGTGTTGTTCTTTTCTTGTGGCTTCGATGGGTTGTCTTAGGCCACCCCACCTTGTACTTTTCCTTTGTTTTTTATTTTAGGGGTGCCTTCCCTTGCTTCTGATTCATCAATCCAAAGTCTTGCTTCTCCTATTTGAATTTATTCTCAATCTTGGCAGCATACTTTCATGCTGCATAAAGCGAGGAGATGTTGAGGAACTCCATTTCCTCCTAGATGTATCTATGTAAAAATATTTGGTACTTAAGCACCAATTTTTTCTCTGAATCTTTGATACCCAAATTTCTATGTAGGGTATGGAAAAAATTCGTCAACTCATGCACATCTTGATCCATTTGTTGCCGCAACATAGTCCATTGTATGTACTTGTCCTCATAGCTCCCCATGGGGTAGCATTATTCCTTGATGGCGTCTCAGAAATAATTCCAAGTGGGTGTAGCCTAGAATAGGGAGGATTCCTCCTCATCCTTTTGCGCATAGTAGGTTTCCCACCAATTCTTGACATGGGGAGCAGCTTTGAGGAGTGCAAAAGTAATATTTTCCTGATTGGAAAAGTTGTGAACCGAAAAATATCCTTCTAATAGATTCAACCATCTATCTCTAGCATCTGCATCTATTTGACCCTAAAATATGGGAATGTTAAAGTTAACTTGTACCTTAAAAGGAATGGCACCTCCAGAGTGGTTTTTGGATGAAGATGTGTTGTCGGTGGGTAGTCGTCGAAGGATCTGGGAAAAGTTATCCATCATCACGTTCCTCTATTTCTTGAGAGCCTCCTCAAGAAATATTTTCATAGGATCTTTTTGTAGCTGCTATAACCCCACCCAAAATATTGGGTATATTCAAAATTTCGGGCCCCCCTCTACTCGCACAGCCATTAGGGTTTTGACCCAACCTTCATTTAGTGATATCGCCATGATCTACTCCTATTAAATCCTATCACCACACCCACTTTCCTTGATGTCTCACCAATTCACTAGGACTTGGGGGGTTTTCTCCTTCAAAGAGCATTGAGAGTGCCTCCATGGATTCAAGGATAGGCTTCCCTAGTGATCATCACTGAATAGTGGAGGCATCAAGCTCAGGTAGGTAAGGATTCAGTTTGGCTTGCATTATGAAACCGTAATTTTGAAAGGGAGTGGCCCCATTCCTATACTAACCCAATTTTCATACCCCTAAGGGAACATTCTCACCAAAATTGCATAGCATCATGGTAAGAGTAATATAGTATCAAGGACCCTTAGGTTCATGATTGGTTTCCCCATCTCAACATGTGCATTCGGGTTGGTGGTAATATCTCGCAATGCTAGCCTACCTCGCCACAATATTTTTCCCCTTAAATGCATTGAAGTTCCTAAAAATTCCATCTTTCTTGAATACATTGGAAACCCTCGATTGTCATGACGATGGCCTCAGACATGCTTGAACTGTTTCCAATCCCCCCCATAAACCTTCTCACCATCATGAAAGGATTCTTTTGTTTCAATCACGTCATGTGAGGAGGTATCTTGTAAAACAGCCGAGATCATTCGTGTACTTGAGTGGAAGTTGGTTTGTACATTAATTACATGACATATTTCCATTCAAAAATATTTTCACCATGGATCATTTAGTCATGCTATTTGGGTATTCCACCAAGCTTATGCTCCCACATTAATTATCATCAAATTTGGGGATATCATGTTCTAAAAGTAACCATGTATTGATTAATATTATAATATGTCATGCAAGTCGAACCCATGAAGGATATACCCAACAATATCACCACGGCACTAAAGGAAAGAAATTGGAACTAAAATTACAAGGGCTTGGTTGCGGAACATGACACATTCATCTCCTTTCCATGTGGGGATGAGAAAAAAGGCTATGTCTGAGGCCTTGTCAACGCAGATGATAGGGGTAAGATTATTTCAAGCTAAGATATGTGACACCTATAAGTGAGGAACCAAAAAGTGCGCTAATTGGGAGAATTTCTTATCAGGGTTGAGCCACATCTTTTCCATATGTATGGTCCCATTCCTAAGGATATGCGGGTACTCGGAAATCACTTCTTTGATTTTGGAACATTATTTCAAACCAAACAGATGATCTCATATGGAATGCATATGAAAGCCATACTTAGAGTAAAAAGGAGGGATTTCAATGGATACATGTTATGAAATGTTTTAAAGGCACTGAGCCAACATGGACATGAAGCCAACTCCTTAAAATCGTACGCCTTATTGAGTACCCAAAGACTCATATTTGGTGAGGTCCCTGAAGACCGTTGCATGACATGGGTGCATGTATGTTTTGAAACCTTATTAACTAGGATGGAGTATGGTCAAATGTAATTATATGGGATTGTGTGTAATATCCCAAAAGGGAAAATTCAACAATATTGACCATAAAAATGTTATTTATAGAAAATTACGCTATAATATTGGGAAATAACACTTATATCCATTAGAATATGTATTATGGCCCTCAAATACGTAAGGGGATCAGAAAAAAATCCCTTTTTCTAAGTTAAATAGATCTCCCAGCCTCAAAATGGCTTAAAAGCACCCAAATCCCATGACCTGCACTATACAAAATTTTCTAAAGCAAGTACAACGTTATTATATGAGGTTTTATGATACAATATGGAATATAAACATAGATATGGAGTTTTATTAATCAAAGCATAGAGAAAATAGAGATCTAGCATCCTTATTACGTTATTTAGATAACCTGGCAAGGGTTTATTGAAAGCAAAAGTACAAAATAGTAGATCTACACAAAAAGCTATGAAATAACGAAGTATTATTGCATCTTTACATACATATAGCTGAATGATACAAGAAATAGATGAGAATCCCCTTTACTAGCTTTCCGGCAGAAGGATTGACCCTTTCCTTAGGAAACTAGCTCAAAACCAAGGGGTTTAACCCTGAATACAAAAATGTCGGAGTTGCCGTCCAAGACTGAATAGCAGCTGAAACTCAAGAATTGGATGGAGATGGCTGAATATGATGCACAAGATAAATAGGCCTCCTCCAATGTGTTGGGGTTCCCATGTTTTGGCCAGATTTGAAAGACTAAAAGATGAGACAACATCAGAACCACTTTGGGATCCTAGGATCTAGCCCTCCTGGATCTGGAGAGGGATCTCTCCATAAATACAAAGAATCATATATATTTGAAAGCTCAAGATGAGTTATTAGGCTAGTTATGAAGCACAGGGGGTTTTAAATGATTTGGTTGGTTGGTTGCTGGGTTGGTCATGAGATCATAGACTGAGAAGGTAATGGGAGGAAAGGAGCAAAGAAGTAGGAAGTTTCGGTAAAAGAGGATAGGTCAAGAAGGTGCCATCCATTGGGCTATGGAGTCATGAAAGGGGATTACTTGCAAGCAACTAGCCAAGGCTTTCAGAGGGCAAGTCATCTATACTAAAGGATATTTTAGATAGATGGTGGAATGGAACATTAAGGATTGAAAGTGAAAGAAGGAAAGCAACCCAATTTCTGTCTATAGATTAGGTCAGAGGTCATTTAAATCTAGGCGTGCTTGGACATACTCAAAGGCAGATCTCAACAAAGTCACAAGGGGGAAGCTTGTAGATCGAACCAGAGGTCATTTAACTCCAGGTCTGCTTTAGCATGCTCCAAGGGAAAAACAGAGATAAGATTTACACAAAGCTAGAGTCTATAGATCAGAGAAGGACTTTGAACCCTCAATGCTTTGACACCAGCAAGAAACATCCAAGTAGCAAACCCCGAATTCACACATCAGCTAGCAGGAAATAACATCTGCTACACTGATTAAACCACATGAATTTACTCTTAGATTCACTATCAGCAGAAAAAATTAAAGGCAGGGAGAGAAGAAACATAGGGTACCTAACAAGGGTAAATCCTATGCCAAATTTTTGATGCGAGCCAGAAGAAATGAACAACATGAAAAATGTAATAAACAATGTGATAAGAAAACATCACCCGTAGTAACATACCAGGATCCAAAGAAATTTCTTGTTCAATTGATGTGCAAAACCAGTCACATACACTAAGCTCAATGGCTAATACAGTCCAAACTTTCTCCTCCCAGCCTACTACATTACAAACTAATCTTATATTCCCTCCCAAGACTGTTCTAACAATCAAAATGAATCCCTCTAACAGCAACAGCAACAACCGAACAACCACTCTTTACAATATGTTCTCGGGGATTCTTATAGGAGAAGAGAATAATAGGAGTAGATTATATTCATTAAATGGATCTCATTAAGACAGAGTGGGGAAATATTGCATGCCCACTCTGCTTAATAAATCTGCATGTACTTTGTAGACTGTTTCAGAGCCTCTGTCAGGTCGGTATTCGACCTCTGATGTTTCTTTGGAGTCCTTTCTGGCTGCAAGGCCCTCTGTTCTATCTTCTGAAGCAAGTAAGGTGACTGAAATGTCTTCAAGTCTCCATGCTTCCATAACTGCAGTCCTGACAGTCTTTAAGAAGTTTCTGTCAGAGTAATTAACTGTTTCTGGGCTCGAGGAGGCATGGAGACCGTTGTAGGATGGTGTGCCCCTAGAGAAAACGTGTTCTGCTATTAAGTAGCACTAATATGACTTACTAGTGTGCTCTTTGGTCTTTGAACTAGCACCTTAATCCTTTTGAACACGGGATTAGCACATTAAATCTTCAATTGCGGGCTTAAATCCCTCATATCCATCTCTGCTGCTTCACTTGGCCGCTATAAAGGCCTCTCTATGTTCTTGAATCACGGTGACTGTGATTACTGAAGCAGAGTGAAAAATCCACTCTGTAAACCCTGCACAGTAAAAATGAATCAATTATAAAACCTAGGGGGTGTCAGAAGGAATGTTGTGGAGGCCTGGAGGAACTGTCGATGCAACAGACAGTCGTGGAGAAATGAAGTGAAATGGTGGAAATGGTCGATATGCAATGGTGGAGGGCTAGATAGGTGGAGGCGTAGTGGAGAAAACATGTTGGCTGTATGATCCTGCATGCGGGTGATGATCGACGATGGAAAATGCACGATGAAGGGTTTTGTAAATCGGGCGAAACACAAAATAAATGGTGGAAATGTCGCGAAGGCATGTGACGTGGAGCTCTTGGCGGTGGGACCCGGTCAATGGTGGGGCATTGATTTAATCTAGGCTGTCCGATCTCAGGAGGAGACTGACGGTTGAGAACGCATCAGAAAGCGACAGATGGTGGGCCATGGGTCCCCTTTGCTTTGGTTAACGCTCGAGCATCTTCAGGGTGCGAACGTCATCGGATGGCCGGCCATAGATCTGACGGTGGACAACAATATCGCGTCAGGCCGACAGTCTAACGTTAACGCGTGATGAGGGCGGTTTTTCAATAGTGCTCGAACCCACGTGTCGGCCAATGAATGGCATCACTGCTAAACGAAAAATACCGCCCTCCTTCCAAAGGCAGTGCGATGGAACCCGCCGGTTTTGAACAGTGCTTTGGCATGGGGAATGTTTGTGCTCAACCTAGTGTTCCTAAATTGATTTTATTAATTGTTAACTAGGGTTGGTAAACTGCTGAAGTGTGGTGCACTATATGTGCCTAGGTATTTGTTTCTCACTACATTGTGTTTAGTGTTTTATGATGTTTTTGGTTTTATGGTTTTATGTTTGAAAAAGGAAAGAACTAAGTGCTAGTGAGAAGAAGCTATTGGTTATTTCAAACAGAACACAGCCTAAAATATGGATGAAAAACAACAAATGCAAATCTTGATAATGAATTTATTGCAATAAAATAAATCACAACATGAGCTTGAACTTATCCAATTCATTCATTAAAGGTGTGTTGGAAGAGCTTGAGAAATGGACAAGCTAAGTGTAAATGAAATTCTCCTAAATAAAAAATCAACTCACAATATTACAAAATGATTATTTGTAACACAATAAAGTTTCTGTTCTAGATTAACCTATGATGATGAATTTACCCTATTCTGCAACTTGACTTATCACTTCTAGGCCTTATTCATAAGTTTTGAGATTTTCTAAAAGAATGCTTGGGAAAAGGCTATAGGTGAATTTGTAAAAGATTTGCAGAATGATCAAAGCCTTAAACTGGTATTACTGACCCCTATTCATGTGATGATATATCTATATAGATTCAAAACAAAATTAAGTTGTAAATAATGAAGGCCGAGAGACTAATTTTGACAACTAGCACTACTTGAAACACAATGGATAACACTAGGCTAGAAAGCGGTCTATAAATTTTAAAATGCAGTGACTACACTTAAACTAGAATGCCATTAATATTTTCTTGAAACAAAATGAACTGAGACTGAACTAGAGTGCTTCTAATTTACTTGAAGTACAGTGAACAAAGTTAAACTAAAATTCCATTATCAAATGGGAAATATAGTGACAGAGCTGAACTAAATGCAATCAACCTCCGGAGTGCTATAACTAAATTAACATGCAACTAGTCTATGGAATTCTACAGCCCATCTTGTTCAATAAGAATGATATTTTGGAAGATTTTGTAAAACAATTTTGGCTATATTATTCAATGCAATTGAACATAAACATAAAATTGAAAGCAAATATAACTAGAATCTAAGACACCACAGTTGTTTCTTATTCATTGTTAATGATGTTTTGGAAGAGTTTGTAAGAGTAAGACCGGCTGTGACACTTAGTGTAAACAAGCATAAATCATAAAATTCGAAAGGAAATGAAACTAAAACCTACAATACCACAGCTATGCCTTATTCATCGTGATGATATTTTGGAAGATTTTATAAGAGTAAGTCTAGCTGTGATAATTAATGTAAACAAGTATGAACATAAACTTCAGAAACTTGCCTAAGCTAGAAATGAAAACGAGACTAAAATACTTATCTAAACCGTATAAACAAGGCTGCTCAGGTAGTAGGGGCCCTCTACCACTGGAGTAGCATGAAATCTACTTAAATATTGACTCAATTCTTTCAAGAAAGTGCTGCTTCTTTCATTAAAGAGAAATTACTTCAAAAACATAGTGTTTTCAGACTTCTGAAATCTAGCAATCAACCACAAAATCTAACCTTGTCCCTCGGTTTCCCGAGCCATATTTGTAACAAAATTACATAACTGTCTTGAGATAACCTAGGGATAATTTTCTTTCCAAATAAAAACCAAACTAGGACTCTGATGGTGGTCACGTAATATAATTAAGGACATCTTGATTGTCCTTGTCCTATTAGGAGTCTCTCTCCTAGTTTGAGTTCCCACGTACATAACTGCCTACAGAATTCCGTTCAAACTTCATGGAGAGAAAAAAATGATGAAGGAATGATGTGGAATATGACCATATGTGTTTTCCTCTGAGATGACACCTGGAACCTACGTAGACATGAAGACAACTGCAGAATCGGCAACTAGCTACAGAATGTCTGCATTCTGTAGCTAGATCTAGTTCAAAAAGTACTACAATGACAAAATCATAAGAACATAGCAAGTTAGTCATGATATATATTCTTAAAGCAATTTTAACCGATTCTACTGATCCTTTGAGCCTGTGATTAATAATGGACAAAGGAAATGGAGTGGAATGTGGTGGAAGAAAGAACATCTTTGGAGCTCAACATACCCCCACTGCTAGATTCTTGCATGTCCTCATGCAACTATTCCATGAACTCTGAGACCTCTGCAAGGACATCCAACCCTCTTCTTCTTCTTTTCCTGGCAGTCAAAGGCCTTCTAGGCTTCGTTATGACTAACTTGAATCTCAAATTTGTGAGTGCCCTGGTTAACTTTTTATTTCTTTTCTTCAATTTTTCACTGGCCTTATGTAACTTTTGCATTTGTAGAGATAGAGTTGAATTCATATCAGTTTTCAGTTTAACTTGCTCTCTCAGAATTTCATTCTCATTCTTGATATGTCTGTTGAGTATTTCTAACTCATATTTATCCCTCCTTAGGATATCAACTGCAGATTTTGGTGGACTAGGAGTTATGTCTCTTCCTTCTGAAGATCTTTTCTCTAATGTCTCAACATAGTTGTAAATTTCTTGCTGTGCAGGGTCTATTTCAGGAGATCCTTCATCAAAATCCTCCTCAGTAGGTGTTTCTTCATCCTCTATGTTTATGACTCCAGTTTGTTTAACCTTTGTTTTCTTTAGTATCCCTCTAAGTCTGTGGCTCCTTCTCGGTTGAGATGGCCCTTCTCCTTTCTCTCTGGAAAATTTTCTTATTATCCTCTCTTTCTTAAGCTGCTTCTTAATCTGAACCAATTTCTCAGAAATCATTTCTTCACTGTTTTCTTGTATTGTTTTACCAGTTTCAGTTTTGGAATTTTTCCATTTTCTGCTTCTTTTTGTAGGTTTATCTTCAGGTGGAGGTTCCTTGGGTTCTTCAAAGTGATTTCTCACTAAGAATTCTTCCCAATTATCTCCCATTTTTCTCAAATGATGTTCAATCAAAATTTTGACTAAACCATGGTGGTATAAGGTTGTTTCCAGAAATTGAATTCTCTTTTGAACACTTGAGGCCATTTTCTTTAAACTATGAAGCAAGAAAAAGGGAAAATTGAGTTCTTCTTCTAGGAAATGCATTATCAACTGAATATGATAGACATAGAAAGTACCATGTCTTCCTTCACAAGTGATGAATTTTTGCAAGATAAGCAACATGTTCCTCCATTTGTTCTTTAGTGCAGAGCTAGGGATACCCTTTTTAAAAATGGTAACATCTATACCTGGTGAATTGAGTATCTGCTTCCATGCTTCGTTATGAAATTATCTATTCTTGAACCACCTTTTTCCTTGTCTGGGAAATTCCGTTGCTTCTGTAATGAAGGCTTCAGTAATGGTGAATTTGATATCTCCTATCTCGACCTCAGCTCCATTGAAGGATCTTGCAAACGTTTTGGTCACCTCTTTGTGAAACCTACTGAATTTTTCAAAGAATCGCAACCACCCTGCTTGCTGCAACATTTATCTAACTTGGGGATAACCTTCCAAGTACTTAGTGCCAACCGGTTCAGTCCTCACTATAAGACCCATAACTTCTCTTCCAACCTTCAAATTGTTTCTCCTCTGTTCACGGTGACAATGGTTGTTACAGAGATGCCTCTGTTTCATAGACCGGAATGGTTAAAAATTGGCTACGGGAAAGAGTGTTATGGAGTGGTTACAGAATGAATATAATGAGGTGAGGATGATATATATGAGTTGAAAGATATCACGGAATAAAATACCACGGAGATATCTTGTAACGAATTCAAAATCATCATTAAATGATTTGGCCTAATGACGTGACTAATCCAATCACTTCAGCACTTTAACCATTTAGATTTTTTTGAATGATGATCGGATATGGGATTTGAAATGGTGGAATAGAAGGAGTTTTATCCAAAGTTTTTTGCGGGAGGTTTTTTAGGCATGATCAACAAAATTAATTAAAACAACTTTTTGAATTATTCATAACTTAACTATACTAAAATATTTCATGATATGTCATTATAATCAGAACTTTTACCTTTTCCTTTCATCTGATTTTTTTATTTTTTTTTGTGATCTTCATATGCTTTGTTCTCTCCTGAAAATCATTAATTTTTGAGTCTTCATAACCTTATTGATTTTGATTGTTGTCATGGATATGCAGGATCATTTTATTGCAGATCAGGTGATTACTAGATAGTGCCTTCAGGATCTCTGGCTGCAGAATGTCTTACTAGCTGCAGAATGTCTGATTGATTGCAGAATGTACCTGTAGAGAACTTGAAACATGAAATGGAATGGTTTGGAGCATGAGTGGAATGTTGTATGGAATGAGTGAAGATGGATAATGAAATATGGTGTAATGGAATATGAATGAAGTAGATAATGGAGTGGAATGGATCACAACTTATGAAATGGAGTGAAGTATAAGAAGTGGCCTGCAATTCATGATATGTATTATTCAATTGCAGAAAGACATCAAACTTTAAAAATCTGGAATGGAAATGAGGTGGACCATGGAGTGAAATGAATGAAGTGTGGATGAATGAATGAAATGGAGTATGGATGAATGAATGAAATGAAGTATGGATGAATGAAATTAAATGGACCATAAGTGAAATAGATCTGCACTTATGATTTTGTAACAACTGCTTGCAGAAAAACAAATTTGAAAAGCTAAAGTGTCAAAAAGATTCTGATTTTCAATCTACCTTTTCTGTATAAACATGCTAATCAGTGATTAGTTTTCATGTTTATACTTTTTTTTTTTAAATTTTTTTTTTCAATAAAATGACTTTAGAAAATTCAATTAAGTTGATGAAGAAGAAATATTCTTCTTCATTAACTTCACATCACTGTTTTCCTGGAACTTCTTGACAAATTCTTCTCTTGAAAGTGACGTATGATACAATTTCAATCTATGACCATTCACAAGAAAAGTGACCTCTTCTTCATCTATTGTCCTGATTTTTATTGCTCCATTGTCAAAAAAATTCACAATTTCATATGGCCCAAGCCAATGTGTTTGGAATTTACCTTGAAAATCTTTGAACTTTGAATCAAACAAGAGAGCCCAGTCACCTTCTTTGAAATTATTTTCTTTGATGTACTTATCATGCCATCTAGTCCTTTGCTGTTGGACTATACTTGTTTTCTAAACTGCATCTTGTCTGATTTCATCCAATTCATTAATCTGCTCCAATCTGTGGTTTTGTGCCTCTGTTAGATCAAGTCCTAGCTGAACTTCCATTTTGAAAGTTTGAATCTGGAACTCTATGGGAAACAAAACTTGCTTTCCATAAACAAGTTCATAAGGAGTATGACCTGTTGTGCTTCTCCATGTAGTTCTATAGGCCCATAAGGCTTCAGGAAGCCTATCTGCCCAATCTCTTCTATGTAAATGAACAGTCTTTGTTAGGATCCCTTCAATGACCTTATTAGTAGATTCCACTTGACCATTTTCTTGTGGATGATAGGGAGTAGATTTCCTGTGTCTGATTTTGTACCTCTCCATCAATTGTTCCACTAGCCTTGATGTGAATTGAGCTCCTTGATCTGTAACAATTTCCCTTGGAACACCAAAACGAGTAAAAATATCCTCAAAAAGAAAATTAACTACAGATGCTTCAGTAGCAAAAAGTAATGGCTTGGCCTCTACCCATTTGGTAACATAATCAGTGCAAACTAATATATATCTCTTTTGTCTTGATGGAGGACTAATAGGTCCTATAAAATCCAAAGCCCATTTTTCAAAAGGTTCAATATGTACCTGAGGCTGCAATGGCATCTCACCTGAAGGAGAAGGTTTCCCTACCCTTTGGCAACTGTCACACCTTTTGACATACTCTTTAGCATCTTTAAAAAGGGATGGCCAATAATATCCTAAATGAAGGACCTTATAAGCTATCCTCTTATCAGCAAAGTGTCCTCCACAAGGTTACTCATGACATGCTTTTAGAATCTCAGGCATCTCATCTTCCCAAACACATCTCCTAATGATAAAATATAGACCTGTCTTGTACAACTCATTAGCAACCCATGAATATTTTTCACTGTCATAAATGATTTTTCTTTTATCTCTTGCATTCATTATTGAAGGAAATTTTCCTGAAACTAAATAATTAGCAATGTCAGCAAACCAAGGAGTTTGGGTAGAAATTGCAAAAAGATATTCATCAGGAAATTGATCTTCAACTAGAGTGTCATCTTTGATGTTTTGGAGTCTAGATAGGAAATCAGCTACTTTGTTTTGTTTACCTGGCCTATCTATAATAGTAATGTTGAATTCTTGTAAAAGCAATAACCACCTTATGACTCTGCCATTAGTAATTGATTTTTTCATTAAATATCTAATTGCAGAGTGATCTGTGTGAACAAAAGTTTCATAGCCTGTTATATAGTGTCTGAATTTGTTTATGGCATGAACAACAGCTAAAAACTCTTTTTCAGTTACAGTATAATTTAACTCTGAAGGAGTCAAATTTTTACTTGTATAATAGATGGCATAAGGAATCAGGTCTTTTTGTCCCAATACTGCTCCTAAAGTTGTATCTGAGGCATCTGTTGAAATATGAAAAGGTAACTTCCATTTAGGTCCCCTTAAAATAGGTGCTTCAGATATTTTTGTTTTCAGGGTTTCAAAGGCTAACTAGCAATCAAGATTCCACTTGAATTCACAGTCCTTGGTAAGTAATTTGAAAATTGGAGATACTATCTTGGTGAAGTTTTCTATAAACCTTCGATAGTATCCTGTAAATCCGAGAAAACTCCTAACATCTTTTTGACAACTTGGAATAGATAAGTTAGATATGACTTCAAATTTTGACTCATCAACTCTAATCCCATCCCCTGAAATGTGATGTCCTAAAACAATTCCTTTAGTAATCATCATAAAACACTTCTCATGACTAAGTGAAAGATTTTCTTCTTTACATCTTTTTAAAAAAATTTCCAAGTTTTCTAAGGCTTCTTCAAATGTGTTTCCATAAACTGTGAAATCATCCATATATACCTCTACACAATCATGTATTAGATCTGAAAAGATTCCTAATACTGCCCTTTGAAATGTTGCAGGTGCATTGCATAATCCAAATGGCAATACTTGGTAAGCATAGGTACCCCAAGGACAAGTAAATGTGGTTTTGTCTTGATCCTCAAGTGCTATTTGAATTTGATTATAACCACTAAACCCATCTAGAAATGAGAAGTACTTTTTTCCAGCTAAGGTATCTAACACCTGATCTATGAAAGGTAGGGGAAAATGATCTTTGAGAGTTGCTTTGTTTAATTCTCGGTAGTCAACATATACCCTCCATTTACCATTTTTCTTTGGCACAATTAACAAAGGAGAAACCCACTGACTATCTGAAATAGGATAGATAAAGTTGACATTCAACAATTTCTGCAATTCTTCTTTAACAATCTCCCTAAGATTTGGATTCATCCGTCTTTGAGGTTGTCTAATTGGTTTACAATTTTCCTCTATGTAGATGTGATGAGTGCAAGTCTTGGGGCTTATCCCTTTCATATCAATGTACTCCCATGCATATGCAGAAGAATGTCTCTATAATATCTTGACTAACTCCTCTTGTTGAGATTTTTCTAGGTTCTTGTTTATGTTCAAAGTTTTCCCTGGAAATATCTCAATTATAGAGCTGCCAAATTTATCCATAGAATAAAGAGACATGTCTTGATGACAAAAAATCAATGTTGGATTCTTCTTGAAATTTTTCATGTTTGTATTCCAAAGAGGATTCAAAGTTTTCTAAAGTATTTAGAATTTGACTATCTTCACTAATTTCTGAAATTGTTAAGAGAGATTGTAAGTCTTCTTCATCCTCTATCCATTGAGTATCATCTAGATCTGTAATTGTCCTTACTGGAGGATACAAAGTGAATTTTTTAGTTGAACTACCATCAGAGATTTACATATCACCGGATCTACAACTAATGAAAGCATTAGCTGTAGCTAACCAAGGTCTTCCTAATATAATAGGATGCCCTCCTAGATTATTCTTAGGAGTTAGGATCATGAAATCCACAGGGTACTCCCAAGAATCTAGGGACACTGGAATTTCTTCTATTACCCCATTAGGTTTGATCACAGATCTTTCTGCTAATTGTAATAATGTGGGTGTAAAAAGAAGATTAGGAAGTTTCAGTTTATCCATGATTTGTCTACTCATGATATTGATTGCTGCTCCTAGATCAATGAGTGTGTTTTGGATCTCAATTCCATTGATGTGAATTTTAATAACTGGATTTCCTGGGTCTAGATACTTTGGAATAACAATCTTACCCATCATAATATCTGCTATTTTTCCTGCCAGTTGAATTTTCTTTGTCTCTCTTATTCTTTTTCTTGTTTTCTTCATGCTCAACTCCTTTATTGTCTTTGCTAAAATTGGAATTTCTTTGATAGCTTGTAATAATGGAATCTTAATGCAAACATTTCTTAGCTCATCTAGGAAATCATAATTAGGCACCATAATTTGCTTTTATATACCCTTATCAATTTGTAATATTTCTGGAAAGGGAGGTGTAGAAGTGGATGTTGATGGCTGCTCTAATATAGGAGTTGAAATGATTGGTTCTTTTTGTTTTTATTTTTCAATGTTTGGGTCCTGAAAAGATGTGTCTTCTTCAAGACTTTTATTTTCCTGTAGAGAATCTTCCTCAAAGTTGTCTTGTTCTTGTATGATCACAGAAGGTTTCCTCTTTTCAAGTATTCTTTCAGACCTAATTTGAACATCACTAAGGTCTAGAGGAGTGATTAAATAAATTGGAAATTGTTGTCCTTCTATCATGTATGTATTCTAAGGATTTTTATTGTTGGGGTTTGGTATGGGTTGAGTAGGCAACTAATTTGATTTCTGAGGAAATGGTAATGGAAGTGGTTGATTTTGATGTTGTGGGTTCTGAGGATTATGTTGAGGATTTTGTTGAGGACTTTGAGGAGAAAAATGTTGGTATGGTGGATAGGATGGTGGATACTGATAGTACTGAGAGTATCTTCCATAGGGATTTTGTGCTCCTTGTGCCCAAGCTTGAGATTGATTTTGAAATTGGGGCCAAGGTTGCTACCAAGAATTCCAATTTGGTGGATGTTTTTTATACATTTGATCATGGAATCCTTGTGTTTGAGGTCCTTGCCAAGGCCTTCTAGAGACAAAATTGAGAGATTCTGTGGAATTTGTAGGAGTTTCCTCTTGAAAGACAACTTTAAGACCAGGAATTGAAGGACAACTCTTGGTCTCATGTTTTTCTGAACAAATTACACAAGTCTCTACAACTTTTGCATCTAAAGGACATTCTCTCAAGGCATGCTTCCTTCTACATTTGGGACAAAAGATTGCTAAGGCATAAGATTCAGCTTTTTGCTTGTTTTGTAACTTAAGGGTGTCTATTTTTTCACTAAGACTCCCTAAGATGTCAGATTTGAATTCATCAAGCATATGCCCTATCTCTGCCCTACTCACTGTCCCAGAAGCAAACTTACTTGCCCTCACAAGAGCAGGGTCTCTTGGACCTTTTACAGTTTTGGATTTCCCTCTTGAAAGGTTGATACATAACTCAGATATTTCAGGTAATGTGAGCTGAGATATATCCCCTTTTCTCGTCATGTTAAGGATATCCAACCATTCATCCCTAATTGTCTTCAACAAGAGAGCTTTTAAGGTGTCTTGGTCTAAGTTCTCCATTTTTTCTCTTTTGATGTTGTAATGAAATATCTCCAACAAATCTTCCAGGTTTTCATCTTCTTTTTGTAACATCTTAAACACTTCCTCCTTATGATTGATTGGCATACAATAATCCAAATACCTCTCTAGAAATGCTTGTTTCATGTCTTCCCATGTCATAATAGAACTGTTGATCAAACTCATAAACCACTTCAATGTTGCTCCTTTCGATGTTGAAGGAAATAGTTTAAGTTTTTGAGCATCTTGTAAGTAGTCATAAGTTCTACATAGGACTTCAAATTCAAATAGGAAGGTTTCAGGATCTTCAGTTTTAAGTCCATAGAAGTTTTGAAGGATAGAGGGTGAAATCTTTTTCATAGTTGTATTGGTTTCATCATCTACTATAGGAAACCCAAAAGAGCTTCCCATTTCTCTTCTACCTCTTCCTCTACTTCCTTCTCCTTCTGCACCTCTACCTCCTTCTCCTCTACCTCTACCTCTACCCCCTCCAAATAATGTGTGTTCTCCATTAGAGACTCCTCCTCCCCCTTCTTCTTCCATAGTTGATTTTTCTGTGGAAGTGGAAAAGTTTGTATCTCTAGCAAGGGTCCTTGAATCTTCTCCTAAGACAGGTTCAGTGGATGAAGTGGAAGGTATTTCTAATGGAATATTTGATCTTAAGTCTTCTGGAAGTCTAGGATCAGTAAAGGATGGAGTGTGAGTCTGAGTTGGAGGTGTACTGGCTCTTGGTATAGGTGAAACAAGTGGTGTTCTAGGAATCAAACTTCTGCTTCTTATGAATCTACCCCTTGAGTCTCTCTCTCTACGCATATCATTGTTTTTTGAAGTTAAGAAACAAGGCTACCTAGTTACACTTCCCCGGCAATGGAGCCAAAATTTTTGTGCTCAACCTAGTGTTCCTAAATTGAGTTCATTAATTGTCAACCAGGGTTGGTAAACTGCTGAAGTGTGGTGCACTATATGTGCCGAGGTATTTGTTTCTCACTACGTTGTGTTTAATGTTTTATGATGTTTTTGGTTTTATGGTTTTATGTTTGAAAAGGGAAAGAACTAAGTGCTGGTGAGAAGAAGCTATTGGTTATATAAAACAGAACAAAGCCTAAACTATGGATGACAAACAACAAATGCAAAGCTTGATAATGACTTTATTGCAAGAAAATAAATCACAACATGAGCTTGAACTTATCCAATTCATTCATTAAAGGTGTGTTGGAAGAGCTTGAGAAATGGACAAGTTAAGTGTAAATGAAATTCTCCTAAATAAACAATCAACTCACAATATTACAAAATGATTATTTGTAACACAGTAAAATTTCTGTTCTAGATTAACCTATGATTATGAAGTTACCCTATTCTACAACTTGACTTATCAGTTCTAGGCCTTATTCATAAGTTTTGAGATTTTCTAAAAGAATGCTTGGGAAAAGGCTATAGGTGAATTTGTAAAAGATTTGCGGAATGATCAAAGCCTTAAAATGATATTACTGACCCCTGTTCATGTGATGATATATCAATATAAATTCAGAACAAAAGTAAGTTGTAAATAATGAAGGCCGAGAGACTAATTTTGACAACTAGCACTACTTGAAACACAATGGATAACACTAGGCTAGAAAGTGGTCTATAAATTTTAAAACGCAGTGACTACACTTAAACTAGAATGCCATTAATATTTTCTTGAAACAAAATGAACTGAGACTGAACTAGAGTGCTTCTAATCCACTTGAAGTACAGTGAACAGAGTTAAACTAAAATTCCATTATCAAATGGGAAATATAGTGACAGAGCTGAACTAAATGCAATCAACCTCCGGAGTGCTATAACTAAATTAACAAGCAACTAGTCTATGGAATTCTACAGCCCATCTCGTTCAATAGGAATGATATTTTGGAAGAGTTTGTAAAACAAGTCTAGTTGTATTATTCAATGAAATTGAACATAAACATAAAATTGAAAGAAAATATAACTAGAATCTAAGACACCACAACTGTTTCTTATTCATTTTTAATGATTTTTTGGAAGAGTTTGTAAGAGTAAGACCGACTGTGACACTTAGTGTAAACAAGCATAAATCATAAAATTTGAAAGGAACTGCAACTAAAACCTACAATACCACAGTTATGCCTTATTCATCGTGATGATATTTTGGAAGAGTTTATAAGAGTAAGTCTAGCTGTCATAATTAATGTAAACAAGTATGAACAAGAACTCCAGAAACTTGCCTAAGCTAGAAATGAAAACGAGACTAAAATACTTATCTAAACCATATAAACAAGTGCTCAGGTAGCAGGGGCCCTCTACCACCGGAGTAGCACGAAATCTACTTCAAGATTGACTCAACGCTTTCAAGAAAGTGTTGCTTCTTTCATTAAAGAGAAATTACTTCAAAAACAGAGTGTTTTCGGACTTCTGAAATCTAGCAATCAACCACAAAATCTAACCTTGTCCCTCGGTTTCCCGAGCCATATTTGTAACAAAATTACATAATTGTCTTGAGATAACCTAGGGATAATTTTCTTTCCAAATAAAAACCAAACTACGACTCTGGTGGTGGTCACGTAATATAATTAAGGACATCTAGATTGTCCTTGTCCTATTATGAGTCTCTCTCCTAGTTTGAGTTCCCACGTACATAACCGCCTACAGAATTCCGTTCAAACTTCGTGGAGAGAAAAAAATGATGAAGGAATGATGTGGAATACGACCATATGTGTTTTCCTCTGAGATGACACCTGGAACCTGCGTAGACATGAAGACAGCTACAGAATCGGAAACTAGCTACAGAATGTCTGCATTCTGTAGCTAGATCTAGTTCAAAAAGTACTACAATGACAAAATCATAAAAACATAGCAAGTTAGTCATGATATATATTCTTAAAGAAATTTTAACCAATTCTACTAATCATTTGAGCTTGTGATTAATAATGGACAAAGGAAATGGAGTGGAATGTGGTGGAAGAAAGAACATCTTTGGAGCTCAACAGGGACTACCGGGGCAAATGCAATGTGGGCTGTCGATCTGCGGATCAGATCAACGGTGGATATGCGATTGGAGGGGTAAATGGGGGGGAACGGGCGCATTGCGAAAAAGCGCTGACCATTAGATCTTACACAGATCGAAGACTCAGATCTTAGCGGAGCAGGGCTATGGACCAAACCCAATCGCATCTGGATTTCTTCGTGTAACACGAGAATGCGCTCACCGAAAACTTTCGATTGTGATAAGCGCCTTATGCTTTGGTGCTTGGTCTTGGTGCTGGGTTATGTGGGGAAGTGGTTTAAGAGGGGTTGGCCGAAAGGGGCTGAACCCGCATATGTCAAATGGATGATTTTAAGCCAAAAAGAGGGCTTTTTAAGGCTTAAAAGGGGTTTCGATAGAAGGAATAAAGAGTATTTAAGGCCTAATAAAGGTATTATAAGGCTTAAAGGGGAGTTAGGGTGATTTAAAGGGTAAGTGGGGAATTTAGAAGGGGAAGAAGAATGATGAAAACAAAGGCTTAGAGGGAATGAAATAAGAGGGAAAAGGAGGCCTTTTGGGCATTCTTCTTCACAACAGAGAGGATTTTCTCATGGAAACAACAGTGAGGATTTAGAAAAGGATAAAGGCACAAAGAGGCTTCAAGGATGATGTGTTTTCAGAGGAAATGCATTCCTTGAAGGCTCAACCAACATTTTAGCCCCCTGTTTTCTTGCCAAAAAAATCATAGGGGGCTAACAGTGGGTCCACATGGGGATGGATTCTTCTTGAAGGAGTCAAGAATCAGATAATGATCTTTGGTGTAGGCCAGATGCCTGGTACTTGACCCATCCATTTTCTTTCTTGGATCAGCTGCCACAAATCATGAAGACATCATATCAGCAGTAAAATTCTCCCAAACAACTACCTACCCACACTATAGTCCTAACATTTTTTCTTCTTGGTGAATTTGGACTTGCAGACCCTTTACATCATCAATTTTTTACAAACAGGAAAATAAACCTATTCTACTTCTACCCTTATTACTCCATGAGACCAGATTAGACTGTTGGCCTCATATTTTCTCTACCTAAACTAGTACCTGCTAGGATTAAACTGTCTAGCAGATTTCTTCTCTATATTCTAAGACATAAATTGAAAAAAAAGTCAAGCCGGGATTATACTTTCTGGCTTGCTGGACTTTGTAGAAATTAAAACAACTAACTACATGCTCACAGACTGAGCTTTATTGAGCTTTTCCTACCTACCCTACTCTAATTGGACTATTTACAAGTCTAGCTTACAAACATTGTCTTCCAATGCAACCAATCCATCAAGTGATCCCATGACTGGTCCTTTCTACTCAGCTCCTTGGAAGGCTAGATAGGCAGGGCAGCTCCCACTCTTTTTGTTCCGTAATACCAGCTTTGAAAGATTTTCTTTCTGTTTGAAACATGCTGCTGAAAACGACCTTTGATCCTTCTTCGAATGTTTGCAGGAAATGAACATAAGGATCATGAAAAGATACCTGGCTATGAATATCTGGCAAGCCGACTTCAACCAGGATCTCTTCTTCTTCCACTGGATGGAGAAGAAGACTCTTTTGGAGTAGAGTGTATCCTTCATCATCTGAACTGGAGGACTCGTTGTATATTGCAGCTGAGTCTTCTTGGAGCTCCGATATGTTCTGCTCTGATGTGCTGAGCTCCGTGAAAAGATCTATGTATTCTTGAGCGGTGGTTTGTTCCATTGCTTCCTCTTTTTCAAGAGAAGGCTCATTATTTTCATCTTGCTCAAGAATCTCTTCTTTTCTTTCCTCCTCATCCTCTAAAAAGGAAGGTTGCTGGTTTCCAGTCTCACTGATGATATGTGGCAAAGAAGAATGAAGATTCAAGGAATCTTCATCTGCTATCATACTGTCATAGCTCTCCCCATAAGTGTCGTAAAAAGGTTGGCTTGACCAAGTCAAGCATTCTAGACGCTCAGCAGGTCTTTCTTCGTCTTGATCCGCAAAGGAGCTTTCTGGATCTGTATCATCAAACTCATAAGATGAATGGGCAAGAGTGTGTGTTCTATAAAATATTTCTGAGGTGGACTGCTGGTTTAATATCTAATCAATCTCTTCTTCTGTCAAAAGAGGGGCTTCCCTTTCATCCAGGACAAAAGAAAAAAAATCATCTTTATCTTGTGTTAGCTGATTTGGAGGTAGGATTTTTTCTTGAGCCTCTTCTTCCACATCAGATTCTACCTCTTCTATGTGGTCTCTTGTTTCCTCAAAGCAGTGTTCCCTATTAGCTTTTTCTATTAGGTCCTCACATTCTCTATTCAGCGTAACACAAGACATAGGTAAGTAATCAGGCTGTTCCCGATCACTTTCCTCTTCATCTTCTATAAATTATTGAGCATCATATATGTCTTGATCATCCTCTAGGTCTTGAGTTTTTTCTTGTTCTGAAGAACGCATATGTTGTTATGAATAATCATCATTTTCATTCAGATTAGCCATGTACATCTCCAGCACTTTACCAGACATTTCGGCTATTCCATTTAATTGATCACACAAAGCATCTAGCTTTATATCTCTGTCCATGTCTAGATCCATGTTTCTGCAAAGAAGGTCACTGCATCTTCTCAACCAGTTCGGAGTCCTCCGCTAGTGGAGTCATCAGGTCTTTGGATCATGGGGAGTGTGGAGTTGCCAGGTGTATGAATTTTCACATTAGCAACAGACTGCTATCCACCATCAGCAATTAGAGCCAATCTAACCAGATATTTTGGGTCTTTTGAGTGCCTAAGAGTATTTAAGATAAAATGCACTCATTCCCCAGCGAAGTCGCCATTATGTTGGGGTTCTCATGTTTTGGCCAGATTTGCAATACCAAAAGATGAGACAACATCAGAACCACTTTGGGATCCTAGGATCTAGCCCTCCTGGATCCGGAGATGGATCTCTCCATAAATATAAAGAATGATATATCTTTGAAAGCTCAAGATGAGGTATTAGGCTAGTTATGAAGCACAGGGGGTTTTAAATGATTTGGTTGGTTGGTTGTTGGGTTGGTCATGAGATCATAGACTGAGAAGGTAATGGGAGGAAAGGAGCAAAGCAGTAGGACATTTCTGTAAAAGAGGATAGGTCAAGAAGGTGCCATCCATTGGGCTATGGAGTCATGAAAGGGGATTACTTGAAAGCAACTAGCCAAGGCTTTCAGAGGGCAAGTCATCTATAGTAAAGGATCTTTTAGATAGATGGTGGAATGGAACATTACGGATTGAAAGTGAAAGAAGGAAAGCAACCCAATTTCTATCTATAGATCAGGTCAGAGGTCATTTAACTCTAGGCCTGATTGGACATACTCAAAGGCAGCTCTCAATGAAGTCACAAGGGGGAAGCTTATAGATCGGACCAGAGGTCATTTAAATCTAGATCTGCTTTAGCATGCTCCAAGGGAAAAACAGAGATAAGCTTTACACAAATCTAGAGTCTACAGATCAGAGAAGGACTTTGAACCGTCAATGCTTTGACACCAGCAAGAAACATCCAAGTAGAAAACCCCGAATTTACACATCAATGAGCAGAAAATAACATCTGCTACACTGGTTAAACCACATGAATTTACTCTTAGATTCACTATCAGCAGAAAACATTAAAGGCAGGGAGAGTAGAAACATAGGGTACCTAACAAGGGTAAATCCTATGCCATATTTTTGATGCGAGCCAGAAGAAATGAACAGCATGAAAAATGTAATAAACAATGCGATAAGAAAACATCACCCGTAGTAATAGACCAGGATCCAAAGAAATTTCTTGTTCAATTGATGTGCAAAACCAGTCACATACACTGAGCTCAATGGGTAATACATTCCAAACTTTCTCCTCCCAGCCTACTACATTACAAACTACTCTACTATTCCCTCCCAAGAGTGTTCTAACAGTAAAAATGAATCCCTTTAACAACAACAGCAACAACCGAACAACCACCCTTTACAATATGTTCTCGGGGATTCTTATAGGAGAAGAGAATAACAGGAGTAGATTATATTCATTAAATGGATCTCATTAAGACAGAGTGGGGAAAGAGTTTGTGCCCACTCTGCTTAATAACTTTGCACGTACTCTGTACACTGTTTTGGAGCCTCTGTCAGGTCGGTATTCGACCTCTGATGTTTCTTTGGAGTCCTTTCTAGCTGCAAGGCCCTCTGTTCTGTCTTCTGAAGTAAATAAGGTGACTGAAGGTCTTCAGGTCTCCATGCTTCCATAACTGCAGTCCTGACAGTCTTTAAGAAGTTTCTGTCAGAGTAATTAACTGTTTCTGGGCTCGAGGAGGCATGGAGATCGCTATAGGAAGGTGTGCCCCTGGAGAAAATTCATTCTGTTGTTATGTAGCACTGATATGACTTGCTGGTGCAATCTTTGGTCTTCGAATTGGCGCCTTAATCCTTTTGAACGCATGATTAGCACATTAAATCTTCAATTGCGGGCTTAAATCCCTCAGATCTGTCTCTGCTGCTTCACTTGGCCGCTATAAATGCCTCTCTGTGTTCTTGAATCACGGTGACTGCGATTACTGAAGCAGAGTGAAAAATCCACTCTGTAAACCCTGCACAGTAAAAATGAATCAATTATAAAACCCAGGGGGTGGCGGAAGGAATGCTGTGGAGGCCTAGAGGAACTGTGGATGCAACGGACAGTGGTGGAGAAATGTAGTGAAACGGTGGAAATGGTCGATATGCAATGGTGGAAGGCTAGACAGGTGGAGGCGTAGTGGAGAAAAAATGTTGGCCGTATGATCCTGCATGCGAGCAATGATCGACGGCGGAAAATGCACGATGAAGGGTTTTGAAAATCGGGCGAAACACAAAAGAAATGGTGGAAATGCCGCGAAGGCATGTGACGTGGAGCTCTTGGCGATGGGACCCGGTCAACGGTGGGGCATTGACTTAATCTGGGCCGTCTGATCTTAGGAGGAGATCGACGATTGAGAATGCATCAGAAGGTGACAGATGGTGGGCCAGGGGTCCCCTTTGCTTTGGTTAATGCCCGAGCATCTTCGGGGTGCGAACATCGTCGAATGGCCGGCCATAGATCTGACGGTGGACAACAATATCACATCGGGCCCACAGTCGAACGTTAACGCACTATGAGGGCGGTTTTTCAATAGTGCTCAAAGCCACGTGTCGGCCGGTGAATGGCATCACTGCCAAAAAAAAAATACCGCCCTCCTTCCAAAGGTGGTGCGATGGAACCCGCCAGTTTTGAACAGTGCTTTGGCACGGGGACCACCGGGGCGGATGCAATGTGGGCCATCGATCTGCGGATCAGATCAACGATGGATATGCGATCAGAGGGGTAAACGAGGGGGAACAGGCGCATTGTGAAAAAGTGCTAACCGTTATATCTTACACAGATCGACGGCTGAGATCTTAGCAGAGCAGGGCTATAGACCAAACCCAATCGCATCTGGATTTCTTCATGTAACGAGGGAATGCGCTCACTGAAAGCTTGCTATTGCGATAAGCGCCTTATGCTTTGGTGCTTGGTCTCGATGCTGGGTTACGTGGGAAAGTGGTTTAAGGGGGGCTGGCCGAAAGGGGCTTAACCCACATATGTCAAATGGATGATTTAAAGCCAAAAATAGGGCTTTTTAAGGCTTAAAAGTGGTTTCGATAGAAGGAATAAAGAGTATTTAAGGACGAATAAAGGTATTATAAGGCTTAAAGGGGAGTTAGGGTGATTTAAAGGGTAAGTGGGGAATTTAGAAGGGGAAGAAGAATGATGAAAACAGAGGCTTAGAGGGAATGAAATAAGAGGGAAAAGGAGGCCTTTTGGGCATTCTTTTTCACAACATAGAGGCTTTTCTCATGGAAACAACAGTGAGGATTTAGCAAAGGATAAAGGCACAAGGAGGCTTCAAGGATGATGTGTTTTCAAAGGAAATGCATTCCTTGAAGGCTCAACCAACATTTTAGCCCCCTGTTTGCTTGCCAAAAAAATCATAGGGAGCTAACACAATGGATCTTCCAAGTGAAAGGCTAATCCTAACACTGAGTATCTCTCCCTGCAGATAACCTGAAACCCCTCACTGCAAATTCTCACTGAAAATAACACAGTCACTGAGGGATACTGTACTGTAGGTGAAAGAAAATATGTTGGCCAAGTGCCAAGATCTGAAATATTTTCAAATGGATTCCTCACTGATCTCCCAAAGGAAAGAAAGCTTCCTCCTCTGAAACGGAAGTGGTGTTGTGAAACCTCCACTACAACACCCTGAAACAAAACATTATACTGCTGCAAAAATAACATTTTAGCTGAAGGAGGTGGCTTGGCCTGAAGCCTGGATGTGGAGAAATGAAGTGCAATATCCCTCAAGAGGCCTCTCAATAAAGGAGAAGGAATTCCTAAATAGGAATGCCTTGTGATAATCAGCATAGCAATCTCAACTAAACAGTTGAAGAAGGCACAAAGTCATATATACCATAAAATAAATAATCAATAATGTATCTTCATATGGCTATATACAAATGGAAGCCCTCTCATCTTGGGTCCCACTCATTATGGTTTCCTCCACCAACGAATATTCCTCCCACTATCTCTGCGTTTTCTCCAAATATGATCTCCACCTCTTATCCCAGCACTATTGACTTGGTCAAACTTGACCTTGTCCACATGCAAAAGTCCCTTTTCAAACATGAGGGTGTGAAATCCAGCTCCTATGATGATCCCTTTTCACACTATGATGTATTTTATTCCTATTTATGAATTTTATGGGCCTCCTTACCCATTTATTCATCTCCTAAGTGTAAACAACAAAAATTAATATCCCAATTAGCTGCATGCTAAATTTGGAATATTACAGTCCTCCCCTCCCAAATGTTGCTTGTCCTCAAGTAGCTGCAAGGATAGAATTGAAGAGCCTCTTCTTCTCCCCTTGTAGCTTCTCATATGATGAAATTCTCCAAGGATCAAGATGTTGTCTCATCAATCCATCTCCAAGTTGCCCCTCCCAAGTATGAAAGCTAGCTTTTTGGTGTGCATCCCAAATAGCTATCATCATGTAAAATATCCATGGAGGAAAAAATGGGTTGTATAAAGGCCTTATTGAGGCATGAGGTCTGATATATATTGGGATCTATCATCCCCACATGAATCTCTCATCCCCAAGCTATCATCCATACAAGATGAGTTACCTCCCAACATGGCAACTCCTGAAAATTCTCCGCCACCTTTGGCTCCTGCAAAGTAGGTGGGCTGAAAATATAAACATGGTAGAAAAAATAGCCTACCCCATGCTACCCTCCTCTCCACTTATGATAATTTTAGAGTATATTTTGATCTTGGGCTGCAAATAAGTTGCCCTCAAGTGGCAAGAAGACTAGACCTCCAAAGATCTCCTCTCCAATGTTGTGAATCAAGCTAGCCCAAACCATCCCATATGTGATGAATAGGACATGATCACCACATGGCATCCAAATGAGAAGAATACTGAAGGTGTTATATAGTTCTGAAATGTACTAATTGTTTCTCAAGTGATCACAATGCAGTTTTCCGAACTGATGTTTCAGAAAATAACATGGCAAGTTGTTTCTTGATAAATTGCTAGTTATGTATGTCATCATATATACTAGTGAATAGTAAATGACTTGGTAAATTAACAAAGAATACATGAAATAATATAACACTTTCCCAAGACCACACAAAAGATGGTTGTCTCCATCATATAATTTGGCCCAAAATTGACCATGGAGCCCAATGAAAAGCTTGCCCTCTTGTGGAGCAATGCACTGAATGAAAATGGTAAGAGTATGCAAACACTATGTTATACAATCAATAAATTCAAAAGCAAGATTATTACCATGTATTGAAATAAGATGATGATAGCATCCATGAACAAGCTCTCCATAGTGGCATGACATACTTTCATGAAGAGGAATGAATCATATGTTGCATGGGGATCCTCCTTCTTATGTTTGGAAATCCAGGTCAAGAAGAATATATCACAATAATATATCCATCCACTAATCCATCATTCTCACCTCCTCCTTGTCCACCAAGTGCATCAAATGTGAAGTGATCATGGGGACACTCCATAAATAAGTCCAATCTCCCAAGTGACAACAATGTTGGCCTATGCAAATACGCTCCCGCAAACTCATAACTCCATTCTTTGACATGCTCATTGTCAAAGACATCTCCCATAATGCTGCTATATACAAGAAGTTTCTTCCAAAGTGGAAGTATTTCTAGATAATCCAAGGCTAAGGAGTAGCCCCTTTGCACCATGATAGTGCCATATCCTACTCCTGCAACATCATGCAAAGTGTGAGAGAAAATCTGCCCCTGCTCTCCCAAGAACAACCAAAGCAACGAAAGTTTTTGCTGCCTCCTCATACCCCCATCATACAAATCATGCGGTGAAAACATAATGATTGATATGAATAATTTCATATCAACACAATGTATCCATACTCCTTGATTCCCTATGATGCAAGTGTCTTGCCACACTTTCTCCACCCACATACCCTTAGAAAGAGGATATGTCACATGATGTCAAAACTATTTCAAGAGTAGCCAATGCAACCAAGCCTCCTGCTGCCCGGTGTCATATATTTGCAAGTGTCTTTCCAGCTTCTTGCTCACCATCCACACCCATTCATCCAAATGTGGGTGCCTCCCCTCATGCTCCATCTTGGTATTATTCCAATGAAGACTACCATCCTCCCAAAATAGATTTCTCCTTCTACATTTCATGGGATGTTGAAATGCAACTCCTTGGAGATCTCCTAGAGAAGATCACACACCAATGACCATATTGAATCCATAAGGATACAAGTGTTTTGGAGGCAAAATATCCTCTGTTTCTCAATGACAGCGTTGTTAATATGTCCAATGATGTAATGACTGTCCCATACTCCAATTCAAGGATGAACATGTGGTTTGGTATAAGATTGTTTTGGACAAGCCTTCATCTTATCCTCCAAAATTTCACACCCCGACCCCAAGGGTTATGTGCATCTCAACGATGGCACATTAGGATGATGGATCATCCCTTCCTTGATCAATTCAATGTTGCATAGCCTGTTGCTCCAAATCAGCAATATGTGTTGACCCTTGGTCATGCAAAGGTAGATTTCCACAACCCTCTAAAACATTTGCTACAATAATAGAAAGTGGAAATTCAATCATACCTTGATGGAACTTGGGAACACCTTCTATGGCTGCAAGAGTTCCTCCCTCTAATGTGTTGGCTTCCCCAACTGTCGATAATGATGGTTGCTTCCCCAAGGTTGTGACAACGCTGTTACAAGTCTCCTCGAATGGTGGTGAGGGCTTCTCCTCCACTATTTTCTCTTTGCAAAATTCTCTAATCAACCTTTGATTAAACTCAGCAAAATTATTTACTCTTGCATGACTCAAATGGCTGAACCACCAAATTTTGGCTTCACCCTCAAGGTGCAGTGCTACAATTTCTACAGCCTCTCTCTCTACCACTGGATGTAGTAGGAAGAATGTATCAAGTTTTCTTGCCAAATACTTTGTTATAGATGACCCATCGAAAGTAGACAATAGAAAAATATTGCCTTTGATTCCCCCCTTTCCATAAGTTCTCCTTTCTTCCTTCAAAATAATGAACTGTGGGAAAGCTAGAGTCTCCTTGAAGGCTCTAGGTTGAGATTTGTACTCAACAAGATAATCACTTAGAATTTTTTGATCCAAGTGTCCTCTATTCCATTTCTTCTTGTCTTCTTCAAAAGAAAAGAGAATATTGAAATGATTTGGAGCTCTCTACAACACTATTTTTCTTCTCTGATCATAGGAAGTGCATGGGCCTTCCTCCTCTTGAAACCTTCTAGAGGTCTCACTGCAACTTTCCTCTTTTATTTGCTTATCCTCCTTGGAGAGGTTCTTCATAGATATGAAAAATGATGAGACCAAGCTCATTTTATTCATAATTTCGATTTATTCCTTCTTCTCTTATCTTCTTGATTTCATAATGGTTGAAATATCACAGGCTGAGCCAAGATTATGCTCTGATACCACTGTAATATTCCAAAATGGAAAATTCAGCAATATTGACCATAAAAACGTTATTTCCAGAAAATTATGCTATAATAGTGGGAGATATCACTTAGATCCCTTCGAATATGTATTATGGCCCTCAAATATGAAAGGGGATCAGAAACAAATCCATTTTTCTAAGTTAAACAGATCTCCCAGCCTCAAAATGGCTTAAAAGCACCCAAATCCCATGACCTGCACTATACAGAATTTTCTGAAGCAAGTACAACGTGATTATATGAGTTTTTCTAATAAAATATTGGTGAGAAACATATATCTGGATTTTTATTACTCAAAGCATAGAGAAAATAGAGATCTAGCCTCCTTAATACATTATTTAGATAACTTGGCAAGGGTTTCTTGAAAGCATAAGTACAAAAGAGTAGATCTACAAAACCAGTTATGAAATAACGCAGTATTACTAAAGATTTACATACATGTAGCTGAATGATACAAGAAATATATGAGAATCCCCTTTACTAGCTTTCCAGCAGAAGGATTAACCCTTTCCTTAGGAAACTAGCTCAAAACCAAGGGGTTCAACCGTGAATACAAAAATGTCGGAGTTGCAGTCCAAGACTGAATAGTAGCTACAACTCAAGAAATGGATGGATATGGCTGAAGATGATGCACAAGCTAAATAGGCCT
Organism: Pinus albicaulis; assembly: GCA_034641835.2. Lineage (NCBI taxonomy): Eukaryota > Viridiplantae > Streptophyta > Pinopsida > Pinales > Pinaceae > Pinus > Pinus albicaulis. The sequence goes on along the minus strand of CM076574.1, from coordinate 825,828,276 downwards.
CCTACAATGGATCTTCCAAGTGAAAGGTTGATCCTAACACTAAAGATCTCTCCCTCCAAACAACCTGCAAACCCTCACTGCAAATGCTCACTGAAAATAACACAGTCACTGAGGGATACTGCGCTGCAGGTGAAATAAAATTTGTTGGCCAAGTGCCAGGATCTAAAATATTCTCAAAGGGCTTCCTCCCTGATATCCCAAGGGAAATAAAGCTTCCTCCTCTGAGAAATAGCTCCGGAAATGGTGTTGTGAAACCTCCACTGCAACACCCTACAACACAATGTTATACTGCTGCAGAAATAATGTTGTAGCTAAAGGAGGTGGCTTGGCCTGAAGTCTGGATGTGGAGAAATGAAGTGCAAGCTCCCTCAAGAGGCCTCTCAAGAAAGTATAATGAATTCCTAAATAGGAATGCCTTGTGCTAAGAAGCACAGCAATCTCAACTAAACAGTTGAAGAAAGCACAAATTCATGCAGACCATAAAATCAATAATCAATAACATATCTTCATATGGCTGTATACAAATGGAAGCCCTCTCATATTGGGTCCAACTCATTAGGGTTTCCTCCACCAACTAATCTTCCTCCCACTATCTCTGCGCTATCTCCAAAGATGATCTCCACCTCTTATCCCAGCGTTGTTGAATTGGTCAAACTTGACCTTGTCCACATGAAAAAGTCCCTTTCACACATGAGGGTGTGAAATCCAACTCCTATGATGATCCCTTTTCACACTATGATGGATTTTATTCCTATTTATGAAATTTATGGGCCTCCTTACCCATTTATTCATCTCCTAAATGTAAACAACAAAAATTAATATTCCAATTAGCTGCATGCTAAATTTGGAATAGTACATTGTGCTCTCCACTACATATGCTTGGGAAATTCTTAGAAGGTTCACACTTGAGGCATTCACAACATTCTAGTTTATTGTGACTCTAAGCCACACAAAAGAGAGAATGTGTTGCTCACTGAGGGCCATTTGCGATCAACCCAAGATGACGAGTGCGAATGGATCTACTAATTTCCAAGTCGTATACGTTGAAAGAGTGACCAAGAGTGCGACTTGTGGATGTTGCGACTCGACGACCTCGTTGAGTTGCGTTGCTGGGGACTACATTCATGCGATGTGTTTTCTGACCATGTGACCAAGTCATAAGACCAAAGTGGAGATACATTTAACTTGCAGGATATCTCTGTTGTTTGGAAAATACCATAAGATTCAACCTCCAAACAAGACAGTGACTTCCATCTTTATCAACCTCCCTGGTTACTCACCAGTTCAATTGCTTGTGCGTTCTATGGATCCAATGAATATTGAAGTGATCCCATGGGGAATAACTTAAAGTGAGCATATTTTTGCATTGAGTTATCATATTACACCAAGGTCGCCATAGCTTCAACCACGGGTATAACTCTATGATAACCATACCTGAAGTGGTGTGTGGCATCGACAATCATACAAGAACCATATTTGATGTAGGTACAACATTTGGAGTTCCTGTATTCAAAAGAACCTAATATAACGTGAAATATGTCAAGTCTCACCTCCATATTAGCTTTAGACAGGATTTCGTGGTGGCCATCCATCAACTTCTCCAAAGTTGCAACGCTAAATGAAGTGTCGAATACATTTCCAGTACTAGCTCATATCTCGAGTTTATTCAAACGTGCTTTTTGTTGTTGTTTTGTTTATCCCTGCTAGGAAAAATATATTTGAATATGCTCCTGGATTTAAGATTTAACATTGGCCATCCAAAGGCACTCTAGGCAATCGCACTTCCCCCATCCAGCCTCTGCCAAAGTCACACAGTCATGGGTGTTACCATGACCATGGTTGCCGAAGGATGCACGCATAGTGCGACGGAAGCCTTCACAAGAGAGTATGCATTATACGATAATACTGTGGGAGGATGCACGCATGGTCGTAGAAAAATACTTCCATATCACCAAGTCACAGCCTATGCCATTGATAAAAAGAGCGCTACTACGCGACCTCTCCCAGGTCGCAAGGTCACAAAAAATTGCACCAAAGAGAGCCCACAATTGGCGCTACTCTCTTACTGTGCGACTTCTGCAACAGGATTGCAGCCTCATGAAAAGTCAACAACCATGCCCATTAAATGGTCAGTGACACTCTCAAAAATTCAAACCGCATAAGGTGGGCATGTACACAGATTACAGGAGGTAGTAGGCACCTTGAGAAAGGAAAAGGGAACGTTGTATGTTACACACAAAGGGAATTGTCATCTGATGCGAGGTTGTATGGAGATAGGGAACATTAGGCATTGAGCTTGTGTAACAACATATGGTCTAGGTGCTATGAGAATAGAAAAATACCCACCTTTGCATGAAGCATAATACCATATAAGCACACATTTGAGCACGCACAAGGGATGTGCCAAGGAAATATTCACGTATACACATATTGGCTATGTCAAGGATGCAATGGCACATTGTATTTAAAGCCATGCAAATAATGTACAGGCAATGACCAAGAAAGCACCACGTGAAAGGTTTGAGAAATACTCTAGGTGAAAATCAGATTTATTTGATCCTTCATTGGTTCTATGCTATATAGAAGAAGGAAATTTTGAGTAAAAGATCACAAGGTCACCATATACAAACCACATATACTAATAATACTGCGACATGACAACAAACCACACAGGGGTCTAAACTAACATCATTTGTTTAAATCACTCTTTAAATTAATTGAATACACTTCCAGCATCATTATTTGATTATAAAGACATGTGACACATGTTATTTGTTTGCAGATAGAAGCTGTAATTTGCACGACAAAAGATAGGGTTTTCCCGGCAAGCAAGGTGAATCCTTACAAAACCCCAAGAACCTCACTTTACGCTTAAAGGCACCTAGTCACTTGCACGGGATTGATATGTAGGAAAAGGCATCTTTTTGTGCAAAGCCTGACATCACCAAAAGAGAAATGTAGAAGGAAAAACCCTAGATCGCTACCTTCCAATTCGTAGACCACCCCAGGTCGAAGGTCGCAAATAGCCTCAAGTCGCAAACCTCCCTAGGTTGCAGGTCGCAAATGACCACAGGTCATAGATAGCCTCAGGTTGCAGATAACCTCAAGTCATAGGTCGCATATAGCCTTGGGTTGCAAGTGGTCCTAGTCGCAAGCGAGCCCAACGGTCGGGGAGATCAAGAGTTAAGGGAAACTCAAGAGTCACTTCAGCCTATATGTATGACTTCGAGAAATCAACAAAAGGACTTTTAGCTCTGGAATTGAAGCCAGGATGAGATAGAAAATTTTTTCTTGAGAGATAAAGGCACTCAACTCTTAGTATCAAGTAGAGGGAGCCGTAGCGAGGCTATGGTTTTGGTATCAGGCTTTGAGATTAATAGACTATGTTACACTATTGGATTTTGACGAGTTAAAAAATATGTATTTGAAGTTGCAGCAGCATTAATAATATATTCTCCTTTTCTGACATTGATTCACATGCTTGCTTGTGGTGATAGTACTAGATGTCTAACATTTCACTATGTTTGTACATGTGCTTTAATACACACAATTGGTTATGGACTAATTCATAGTGGTTGCATGTACATTTTCTTTTGAATCAGTGTTTATTTCTTTCTTTCCATTTCAATAATCTATTGTAACTACTTTGTAGTTAAATTCTGGCATTTTTTCTTTCATGTATGTCTGATTGGGTTTTGGTTCAATGATCCCTCTCATGGCGCACCCCTTTTTATTTGATGTTTAGACTTGCTTATATCTTTGTTTGTGGTTCGTCAATCTTGGGCTTATTTTTTTTCATTGATTGGGCATTTCACCCTTGCCTTTGCTTCATCATCTTCTCATCTGACAACCAAGAGTGGAAAAACTTATGGTGGCAGTTAGGCCCACATACCAAATGGGGCTCTTGTCCCAAACGGTGTGAGTTCTAATTGGGACCTTTCATCGGAGAGACCCCATTATTGTTGGTGGTACAAATTTTCTCGTCAACATTTTGGCACTAGAAGGAGGGCCAGATGACAAGATGAGCCCTTGGAGCCTGCAGTTATTCTCATATATGTAAATGGCTCATCCCCAAATCATTATCCTGAGATTTTTATCAGATTTATATAGTTCTCGATGCTCATTCCCTGATGAACCTCTATATCACTTGTCTTAATTAAAGTTCGATGTTGAGAATGGAATTTCCATAATTGAGCACCTTTCCGATTTCCTTGAGTTTTGTGAGCATTACGAAATTGATGATGAGGAGCTAGCTTGTGTGCTATTCTCCCTCACTCTCAAAGGTTGTGTTAAGCAATGGTGTCACACGTTTCCAGCAGCTTCCATCCATTCGTTTGAGCAACTCGCCAGTGAATTTCAACAAGCTTTTCACAGGTACAATTTTCAAAATGTATTAATAAGGATAAATGAGATCATAATGAAACCTCAAGAATCTCTAGTGGAGTTTTCCATTAGATATGTTCATCCTTTTTTTAGTTCCCTGAAATAGATTTCAATTGGGAATATTTAATTGAACACTTTCGACAGGTGGTTTTAATTTCTCTGCAACACCTTTAATTTGCAACAAATCTTGATCCTTATGTATGTCTGGATTATTTCCCTAAGGAAATTGATATTTGTGACATTTCTCCTCTTCCTCCTTATGTGCTCGCAAATAGTTTATGTGATGAGAGATGATTACAGGAAAATGAAACATGTTGTATCACCTCTGAATCGTCCATACACAATGTCAAAGCAAAGCTTGAAAACCAGATTGACTTAACATCTCTCCCTGTTGATGAAACCAATCTCGATTCCACTGAACATGTGCTTGGGTCTAGTTCTAAATCTCATTCACATACCAAAAATGAATTGGGCCTTGTCTTGAATAAATTTGATTACCCTGTAAAATCCTTGGACCATGACATGCATGCAAGTTCAGTGTGACCTCTGGATGACACTGATGTGCGAGATGAAATTCCTTGTACGATTGGTACCCCCTCATCCAAACCTTTTCATCTGTTATTCCTCGATTTATTTCTTGAGTCTTCCATACTGGTAATTTCTTTAAATCATCCAAAATTATCTTGTGTTGATTTTGAGGGTAGTGATGAACATGAGGGTGTTGTTCCACAATCGCATCACCAAAACGATGAATCTCTTATTCTTGGTCTCCTTCATCTGCAATATTTAGACGGCCACGAAAGTGACCTTATGCCCCAGCAATATTGAGATGTTTCTCTTACTGATTCATCCCCATTTTTAACCCTAGAGGAGCCTAACATATCAGATACCCAACCTGATCAAATTGGTGGCTCCAATGATTATCATTTATCTAAAAACATATTCACTCACACCTCTGGGGACTGTCATTCATATCTATCTGTCGACCTTATGAAGCCACAAAAATTTGATGTTTCATTTTTTGATGATTCAGGGAACCATCAGGGAGTTGAGGCAATCCAGTTCCCACTAATGGTTATCTCAGGTCCTCATGATCCAGATGAGACCCCTGAAGCAAGTCAAACTAGGGTTTCTGGAATTATGGTTTCTAAAATTATGGTTCCCACGCACCACACTCCTATTGACATAACAGTGACGGATGTCAGATCATATAGGCAAGCCTTCGATTCACATGATGTTTCTCTAAGCACACCTATCTCTCCCCTAATAACTGATATGCAGCAACTTCTATACCCTAATTTTTTCACTAGAAGGAAAACACTAGCCATTGTCTCTAATATTTTTGGTTGTTGCTCAACCAATACAGGTTTCAGTCAGGTACAAACATGTGATGTTTTACAAACCTCTCTATTGCCTGGAAATATTCCAATCAATTCATCTCATCCTGGGAAATCTAAAGAATCTAATTTTTAGGATATTTCAACACATAGGAAATAGTTAATAATAACTTAGTCTAGTGTAGAGTTAGGTAAAGTGTGTTTCTTTACCATGTACATTTGTAACTTATAATCCGATGGTCACGATTTGTAGTGATCCGACGGTTATCTCTCACCTTGGTATTAACGATACTTGATCCATGGCTTAAAACCTGATTGGTCCATCATCTCTATTTAAAGAGCATGGAGGTTCATTTGTCCAATAACCGTTTATGAGAGAAACATATGTAACTTTTCTTTTATATTAATAAATTGCCTCAAGTGGCCATGTTGGCTCAGGTCGTGGACTGTTTCCCTCTTAGAGGGTTTTAACCACGTGATTATACTGGTGTAATGATTTTTGATTTGTTTGTGAGCGGTGACCTTTGTTTCTTGATCTACGAAACTTACCTTGTAAATTCCTACATGGTATCAGAGTTATTTTGAGGGTCGCATCCGTTGTTGATCAAAATCCGAAGCCAGTTTGACTGCATGCGAATGTCGTTTTGTAGATCTACTATTTTTGAACATTTTTGGGCTTGGATAACTTCTCGGTTGTGTCTGGAGCATCTGTTAAAGTGAGGAACGCCTTTTGTTTCATGCGAAAAGGTTTCCGGCTGCCTAAGTTATGACAGTTTAGATCTGGAGGTATAAAGCATTTGTTTTGCAGTTATATTTGTTAATAGTTCTGCTTATTTTGGTTCCCTCTTTTTATTTTCAGTTTTTAGGTTTTATTTATTTTCCATATCTATACCCTCTTCTCTGTGTATGCTCTTTGTTGTCCGCGGCGTGCAATCTCAACAAATCAGAAACTAAAAAAAGGGATTTTTTTTGCTATGTATGCTCTTTCCCCGCGTCTTTGTGTGATCTCGGGAAATCAGAAATAGTGAAAAAAGTGATATTTGCTGGTAAGGTTAACCAAAAATCTAACATTCTACCATAAGGCTTTGCATTTCATTTTTTTTTCTCAGATTTTTTTGTGTTTTTTGTGCAAGAAAAGGCACGCACACCGAAGAGTTAAAAAAAAAAAAACCCTTCCTCCTTTCAAACAATAACGTGATCCTTTTACTATCTCACTTGGTGAGGGGTTACTTTATGAGAATCGAGGTCTTGGGTTCAAGTCTCCTTCTCAAGCTTCTTTTGTAAAAATATTTTGTTAAAAGGGGCAGATTTTTTTTTTTAAAAGCCGCACTTCATCTCGTTCCTGTAACTATTCAACATCTACAACTTAGATTTTTCAAAAGGCATAACTTCTTCATCCGGAAGCCGTTTTTCGAGCTGTTTTTTTTTAAACGGCCTAATTTTTTCGAGATATTTCCATTGGAGTAGTTAGTTTCATCTTTTCTTAGCTTCAATTTTTTCTTTTTAAATGGAAAGTGCATGCCCGGTTATTCTTAACAGCACCAATTATTTCCAATGGCTACCTCATATGGTAGATATACTTAGAAGTAAAGGGCTTTATAGAATATCCACAAGACAAGAAACTAAACCTTCAAATGATGATAAAGCTGCTAAATGGGAAAATAAAAAATATAAAGCATGAGGGTTGATAGGAATGTCCATTGCTCAAGATCTTCGGTTTCATATCCTTGACATTGACAGCCCTGATGAAGCCTTGGAAAAGCTAAAAACTGTTTTTGGCATTCAAAATCAAATCAAGGCCCACCAGCTTGAAAATGAGTTGCTTACTTTAGACCCAAATAATTTCTCCTCCATTGAATATTTTTTGTCCAAATTCAAGACCCTCGAAATTATTTTAGAAGGTTGTAAGATCAAAAAGGACAATGGTAGCCTCATCTATTGCATTCTTGCTAAGTTTGTCCCTGCATACTTTGTATTTGTTTCCGCCTTCCATTCCGCTAGAGAAGCCATCATTTCTTCAGGAACCACCTACAAGAATCCATATTTTGATTCCTTTTGTGATTCTTTGATAAGAGAACAAGAAAAAATTTTACACCTTGGTCTTACCACTGATGGAAACGCTTCTAAGAAAGCCTTAGCAGCCCAAAAACAACCATATCAAAAGAATCCCAAGAAGAATTATCCTAAAAAATATGGTCCTAAACCAAACAAGGGCCCTAAGAAATTTCAGCCGCAAACTGAAAAATCAAATCACCAAAATAGTAAGGCAAATCAAAATAAAGGGAAGAAGACAAATAGACGTTGAAAATTTTGCAATTGAGATGGCCATGTAGAGTCCAAATGTTTTAAGAAGATGGAAGCCTTAGAAGCAAAAATGAAGAAGCACAACATCAATTTGGAGCACTCTTCACCTTCATCTTCAGGCATGGAACTTTCTGCTTGCGGTTGTCAAGCATCAAGATCTGGTTATGCATTAAATGTATCTTCATCTTCTCCTTCTCATGAGTGGCTCATTGATTCTAGAGCTTCTTACCAAATGGCTAAAAATAAATCCATGTTTTCTTCTTTAAATTATTGTAACACCAAACATATTTATGTTGCTGATGATAGATCTCTTAGTGTTGTAGGATCTAGAACTATTCATCTAGATAATGGTCAGTTTAATGATGTACTATGTGTTCCTACCTTGTCATGCAACCTTCTATCTGTTTATCAGATAACTCATTCAGGTGAAGGGAAAATAGTAGAATTCTCTCCTCATGATGTTGTAATCAAGGACCTCAAAGATCCTAAACATATTTTAGCTACTAGCATTGTTGATGATTCCATAAGGTTGTATAATTTTGACAATTTGGGGTCATCATGTCTTCCCTCTGTTTTTGTTGCTCATAATGATGATGTGAGCAAACTTTGGCATGAGCGATTTGGTCATTTAAACTATTTCTCTCTTCAAAATCTATGTAAGGAAAATATGGTGATGAGCCTTCCTATGGTATCTTGCCGAGATGGTGTTTGCTCCAGATGTGTACTCGGAAAACATCATTAGGATAGTTTTGACAAACGTGCCTCTTAGCACGCTACAGCCCCTTTGCAACTTATGCACAATTTATGTGGTCCACTTCATGTTGTTTCTTTCTCTGGTTGCAAGTACTTCTTAACTTTCATTGATGATTTTTCCAGACACATTTGGGTATATTTCTTAAAACTCAAGAGTGAAGTTTTTAACATGTTCTTGGCCTTTAAGGCCTTTTTTGAGAAACAATATGGACATCAAATTCTTAAGTTAAGATCAGACAATGGCGGAGAATATGTTAAATTTTTTTTTATCAATTTCTACACTGAGCATGACATTCAAATGCAACATACCGTTCCATATACTCCACAACAAAATGGTGTAGCTAAAAGGAATAATTGCACCTTAAAATAAATGGATAATTGTATGCTTCAATCTGAAGGACTTAGTCTCAATTTTTCGGCAGAAGAAATTAACTATGAAAATTACATAGTAAATCACACTCCTACTAAGGTTTTAAAGAATATAACTCCAGAAGAAGCTTGGATCTGAATCAAACCAGATGTAAGTCACTTTCGTGTTTTTGGAAGTGATGCTTGGGCCCATATTCCAGATGTGAAACATAAAGCCTTAGAACCTAAGAGTGAAAAATGCATTTTTGTTGGATATTCTAAAGATGTCAAAGGGTATAGACTTCTTCAACCAAAATCCAAAAATATAATCATTAGAAGAGATGTAAAATTTGATGAAAATATATCAGCCTGCTAGCCTAGTTCGGTGGGTGTGCCACCTTTGGCCTGCGAGCTTGATTCGGCATATGTGACACCTCTCTCTCTCTCTTATATTCTTAATAGAATTCCTTCTAGTTCAGATGATGACAGTGAGGATGAAAATCCTCCTTGACCTCTTGAAATTATTCCTTACAGTCCATAGCTTCCAATATGGATCCGCTCTACTCGGTATGCAGCAATTTCTCTTGCAGGTGACCCTGCAGATCGACGACATACACATTCTCAGTTCGAAAGAGCCTCTTCCTTATTGGCTCAAGTTCCAAAAAATCTTGATCCAGAAACCTTTAAAGAAGCCTTCGGTCATCCAGATTGGGATGAAGCTATGAATGAAGAATATCGTTCCTTATTGGTGAGTGATACTTGGGATCTTGTTCCTCTTCCGAAAGGAAGGAAACTTGTCCGATGCAAATGGGTGTACAAAAGAAAGTTTGTACCAAATGGAAAATTGGATAGACATAAGGCTCATCTTGTTGCTAATGTATTTTCACAAGTTGAAGGCATTGAATATACTGAAACCTTCTCCCCTGTTTCCAAAATGAATTCTATCCACCATGTTCTTTCCCTTGTTTCCTCCTTTAAATGGGAAGTCCATCATATGGATGTTAAATCTGCCTTCTTACATGGAGATTTACACGAAGAAATCTACATGGAACAACCCCCTAGATTTATCCAAAACGACTCTAGCCTTGTTTGTCACCTTAGGAAGTCTCTCTATGGTCTCAAACAAGCTCCTCGGGCTTGGTATGCCAAAATGAATACATTTCTATTAGATAATGGCTTTTCTAGGTGTCATTCTAACAACACTGTCTACACCAAGAAAGTGGGTAAGTCCTTCACCATCCTTGTTCTTTATGTTGATGATCTTATCTTTATTGGTAATGATCCAAACCATATAAACCATGTGAAGTCTAGCCTCAAAAAGAAGTTTGAAATGACAGACTTAGGACACTTGCATTATTTCCTTGGTCTTCAAGTCTTGCAATCCAAGGAAGGCATTACCCTCTCTCAGTCCAAGTATGTTTGTGATCTTCTACACCACTTTCACATAGACTGTAAGCCAACCCCTTCTCCCTTTCAGTCTGGAGTCAAGATTTCAGTCACTTGTACAACCTTGAAGTTGATGCTACCTTATATCGTCAACTTGTTGGCAATCTTCTGTATCTAACCCATACCCATCCCGACCTTTCCTTTGTCGTTGGTCTTGTCGCTCGGTTTATGCACCAACCTCATGAAAGTCACTGGAAAGCAACTAAAATAATACTTCGATATATTCGAGGTACAGTTCAGTTTGGGATTCATTACAGTGCAGGAGCATCTCCATTGTTGATTGGTTTCATTGATTCTGATTGGGCTGGTGACCCTGATGATCGAAAGTCTACTGCAGGATATGTATTCACTCTTGGTTCAGGACCTATTACTTGGTCTTGTAAGAAACAAAGTGTCATCTCTCTTTCTTCAACAGAAGCAGAGTATCGTGGTGCAGTTGAAGCCAGCAAGGAAGCCATGTGGCTTTGTCAGATTCTGTCTAAATTTGGTCTTCATCAGCAGCATCCAACTACACTTTGGTGTGATAATCAAAGTGCCATTCAACTATGTAAAGATCCAGTTCAGCATCAACATATGAAACACATTGAACTCCACATACACTTCATCAGAAAGCTCATTCATGATCATGTTCTTGAACTGTAGTATTGTCCAACCAATGATCAAGTAGCTGATATCTTTACGAAGGCTCTCACAGAAGTGAAGTTTACCAAACTTCGATCCATGCTTGGAGTTCAGGAAAGTTTTCATTAAGGGGGGATAGGCTCTAATGCCTCCTTCCTTCTCCTATTGTGTCACTTTTGTAAATCCTTCAATCCTATCCCAAGTTATTCTTAAGGAGGGATGTTAGGATATTTTGACACATGGGAAATAGTTAAGAATAACTTAGTCTAGTGTAGAGTTAGGTAAAGTGTGTTTATTTACCATGTACATTTGTAACTTATAATCCGATGGTCACGATTTGTAGTGATCCGATGTTTATCTCTCACCTCGATATTAATGACACTTGATCCGTGGCTTAACACTTGATTGGTCCATGATCTCTATTTAAACATCATGGAGGGTCATTTTTCCGGTAACCATTTATGAGAGAAACATATGTAAATTTTCTTTTATATTAATAAATTTCCTAAAGTGGCCGTGTTGGCTCAGGCCATGGACTGTTTCCCTCTTTGAGGGTTTTAACCATGTGACTATACTAGTCTACTGATTTGTGATCTGTTTGTGAGCGGTGACCTTTGGTTCTTGATCTACAGAACTTACCCTGTAAATTCCTACACTAATATGTTGGACTGTCAATCTGTCAATTCACAAACATTTGACCGAATTAATACTACGCTCATTGATAGTTTTCCAGTCACCACAAATAATGACCAAATCCATTCACCATTTGATCTCACAAAACCACCAAAGTTTGAAATCTCCCCGTTGGAAAGTCCAGAGTTTTTATAAGATGGTGAGGCACTTCAGACCTCGCTAATGGTTACGTCAGGTCCTCACGTCCTCAATGAAACCCAGGGACAACTTCAAACTAGGGTTTTGAAAATTAAGGTTTTTACATTTGGATTCTTGAGCATCTCAACTTTGCCTGGTGGATGCTCATTTTTCCCATTCCATAAAATTGATCATCCTCAACATCATGATGATATTCCCGGCTGTCTTGATGGATCCTATTCGAAAAATATATCTACAAGTAGGCAATGTCTTACCTCACTTCCGTCGGATCTAGGGTTGTGCATGAATATATGTGTGTCATTTATATATGATTTTAGATTTCAGGTACTTATTCCCGTGTATCAGGACGAAATTTTAATTTAGCTTGAACAATCCATTCTGGCACATTCTCTGGTAAGTAGCCATGACCTTCTTCTTGTTGCACATGATTTTCAGGTAATTCTTATTGTCAGTGCATAATTTTTTATGTTGGTTCTGAATGTGAACATTATTGTTCTTGCAGGTCAGGAACTAATGCGATGGCTGCAGTGGAAATTTGATTTCACATAACCCAACCGCCTCTCTAGTTAAATTAGGCTTTTAGGTTTAGGCTAGCTAGGATCTTTAATAAAAGTTTGTTGGTTGAAGTTGTTAATCAAGGTTTACTTGCTAGGGTTTTCTTTATGGTTTAAAATTATTTTTTTTGTCTTTTATTATGGTCAGTAGCTTCATGCATTATAATTTTCCATTACTTCGCACTCAGGCTCTTTCATTTTTCTCATTGCTGCATAATATTCAGATAACCACTGCATGCACTTTTCCTTGTTTTCCACCTACAACTAGTTGATATTTCTCACACATGGAATTACACTATGTCATAAGCCTCATCTGTTACATCACGTTGTACACTTGCCTCCTCGCATCATATGCACTGCTTGTTGACCTAGCTTGGAAATTTTATGTATATTGCATACCACTGCATGAGCCTTCATTGAACCCGGAGCCTTCAAACCCTCGGTGCCCTGACTCACCTTCTTACTCCTCCTTGCACGTGTTTGAAGCCAGATGGTTTTCTTGCACCTCTTTGCGTGCACTGAAACCCTAATGATATTCCTTGCTTTCCTTGTCTTAATTGCTAAAACCCTAACCCTATTGTTTCTGTGAGGTTGTGGCGGTCACCCCAAGAGGTATCTTCTCTCAGAACTGGTCGTCAGATTCACGACCTTGGCATCATTCCTACAAGTATAATTCATTAGCCAAGGAGATCTAAGCAAGTTTATTTTGGGGAACCCTAATCAGTTTCAATGACCTAGAATCATAACCTGAACCGTGTGCTCAACATAGTCTTGGATATCTCAACGACATGTCACATGTTTCACCTGTTATCTAGGGATGGGATGTGAAGGCTTGGCATGAATGAAAACCCAAATCAGGATATCTTTCAGTTTCTATCAAACAAGAAACATCCTCTCTTGCAAATGAAAATAAGTTGGGATCCCTCGTCCGCCCCAGTTAAATAAATGCCACAAAGAATAAGTTCCAAAAACACATATAAATAAGTGCTATAAGCACATGAAACACATAAGAGTAAATGATTGAGAAAGGACTCCTGTGCATAGAGGTAATGCAATGACTCTGCCATGGTACTGACCAGGCTCGATGGTAGCAGAGCAAAGTTTGTGATTTCTTGGAGTGACTCCACCGGGGTACTGTTCAGGCCTGCTGGCAGCGGAGAAACACCAAAATATTATCTTAAAAATTCTTAATGTAATAAGCCCTCTGCCTGGTCCTTCACATCATCATCAACTTCTAGCATGCGTGAAGTTATACTTGGGTGTTTTTCAATTAAAAATAACTAGCTGAGGCACAAATGGAAAGCATATCTGTAAATTTCAAGGCAATGGAGGAGATACCCACAGTGCTTGCCCAATATTCCCCTGTGTCATCACCTATACTCGATCCAGTATGGGGACATTAACAGAGATGTTGGATTCTACTAGTGGTTCGCCAATTGTTTTACCTGCTACAACCCCACCCCAAAATTTTGGGTATATTCAAAATTTCAGGTCCCCCTCTGCTCACGCAGTCATTAGGGTTTTGACCCAGCCTTCAATCAGTGATATCCCCATGAGCTATTATTTTAAATCTTATCACCTCACCCACTTGCCTTGATGTCTCATCAATGCACTAGGGCTTGGGGGTTTGATTCTTTAAATAGCATTGAGATTCCCTCCATGGATTTAAGGATATGCTTCCCTAGTGATCGTCACCGAACAGTGGGGGAATCGAGCTCAGGTAGGTAAGGATTCAGTCTGGCTTGCATTATGAAACCCTAATTTCACAAGGGAGTGGCCCCATTCCTATATTAACCCAATTTTCATATGCCTAAGGGCACGTTCTTGCTAGCATTTCATAGCATCATGGTAAGAGTAATCCAGTATCAAGGCCCCTTGGGTTCGTGATTGGTTTCCCCATCTCAACATTTGCATTCGGGTTGGTGGTAATATCTCACAATGCTAGCCCTGTCTCGACACAGCCTTTGTCCCCTTGAAAACATTGAAGTTACTAAAAATTCCATCTTTCTTGAATACATTGGAAACCCTCGATTGTCATGACGATGGCCTCACACATGCTTGACCTGTTTCCAATCCCCCCCCACAAACCTTCTCACCATCATGAAAGGATGCTTATGATGCAATCATGTCATGTGAGGAGTTATGTTGTACAACATCCAAGATCATGCATGCACTTGAGTGAAATTTGGTTTTTACGTTAAGTACATGACGTATTTCCATTAAAAAATACTTTCACCATGGATCACTTAGTCATGTTATTTGGGTATTCCACCAAGCTTATACTCCCATGTTAATTATCTTAAAATTTGGGGATATCATGCTCTAAAAGTAACCATATACTGATTAATATTATAATATGTCACACAAGTCGATCCCATGAATGATATACCCAACAATATCACCACTGCACTGAAGGAAAGAAATTGGAACTAAAATTACAAGGGTTCGGTTGTGGAACACGACACATTTATATCCTTTCCATGTGGGGATGAAAACAAAGGATATGTCTGAGGCCTTGTCAAGGCAGATGATAGGGGTAAGAGTATTTTGAGATAAGATATAAAAAGTGGAAGATATGTGACACCTGTAAGCGAGGAACCAAAAATTGCGCTAATTGGGAGAATTTCCGATCAGGGTTGAGCCACATCTTTTCCATATGTATGGCCTCATTCCTAAGGATATGCAGGTACAGGGAAATTACTTCTTTGATGTTGGAATCATATTTAAAACCAAATGGACGATCTCATTCAGCATTCATACGAAATCCATACTTAGAGTACAAATGAGGGATTTCAATGGATACAAGTTATGAAATGTTTTAAAGGCCATGAGCCAACATGGGCATGAAGCTAGCTCCTTAAAATTGCATGCCTTATTGAGTACCCAAAGAACCATATTTCGTGAGGTCCTAAAGACCGTTGCACGACATGGGTGCATGTATGCCATGAAACCTTATTAACTAGGATGCAGTATGGTCAAATGTAATTATATGGGATTGTGCTCTCCACTATATACACCTGGGAAATTCTTAGAAGGTTCACACTTGAGGCATTTGCAACATTATATTTTATTGTGACTCTAAGCCACACAAAATAGAGAACGTGTTTCCTGCTAAGGACCATTTACAACCAAACCAGGATGAGGACTGTGAATGAATCTACTAGTTGCCAAGTCGCATACGTTGAAAGAGTGACCGGGAGTGCGACTTGTGGATGTTTCGACTCAGAATCCTCATTGAGTCGTGTTGTTGGGCACAAAATCCATGCGATGTGTTTTCTGATCGTGCGACCAAGTCATGAGACTGAAGTGGAGACACATTTAACTTGGAGGCTATCTCTATTGTTTATAAAATACCATAAGATACAACCTCCAAACGAAACAACGAATTTCGGCTTTATCAACATCCTTAGTTACTGACATGTTCAACTACTTGCGCGTTCTGTGGATCCAATGAATATTGAAGTGAGCCCATGGGAAATAACTCACAGTGAGAATGCCATTGCATTGATTTATCCAATTACACCAAGGTTGAAATAGCTTCAACCACGGGTAAAACTCTAGGAGAAACATACCTAAAGTCATGTGTGGCATCGACATGCATACAAGAACCATATTTGACGCAGGCACATCATTTGGAGTTCCCGTATTCAGAAGAACCTAAGAGAACGCAACATATGTCAAGTCTCATCTCCATATTAACTTCAGACAGGAATTCTCGGTGGGCATCCATCAACTTCTCCAAAGTCACAACGCTAAATGAAGTGTCGAATACATTTCCAGTACCAAATCATATCTCCAATTTCTTCAAACACGTTTTTCCTTGGTTTTTTAATTGTCCTTGCCTGGCCAAATCTGTTTGAAGACGCTCTTGGCTCACAGATTTAGCATTGGCCATCCAAAGGCACTCTAGGAAGTCACACTTCCCCCATGCAGCCTCTTCCGAAGTTGCATAGTCATGGGTGTTACCTCGACCATGGTTGTCGAAGGATGCATGCATGGTGCGATGGAAGCCTTCATGAGAGGGTATGCATCATACAATAATTCCATGGAAAGATGCATGCATGGCTGCAGAAAAAAATTTCCATATCACCAAGTCGAAGCCTATGCCACTAATCAGAAGATGCGACCCAACCTTGGTGCGACTACGTGACCACTCCCAGGTCGCAAGGTCGCAAAACATTGTGCCCAACAAAGCCCACAACTTGCGTGACTCTCTGGCTGTGCGACTTTCGCATCAGGTTTTCACCTCATGCAAAGTCAACACCCATGCCCATTAAATGGTTAGTTACACTCTCAAGCATTCAAACAGCATAAGGTGGGCATGCACTCAGATTACAGGGGGTGGTAGGTGCCTTGAGAAAGGAAAAGGGAACATTGTATGTTACACACAAAGGGAATTGTCATCTGATGCGAGGTTGTATGGAGATAGGGAACATTGGTCATTGAGATTGCGTAAAAATATATGGTTGAGGTGCTATGAGAATAAAAAAGTACCCACCTTTGCATGAATCGTAATACCATATAAGTGCACATTTTAGCACACACAAGGATGCACCAAGGAAATATGCGCGTATACACATATTGGCTATGTCAAGGATGCAATGGCACATTGTATTTAAAGCTAGCCATGCATAGAATGTACAGGCAGTGACCAAGAAAGCACCATGTGAAAGGTTTGAGAAATACGCTAGGTGAAAATAAGCTTTATTCGATCCTTCATTGGTGCCATGCCATAGAGAAGAAGGAAGTGTTGAGTAAAAGAGAACAGAGTCACCACATACAAACCGCATACACTAATAATACTGTGACATGACAACAGACAACACAGGGGTCTAAAATAACATCATTTTTTAAAATCACTCTTTCAATTAATTGAATACGCTTCTAGCATCATTATTTGATTATAAAGACATGTGACCCATGTTATTTGGTTGTAGATAGAAGCTGTAATTTTCACGACAAAAGCTAGGGTTTTCTTGACAAGCGAGTTGGATCCTTACGAAACCACAAGAACCTCACTTTAAGATCAAAGGCACCCAGTCACTTTCATAGGACTAATATGTAGGAAAATGCATCCTGTTGTGCAAAGGCTAAGGTCACCAAAAGAGAAATGAAAAAGGAAAAACCCTAGGTTCGGACCTCCCAAGTCGCAGACCACCCCAGGTTGAAGCTCACAAATATTCTTAAATCACAGACCTCCCCAAGTCACAGGTCACAAATGACCACAAGTCGCAAATGGCCTCACGTTGCCGATAACCTCAGGTCGTAGGTCACAAATAGCTTTAGCTCGCAAGTGGTCCTAGTTACAAGCGAGCCCAATGGTCAGGGAGATCAAGAGTCAAGGGAAACTCAAGAGTCACTTTAGCCTATATCTATGACTTCAAGAAATTAGCAAAAGGAGTTTTAGCTATGGAATTGAAGCCAAGACGAGATAGTGAATTCTTGCTTGAGAGATAAAGGCACTCAGGTCTTGGTATCAAGTAGAGGGAGTTGTAGCAAGGCTAGGGTTTTGGTATCAGGATTTTAGATGAATAACCCATGTTCCACTATTTGGTTTTGATGAGTTGAAAAATATGAATTTGAAGTTGTAGCAACATTAATAATATATTCTCCTTTTCTAGCACTGATTAGCATGCATGCTTGTGGTGATAGTACTAGTTGTCTAATATTTCACTATGTTTGTACATGCGCTTTCATATGCGCAATTGGTTATTTATTGATTCATAGTGGTTTCATATACATTTTCTTTCGAATTAGTGTTTATTTTTTTCTTTCCATGTCAGTGATCTATTGTGAACTACTTTGAATTAACTTCTAGCATGCTTTCTTTCATGTACGTCTGACTGGGTTTTGGCTCACCGATCCCTCTTATGTTGCACCCCTTTTTATTTGTTGTTTAGACTTGCTTATATATTTATTTGTGGTTCGTCAATCTTGGGCTTATTTGGCTTCACTAATTGGTCATTTCACCCTTGCCTCTGATTCATCATCTTCTCATTCAACAGCCAAGAGTGGAAACACTTATGGTGACAGTTGGGCCCACATACCGAATGGGGCTCCTATCCCAAACGGTTTGAGTTCGACTTAGGACCTTTCACTGGGGAGACCCCCTTATTGTTGGTCATACAATTTTGTCTGTCAACGGATATCCTACTCCCTCGTATTTATTTTCCTCCACCATGGGAGGCTGGTAGGGTTTGTGAGGATGATATTGCAAAGGTGCAACCAGATCGAGCCCTAACTCCTTATACATAGATCTCGTTGGGGACATGCAAAGAAATATCGAAAAATAGAAGTCTGCTCTGATACCACTAATCCAGATTTATACAGGAATGCAATAAAATAAAAAAATAAACGTAAAATAAGAGATGCAGCACAAAATACACTGCATTTCGTTAATATCAAATAACCGAAATAAGCTTACAGACAAAATGGAAATAAACTAGCTTGGGAAATGGAGCTTATATTTGAGAAGATACTTGAAGGCTACATGCCTCTAAATTTTGTTACAATGAGGCTCAAGGGACTTTTTATTATTTAAAAACATGGGAAAACCCTAATCCCAAGAGATGGAACGCAAATATTTTGTGGGCCCCGTTGGGGTTAGTTGGGTAGCTAACTTCTCGAGGTCATAACTTGGTCATATTATCTTCATTTGGCACACGATATATATCGTTGAATATCTCTCCTAGCACTACAGTATTTTCCATAGGCCCCTTCCTATAGCTATAGGATTGTTGCAAACCTCAAAAAACATTGTTTAGGGGTTCAAAATTGCTTCGGAAGTTTAGGACCCGAAAAACCTCTAAAAATATTAAATGATACTATAAACAAGGAAACTAATGAAACCAAATAGAGGTCTAGGTGGAATAGGTGGGTGGACACCAATATCCACCTGGATCTTCATTCAAAGTCAAATCATATTGATTTTCAGTATCACTATGTGAGGGATATGGTTGAAGACAAAAAAAATTTGTTGATAAAGGTGGACACTTTGAAGAATGTTGCAGATACATTAGTAAAGTTTGTGAGCGCTAAGGAGCTATCTTGGTGTAGAGAAGTATGGTAATTTTTTTGTAGGTCTTCTAAACTGATAATTACTTCTTATGATTTCTTAATTTAATCTTCCATTCACTCAATTTCATCATAAAGTAATTACATGTACGATATTCACCAATATACATTAGGATAAAAAAGAGACAACCAAATCAACAACACAAGAATTTACCCTAGGAAAAGCCATCAACCTTAGATAAATTATTTAGCTCAACAAGAGATGCACCTAGATCATCTAGTTAGCAATAAGGTTAAACTGACCAACAAAATAGACTTCGTCAAACCAGGTCCACTGCCTCCTAGTCAATTCTTAAGCATGCCACTAAATTTTGTCTCTTAGCGAAAGTAACTCAGACTTGTTGCTATACCATATCTCAAAAAAAAATTCTTTTACTTTCTCAAAGATTCAGTCTACACCATCCCATAATTTCAGTTTGTATTATCTCAAAAATTCATCCTTGAATCAACCTCATATTCATCCTTATATAATCCTCAAATTCACCCTTCGTGTTTGCCTCTGAAATTTCGAGTTGCTTGCTTTAGAGGATGATGAAATTATTTTATATATATTCATGTTGTGATATTGAATGGGCGCCTCTTCACTGGGCCGACTTGAATAAGACAAGGGCCCACTTGGCTTCTTTGGAGCCAAAAATTATATCATTTGAATTTGAATTTTTTATTTTTAAATTGACATAAAGAAAATTTCATATAATTTTCTATTTTATAATAGCATGAATAATTTTCCTTATATTTATTGGAAGTACATCAAGGACAAAAATATTAATTATGAATATTGACCATAGCTACAAATTTCAACGCTCCCTCATAGCTAGGGAGGTATTCAGACTTTTAGGCTTTTTTAGGCAGGCTGGAAATAACTTCTGAGTTGTTTTATGCAAAATATCATGTACAATTACAGATTTTAATTCCAAATCACCAAACGAATCTATGCATATCTTGACAGTTAATAATGACGGAGATATTAATCAATGGTATTATTAATGTATTATATATGTCCCTCAAGCAAGCTAAGAAGGATAAGAAATTATCGCCAAAGTACTATGGTCCTTACAGGTGTTGCAAAATATTGGTACTATGGCGATTATCTAGATGTTATTATGTTGAAAAATGTCTCTAATAAAAGGTTATAACAAATCCAATTACCATAATTTGGTCAACAATTGTGACAAATGGTAAAACAAGTTACCATAATCTAGTCCACAACCATGCCACATGGTAAATCAATACCATCAATAGGTGAGTATGAGGATGGTCAACAATTGTGACACATGGTAAACCAACAACATCAACAAATTTCCATAATTTTGGTTAGTACATCTGACCTACAGTATATTCTCACCATAAACTTGGTTGGTACTCTTGACACATGGTATATCAATTAGCATCAACTAGTCACCATAATCTGGGTTTATATGGCACATGGTATATATAATAGTCTTGGCTCACCATCATTCCAATCAATATGTTTGAAACATGGTGAATCTCCAAAGGCCACACTCTCTCTGAGTAATTTGGAACCTTATTCTCCAACAAAAATATTCCTAATTTGGGTCTACATACATAACATTGGAAGAATAACTATCCTTTTTTGAACCATTCTCCCTAAATCAGGTCAATATACTTGACACATGGAGAATTTCAGTCCATGATGTTATCTCATTAGCACTCCCTCTCACTAAGAGAGGCATTATCAACAAGTCTAATCTTGTCCCTAAAGCATATTGGAATTGAATCATCTTGGGACGAAGTCTTTTCAAAACAATATGCTATATTGTAGAATAATACTGAAGCCACACCGCTTCCTTTTGTACCATGTCTTGATACTAGATCTCACAGTGCTTCAACATGTCATCATGATTATCAATTTAACCTTCTAAAGATAGTAGTGCAAGTAGCCTATGAATCCATATAGATTTTCAAACTTCCAATCTAGCTGCAATATGCTAGGATTCTGCAATATTGAGTGTGACAAATGTTTGCTTCTTACTCATCCAAGAAATCATAATGGATCCAAATTGAAGCAATATCTTGATGAATTATTTCTATCTTCTACACTCTTTGATTAGTATGAATATGTGAATCCTCTTGGTTATACTTCACTATTTGAGACATATCTCAAAACACAAATAATTGTGTCGAGACCAACTATACCATGTTGAGCTTCATGCCTTCAACCATAAACTAATCGAATACTTTCTAGTTACCCTAACTGGGTGTTATTTCTTAAAAAAAAAAAAATTGTGGAAATCATAGCTACTCTCTCTACTATTGTTTCTTTATAGCATCACATATATCTAGCCTAAAACTTGCATTGGCATTCCATCATATCAAACTTAGAGGTCAATTTTATCTGAAGCTAAAACAAGGATCTATGACTACTCCCTCTATTATATATGTAGTATTTTATGCAATAATTTCTCCCTCTGAAACATGAGTCCTTCTACTTCCTTCAGAAAAAAATCATATAAAATCAACCTTGATCCACCAATACAAAAATACCAAGCTCAACATGTCTTCTTGTGATTATACAAATCCTTCTTATCATGTTACTTATTCTCTTGTACTTTAAATCCCTGTGGTATTTATGTGTACATTTCCTTTTCCTTGATTAATCCATTGAGAAAAACAATCTTTACATCCACCTGGTGTAGTTTTCAAAGAAATTTTAATAGTTCTAACATTAGTGTCCCTGAAAAGTAGAGAAAACATTTTGTCATGATGCTTTCCCTCTTTCTCAGAGAACCTTCTATTCTTATCCCTCTCTTTATACTTTTTTAGACATGGTAGATATTATAGATCCATTTGACTTATTTTTGGCACAAACAAGGTATACTTCAAATTTCATGATATTCTTGCTCCCTCTGAACTCGGATCTCATCTAGTACAATATATCTCAACAAAACTCACCAATTATGGGAAATTCCTCTTGTCAGACACTTTTCTTCATTCTTCCACTTCTTCCATCTACTATCAGAGCCTTGGTAACCTTCAGTATGTACCTACAATTCTCACTAGGAGATCATGGAAGAAAAATTATAACAAAGAAAATATAAAAAATGATATAAAGAGGATAGATAATAGTAAAAAAACAACAATACTTAAATAAGATAGATATAAATTACTTATCTTTAGGAAATTCCAGCTCCCTCTTGATCTTATCCTTCTTGCATCCATTTTTCAAATTTATCATTGATCTCGTCTTCATTAACATCATGATGTCATTCCATGAGCTAGGATTTCTTCCTACAAAGGAAATGTTAATATAGATTTAGTTGTAGGGTTTTTTCCATAAACCCTAAGGTTTACTTATCCAATCCCTTTTAGCCAGTTAGGGTTTTCAAATTTTATATCTCCAATGTTAAAATTTCAAAATCCTAGAGTCAATATGCTCTTTACACATTATATGAACTCCATCATTTTCATAAATCATTCAAAATATGACTTTCTCAATGATTATCATTGGTCTCTTTAAACCAAGTAGCTTTTATTTCTCAAAATCCTTGTAGTAGCAACAATATTTTTTCCTCTCTTTTGAAAACAATTGTTTTTCCTTAGATACTTAGTCTTCATTTCAGTGGACTCCATTTAGGACTGATCATTTGATCTCAGTACCCAATATTTATGACAAAAATGCATATGACATCAATACTCTAGAGTTAGGTCCATTCAAGAACTTAATTCAATGAGTCTTCATTTATTTATACCCTTTTCCTATTATAGTAGTGACAATACAATACTATATTTGCAACTCGCTTGAACTTATCAAGACATATTTTGATCCCTATCTTGAACAGGGGTTCAATATCTTTGTAAGTATGATTTCATCAAAGACATACTAGTGATAGTGATCCCTTTTCTTTCTTGCTTTTAAGTGCAAGAAAGATATTTCAAAACTAAGCATCCATAATAGATACCATTCTTCAAATACCCATCAGATATCACATGTAATGCAATTATCATGACATACGTTGCTTCTAACCATAATTTTGAGATACAATATAATATTTCCAAATAAGAGCATAGGTTCGATGCACCACACTTAAATCAGTAAAAGGTTACATATTTTTTGTATGTGGCTATGACTTGCTTTGAGCCAAAATCCATTTCTGTTGTTTCCATTGCTTCTTGCCTCATAAGATATCTTTCATATCACATGTTAGAACTATTTCTTTTAACATGATTGAATATTATTGATTAATGAGTATGTAGGGTCAAATGACTCCTTTCACATTCATATATTTCCTTAAATATTTCTTCAAGGATACCTTACATTCCCATGACTAATTCACGATAAACCTTGATTTACCAATACTTTATTAAAATGGAGATCAATAGTTCCAAGGAGAAACTTTGGCACAAGTCTTACTACAAACTTTAAACTAGACCTATACCTGGTCCTCATTGACAACCATAGTCTTCAAGAATGTTGGTAAAGGAAAATTAATTGTTATCAAACTTAGTGATAATACATAAATTTTATTTTTCAGACTCGTAGTTTCATTGGTCTCTTCGTCTAATCCATTTTTCTAGTGTGCTTGTATAGAAAAATTTGCTTTCTTGGTGGCTAGATATGTCTTCAACATTTTTACTTCATTATCTATATATAAATCCTTCTTTTTCTAGTATATATTCAAACAAAGACATTTTGAGGCTTCCTTTTGGATGCTTCCTCCAAAGCGATATGGATTACATCAAGAATATTTGTTGTAGTTTGGATATTTATGTGGCGAAAGTTTTGAGATTGAGAATTCAGAATATCCATAGTCTTCAAGAATATTCATTGTTGTTAGGAAAAACATGAATTTGAAATTGAACCTCTTATGATACCTCTTCGAATTGATTCAATATATTTATGCTTCTATGGATTTTCTTTAGAACCACATTAGAAATTATTATAAGGATATTTTTCAATTCTATGATAACTTGATCAAGGGATAATATTTAATAAAAGAAATGAATCTTAGGTCTGGCGCATTTGATCTTAAACTAGGACCTAAACCTGGATCAATATTTCTGAGGAAAACTTAGATATTCCAATTAGCCTTCCAAAACATTTCACGAAGATTTCAATGTGGTATGATTCAAAGAATTTAGAATAGAAGTGTAATTATTTTACTTCAGCTATATGACATGTTGGTATTTTCATCTAAGGCTTCTCGGTTAGTATACTTATGATCTTAGTAGCTAGGATAGATCCTTAACACCTTAACTTTTCTATTGATATATTTTCCCTTCCTTTATGCACAGTACTTTTCCATGCACAAAATATTTAAACAAACTTTTGTAGATTTCTTGTACTTGGCTTATGCTCCATGACTTTTGTTTTATGAACAGGGTATGCATCAATGATCCAAGTCAGATTCAAACCAAATTTTAAACTATATTTTCCATTGGTTGAGACAACTATCATACTCTATCTAAATTTCTTTGGATCTCCTCAAGTTTCTCAACCTTCGTGAGATAGAAATGACATATTTTCCTGCCTAATAAATCTTTGATATGAGGTGTTTGATCTATAAGGAATTCATATTTCCAATATATATTTGACTAATTCCATGCCTGAGGCTTTTCAACCTATTGTGATAAAATTTGAAGTCTTTATTTTCCTACTACAATATTTCTAAGGCCTTTTTGGTCTGCTAAAATTAACTCGGAACATTCAACATATAGATTAAGGCATTGATCTATGCCAAGTAAAATTTGACCTAACTTCATTATGTTGATATTTGACTAGGCTTTTACCCTTCACAAATTTAGCTTAGAGAAAATCAATATTTCTTGGTCCAACTGGGTAGATAAATATTTTTCATCCTCCTTACTATCAGAATGGAACTAGGGGTTTCTACAGTTGATGGAAAAATAAACCCTAGATAAAAAATTTAAGTAGGCTACTTCTTTTAGGGTTTCTCTTATACCATAGCTCTGATACCATGTTGATTTTTTTCGTATATCTTGTAAACTGATAATTACTTCTTCTGATTTCTTAATTTAATATTTCATTCATTCAATTTCATCATAAAGTAATTACACAGAATATCTTTGACAATAGATATTAGGATCATAAAGATACATCCAAATAAAAAACAAAAGCATTTACCCTAGGAACACCCACATGGGGGAAAAAACTAGCAACCTTTTCCTTAGAAAAAATCTTCAGTTCAACAAGAGACACACCTAGATAATCTAGTCAACCATAAGGTAAAACTAAACAAAAAAATATACTTGGTCAAACATGGTATACTACCTCCTAGTAAATTCTTAAGCCTACCATTGAACTTAGTGTGCTAGGGCAAGAAACTTGGACTTGTTGCTCTATCATTTCTCAGAATTATGGACTTATACTTTCTCGAATACTTGGTATACACCATCCTAGAAATTCAATCTATATTATCTCATAAATTCGTCTTTGAATGAGCCTCATATTCATCCTTGTATAAGCCTCAAATTCACCCTTCTTGTTCAGAAATGTCGAATTTCTTGCTTTAGAGGAGAATGAAATGTTTGTATATATAGTCATCTTGACATTATGAATGGGTTCCTATTCACTTGGGTTGACTTGGCTTCTTTGGAGCCAAAAATTCTATTTTTCAAAATTCTATTTTTCTCTTTTTAAAACCAACATGAAGAACATGTCATATATTTTTCTCTTTTGACAATAACATGAAGAACATGATTTATATTTATTAAAAATACATCAATGAATAAAATATTAATTATGAATATCGACCATAGATATAAAATTCAGCAAAAAAATGGGTGTTACCACCATGAATTGGTGATTGTGTACTCTTTGTGGCCCCTTGTGTGCAAAGAAAACAAAAAGTAGGAGAATATTTGGTATTTGTTATATTCTTTGCACAACTAAGTCATGTGTAATACATATGTGTTGGGCATGGTGGGGGGGGATATCCCCCCTGCATTGTGTTCGTGGCAATGCCTCGAAAAAAAATTGATGGTTTTATTTGTTTGTTTTCGGTTGTTTTCAGGTGCATGGTGGTTTTCCCCGTGGTTCTTCTGATCCGGTCAAAAGAACCATGGTTATATTATAATCCAAGGTAAATGGATTGGTATTTTTATGAATGTTACGACATGTATATAATTTCTTGTCAAATTGTAAAGGAATATAATGAAAAATCAACCTGATTTCTCGATTTTGGATTCTAGGAGAAAAATCTGTGTATATTTTTGTGATTTTCATTGTATCTTTTATGTTAGTTTTAAGAATTTTTTTTACGTACTATCTGTACAGGGTTAAAACATACAATTAATAATGGGTGCTACCCATCAAGGAGCATCAGTAGGTTGTTATAAGCCTTAGGGAAAAGTGGGAAGAGCATTTAGAATCCCAAAGAGCCAAATGGGATCATTGGAGGAAGCAAAGAAAACCCTCAAAATCCAAAAGCATGTGGATAAAGTAAAAAGTGAAAATATTTAGCTTTGAATGTTGGTAGAATTTTCAATCAATTACAAGGTTCCCTTCACTTTGTTCGGCATGTACTTATAGAAGAAATGACTTATGTTTGAAAGGAAGGCCATCATGACGAGAAAACCATATGAGATTACTTCTCCGAGCACCTTCATAGAGTTATATTATGCAAGCCCCAATGAGGAGAATAAATTGTTGTGTGAGCTATAATAAAATTGCATTTTGTTTCTCCATGAACCCGTTTGGAATCCAACCATTTTGTGGGATATTTCAAAAAAAGAGATAGTATGTCCTAAATAAAGAATTGTGCTAACTAGTCAATTTCTCACAAGTGGAAAAGAATAATATCATTTGCAATATATGGATCAGAGTAGAGTATTATATGCCTAAATATATTCTCTTTACACATAATAGTTTGGTGTACTCCTGAAGACATGCCTACCTTATGGCCCAAAATAAGCAAGAAGCCATTAACCATTGTAGAACATTAAATAGAGATATCGTCAAAGACAATTATAAAAGAGCTCATCAAACAATATGAATATAGATAATTTATGGGCTTATCAAGAAATGTAATAAATACAAAGTTAAACTATTTTGGTGCAAGGTTCCTTTAAAGAAAATTAATTTTCATTTATAGAACTTTGGCTTCAACATTCAAATTTCACTACTATAAATGAAAATCTACAATAAAATTGTGTTGCATAGTTAGAAAATTTATTGAACATGGATACACCATGCATTAGGGTGAGAAGTTGATCTTCAAAGAATGGAACGAATGCAATCAATCTAGGTTTCTTGACCCTTGGATTCTTTTTATGACATTGGCTTAAATTTATCTCAAGCCTAGTTTTTTCAATGTTGAGAGGGAAATAATTCCTTGAAATGATTTTTTTCTATGTTGCAAAAGTTTAAGGAAATACATGGAAATGTTCCCTTCATCAATGTAAATCTTGGGATTGTTTATTACACAATTCTCTCAATTTATCTAGGTTGTTTGTCTTTTGGGGAGAAACTATTTTATTCATGTATTTTTGGAGTAGGTAGGAAAATAAATAGAAGGGGACAAATTCAAGATGGAAATGTCTACTTAACCATGTAGTTAGTTTAGTTGAGCTAACACATATGTCTATGACTAAGTTAATGGTACTTGAATAAAATTGAGTTTGTTAGCCATGGTAGGTAGCCTTGGTCCTTTATGCATATTATATCATCAATTTATGATTTTTCCCTTATATTTAAAGTCCCCACATTTATTAGCTTACATTCTAAAATTTCTTGGAAAGATAATGAAGGAAGGAATTCCTTGGTTTCTCCAAGAATGCTTTATTATACAACATTCAGTATACCCCATCAATTTATGTGAGTAAAATGTGTTCCTTAATTTTGTATCACTTTTCCTCACACATGTAGAAAAATGCATAATATTCAGTTGGATTAAGATTGGGATATTTGACAACTTACACTTCGAAGATATTTAGATAAATTTTCATATGAGAATTCATTTAAAAGTAAACCCATGTTACTTGCGGCAACTTCCATCATTTCATTGTTAAACTATATTTTAACATATAAGGTTAATAAGAACATGGGTTGGGCTAGGATTTGTAATATATGTACACGAAGCCTATCAATGATACAAATTCAACCCTTATAGTGTCTTCATGAATAACTTGATGTGAAGACATAATTTTTCAAAAGTATAATGTAATTAAGATATGAGATGAATACTATGAAATTTGAACAATAAAAAAATCCTTACTCCTTGTTGCTTCGAATAACTCTGTTAGGCTATTTTAAAAAATAGCAAGCCCTAAGGATAATATGGGGTGGTCTTGGATTCATGATATGTGCATGCGTATCATGACCTTATAGTGTCATACATTCAACCATTAACATTAAGTGCCTCATGGAATTATCAAGGTGCCATAATTATTGTCCATGAAACTTAGAACTTGACAGCAAGCATGAAACACCCCATTTTCCACTAGGTTTTACCATGTTAATATCAAGATATCAAAACAATATTTAAAACATAAATCAATGTTGGCTACCTAAAAATATCAAAACAATTCATATAAATGAGTATTAATAGCATAGAACAATGATTCTCTTCTTAATTTTCTTCTATCCTAATGATGAATCAAGTTGTTGGTCCAAAAGGTTAACATATTACTCTTTTATGTGGGTTCTCATGAAGATAGAATTAATTAATTAATAATAATAATAATAATAAAGTATTAGAAGAAATTCATAACATTTGGACCTTGATCAAAGGTATGGAACACTTCTCAGCCATTATATAAAGGCCCATTATAAGAAATCACATCCCTCACTCCCACCATTAATTTAAAGGTCATTAGAGACAATCACACTCCATTTAACAATTGTTAGTCACCTTGAACTAGTTGATATATATTTTATAGGAAGTTAGCCTATTTTCAAGGAAAAACTCCATCTTACTATATTGTAGTTGAATGTAGACTTCATGACTTGGACATACATGAAATAACTTAGCTTAATTTTTACTTTTATGTGTAATGCCCCTATGTCATCATGCTATGTACATATATGATACATACTATGAAACTTAAGGTTTCTACTAACGTAGGTATATAGATAGTGAGGAGGTAGAGTACCTTTTGTCACATGGTGTCATTTACATTGTGTGTATGGTTTTCAGTAAAAAAAAAACTATTTTAAATATAATAGAGTTAGGAATGTTTATTTGTTTCTTATTTGATAAAAAAATGTTTCTTCAATATAGATTGATTTACTACAATGAACATGTAAAAAAATATAGATGGAATCCCTATGGGAAAGTGGGGATTTTTATGAACCTATGGACGTTAGGCTTCAACCCCCATACAAAATCCCTATTGATAGTTTTGATTTGGATAATATTATCTAGTCTTTCTTTTAAATGTTGTTTCTATGAGATTCCAATATTCATTGGTAATATCTCATGTGCATTCATTGCATTATCTTCTATAATTGTTAATAATATTTCCAACACCTATGCATGGATTTGTATGTATGTTAGTGTTACACAAATTTTTGGTCATCTAATCTATTACTATTAGATGGACTAAAGAACACCGTGTAAGACCAATTTTACCATAGTAAAATTGTTTTCACTATAAGAAATAAATTAATAATCCATAGTTTATTAAATTATTTCTGGTCTAAACAGGAAACCCCATGAGGAATAATTAAATAAATCCTTGTTTGTATGATTTTCCTTTAGGGGTAGTTAACTAAACCACTGTTTAATTAATATTCCTGGTCATATTTAACCCAAACCATGAGAATTAATTAGATCAATTATTATTTATCTTATTATTATCTAGGAATAATTATTTTAATAATTATTTTAATAATATTTCTTGTTGAATTTGACTAAATCATTTTTAAATAATTAAATAAATCATTATTTATTTAATTATTCCTTAACCTCATCCTTGAAATAATAAATAAATCATTTATTTATTTATTCTTTCTAAATAAAGGTATTTAACCAATACTAAATTCCTTTTCCCTCCACCAAAAATAATAAAATATTCCAAGTAAGTTGGATCTAGATTTGGTTAATAATATTTTAACTATGCACCAATATCTAGACTAGCTGAATATTTTGTTATAAATAGAAGGGTTTTTTCATTCATTCACTACATTTTTTATCACCCTTTGATCTATATTTTTGGTCTGACTTTGATCCTCCATCATTGTCATATTTTTTCTACGTTTGCTTGTGAGCTCCCTCTGAGTTCTATTTTGTCTGGGTTTTCTGCACCATCAAGAGAGAGAGATCTTGGATCTGAAGCACTGAGGACATACAAGAACCCATCCCATTGAGGGGGACTAGTAACATATTTCTGTGTTCCCTTCCTCGGTGTCATAATACATTTTTTTTTTTATAAATTCTTGTCTTTTCTAATGGATGTATGGAGCAACTCTTGTTTATTTTAGTTGTTTAATGTCTTTAACTGCATAGATCTGGATTTTTTTAACATGTATTCTGATCACCTACTGTAGATCTAAGGAAATTGACATCCACATTTGATGTTAGGGTTGTTTTTTATGCACAACTAAAGTGAGATTTTTTCATACGCTTACGATTAGAATTCACTCTAACAATTGGTGACTCTGCAAGGGTTTTTAATTATGACCGCTGTCATTTTTCAGATCCCTACATGACCAGCTGCTTCAGCCACTAGGGTTTTTCTTCAGCTTCTTATTTTGAATTCCTTGATGTTGGTTTTAACCTTTTTTATCCTAAAACAATAAAAATTATAAATTCCATGTGTTTCTGGGCCATTTGCGTAGGTAACAGGTATCAGCCGCGACAGAGACGACAAATTTTTCTGAAACCTATAGCTGAGACAACTGGAAGTGTAGGTTTCACTTTTTAGCCCAAAACCTATGACCTCAGCCCTCAGGTAGTGGAAATTTTCCCAAAAAATGTGACCTCAACAGAAAACAGGTCAGTACCTACGACCTTAACTTTTTTGTAGGGTTTTTTTTTGTTCTTTAGAGTTTGTCTAGAGCACTGTTCAGGGTTATCTAATCTCTGTATTTACCCTTATTTGACCTATAATTTATTATTTTACTCGTAGAAGTACGAACCAAGCCTCTGATGGCTTCAATACGCTTCCACCTTTTTAGGAGGTGTTTAGCTGAAGAAGGTTTTCTGAGATTTTAGTGTTTTTCAACCATTTTTCCTGATCTGAAGCTATCTTTTCAGATCCATTTTAGATCAATTATTTATCCATCCAAAAAACCTCTTTTCAATTTTTTTTGGTCCACCCTTTAGGGTCCCCTACATTTCCCTTTAGATTGTAGCCTTTTGCCACCTATTTTTCAGCATTTTTCCCTCTGGTTTCTTGTTGTTTTCTACACCTCTTTTCAGCAGACCTGGCCTTTAGATCCCTGTCCCTTTTGACCTTAGATATATTGGCCATATTGTGTGTTTGGAGTATATTTTTCCCACCCTTAGACTAGTTGTTGGGAAGCCCTCCTTTTTGGGTTTAAATTTATGCATCTTTAACTATTTATTTACTATCTCTTTCAATTTTGTTTATATTTATACAACATCTTTTTTCTTTTCTCTATACACATGTCTGGACTTAATTAAAATTAACAAACTTATCACACACACACACACACACACCTAAAGCGAAGAGCACTTGGTTTACACCGCTAGGGAAATACTAAAAATTGTAATTAATTAATTAATCCGCACCTTCTTGCCCTTGTTTACCTCTCTTCCTTTTTGAGTTCCCTGTATCTTTTCCATCACTGTGCGTCCAAGGCGTTCATCCCAGAGACTCCAACGCCTTCATCCTTAGTTTCTGTTAGGAATACTTACTCCACCACGTAGGGTCCGAGTTAGTCCTCTGTCGAGTCCCCATTGCAACTCTGATTCTGGTTCATCGGGTTCTCCTTTCGTTCCTATCCCTGGTTCTCCTCCACCTTTCACCTTCATCGTGTCTAGTGCAGGACCTACCACTGGTGGTGGCCCCGGCTCTAATGTTGGAGCTACTATTAGTGGATCCGCAACAAGAACGGTCGAGGCTACTTCCTTGCTTCCTTATATGGCATGCCTAAGCCTTCCTGAGTTCAGCCAGTTGATTAATGACCCTATACACCATGATCCAGGTCAGCATGCTATGCCAACCAAGCTTCCTTCAAACATCCCTAAGTTTGAAGGAAATTTTGGAGAGGATCCTACCAACCATGTTCGTTCTTTTTACATGTGGTGTTCGTCCAACTCTATCATTGATGACTCTATCTATCTTCGGTTCTTCTAGTGTACACTTACTGTAGAAGCTTCCAAGTGGTATGTCGACCAGGGCGCTGCATCTCATGATAATTTTGCGACCCTTGCAAAGGCATTTTTGTCCTACTTCCAACTTCCCTTTCGCTATGAAACTAGTACCGAAATTTTGACCGCTTTCCGTCAAACTTTTGCCACCCGCCTATCTGACCATGTTCAAGAATGGCGCAGAAGGAAGAGCTTATGTCGAGCTCCAGTTTTCAAATACCATGTCTACATAGACTAGTTTCTCAGATCACTTTTGTTGTCTATTGGTAAATATGTCATGTCTCACTTTCCTTGGACTGAGGAAGAAGCCCTCCAAGTTGCGTTGAAATATGACTTGATCTACGCGCAATATAGCTATGTTTATACCGTCTTACCTGATCTCCATAGACCTGGTGCTACCAATGCACCCGGGGCATCTCATGCCACCGACGGTATTTTTGGATCCCTTTCACATCCATACACTCATCCTCCTATGGGTTATGGTTTCCCTCAGGGAGGGGCTAGCTCCTCTAGCACCTTTTTCCCTCTCGACAGCATGTATTTAGGACATGTCATGCCTCATGTCTTTGCCCAACCACATCCTATGATGCCAAGACCTGCTATTGCCCAACCTGGTTACCCTAATATTGCTCAACCTCCTTACGACCTATATCCACAACTCGGTGCTCCAACTGTTCCAGAACAAGCACCTCAGCCTCCCATGAATTCTCAAGCTCCGCAACAGCAACCACCACCCCCCCCCCCTCCTCCCCCTCAGGCTCAGGTTTATGTGCAGGAGAGTGTGACTAATCCTCCCACTTCCAAAAAAAATATGAAAGGCAACCAGAACCAACCCGCTCAAGGTAATTGTTAGGACCCTGTCATGTACCTTTTTGTTCATACACTTTTCTATCATTCCATCCTTTTCCAGTTCATATTTAAAGCCTATATCATCACTTTAATCTATTCTTCCAAAGGTATATAACGTTTCTTCTCTTTACTATATGTTTAACTTGTTTTACATGTAATTTTACATTACTTTCATATTTAGCTATTAATCGAAAATATATAGTTGCTAAAAAAATTTGAAGACTGCAGTTAATTCATCGTTGATGTCTAAAGACCGCGTTGCTGAAATAGTGCAATAGTACGCAAATCTCATTGCTGAAACAGTCCGTGATTTGCAATTCTAAATCAGTATTTCAGGCACGGTAACAACAAGAAAGGATAATTAAGGGAGCTATTACACTGGCCGCAACAACTGCACCTCGAAGCTAGCACCATCATAACCATTGTAACAGCATCTTTGCTATGGAAGAACATAATATCCTATTCCAGCATAGAAGATCAAATCAAGTTCAGAATATGATTTGTATGATGTAATCAAATGTGTAATAGATGTCTCCTCTTTAATTAGAGGAGACATCAGCTTTAGAAGGGGATCATGGAAGGTTTAGCAAGAAATGAATTACAGAGAAGGAACGTGGATCATTATGTAATATGTTACATTTGACAGATGAATAAAAGATTGTTCTGAGTATTTCTTCATAATTCCTTTTTCTGGGGAATCTTGTGAGAAGGAAAGGGCCCACCTTCCTCACAAGATTCACCCATTAATTTCCATAGTGTGTTAATCGTTATTTTCATTTACGCCTTGTTAAAACTCTGTTTTGCTGAAATCATTTATGCATTATTGGAACTCTGTTATCTATTGCTAAAACTATGTTTCCATTGATTGTCGCATTGTTTTCATATAATTCATTCTTAGGTAATCGTTGATTATTTAAAATTGGTAATCTTTTTTACAGAATGATTTTGTGAAAGCGTGGTAGTCAGAAACAAGTGCTGAAGATTCCTACTTGGGGAATAGGGTCTTGTTCTCTGTTATAGCATAATTGGTCATTTCCTTTGCAGATTGGTTTCTTTTCCTAGATTGTTGTTTTCTTAATGTAATCCAGGATTCTTCTGATAATTCTCTGCAATAGAAATATTTCTTTTTTTGTAACTCAAAGTAGAACTTTAGTTCATTTGAAGCAAGGTGTGATTAGTGTAATTTTTACTACAACCTTTCATTTATTTTGAGATTGAGCATATACAGTGTGTGATTTCCTTTGAAATAAACAGACTTCCCTGGATTGACAATTTACATAGAACTTGATTGTTTGAATTAATAAACAATTAAAGTGATCAACAGTAATCAAGGAAAAAAATCTCCAAGGGAATACATATAACACTACAACTTAGCAACAGGGCAATTAGCCTAAGCAGAACATGCCTCTTTGCAGGAATAAGCCTTGTTCTTTTTGCGGTGTCCATGGCCACTATAGCCATGATTTTCCCCTTTTACCTCAGATGTGTCAACTGTGGGAAGCTAAAGCATCATCTAGAGGACAGCAAGCCTCTACTTTGGTCCCTCCTAATGCTGCGCCTACTCATCCAACTGTGTTTACTGATCCTTCCCCTTAGCAAGGATATGTGGTTTCCCAACCCCCTGAAGGTTAGGCGGCCACTCAACCTCCTTCGTTTAGAACCTCTGATTACCAGATCTTTATGATGAAATCTCACCAGGCCAATACTGCCGATCTCAACCTTCAGACTCAGTCATGCCAATACACCAAGCCTCCCGCTACATCTGCAACTGAGCCCCAGTCCTCAGATCCCATAGAGCCAATTTTGACACCAAATGGTCCTTTACATATCCCTCAGCCTAAGGCAGAGGTACAGACTAAGATCCCCAAAGGACCGTTACGCTGAAACGCTGCTTTCAGTAAAGGCGCCCACACCTACAATAGAGTAGATGACTTGACGCAATCCCCTGCCATCATGTCAATGCTAGAAGTCCTCTAGTTGTGCCCTTCATAACGTAAATCTCTAATAACTACCATGGGTGCTATGGATCCTTCATATGATCATTTGATTGTCTTCTATGTTTAAAATTCATAGCATCCACCCCTACCTGCATCTGTCAACTTCCAAATACCTATCAATATCTGGAATGCCAACGTCTCCCGATGTATGATTGACGAGGGGGAATCCACTTGTGTGATGTCCTCTTCTGTTTGGAAAAATCTCAGATCACTCGAGTTAGCCCCTTCCACTATCACCCTTCATGCATGGGATGGCCACTCTTCCCAGCCCCATGGAATATTCCGTAACTATCCTATTACTCTTGCGGGAAAAACTGTTTGTGTTGACATTGAATTCATTGATGATCCCTTAGACTACAACATTCTATTGGGTTGTAGCTATACTTATCAGATTTATATTGTCCCATCTACGGTTCACCATAATATTTTCTTTCCTCAAAATGAAAAAATCGTCATTATCGATCAGCTGACATATTACGAACCAAAGTCTCAGACCTCTCCAGAGTCCATTATTTCTTCGGTGGCCAATAAACAAACAATTGAACCTCTGACCAGTGTCTCACCCACAGTCTATAAAGATTCCTCTTTGCTTGGTTCATTCCTTGGTCTCCCCCCTCTTATCCCTGACCCTAGCTCATCAAATGTTTGCATGATGCAATCGTCTCGATCTGACCTCAAACGGTCTGGTTCGACTAGTCAGTAGCCTAGCCCTTTGCAACCTGCTCCTAGTACTTTGATTCAGCCTTTGGTACCTCCTCCTTAAGTCCCTTCATCTGTAGTTGGTGTCCCTGATCCTCTTTTTCCTCATGGAATGGTTGCCCTAGCCTTAACAATCTAGGAACTATTCCGCCTGGCCACTACCCCTCCGGTCAGATACCGTTTCTTGCTCCCCCTTCTGGAGTATTTTTGGTACCTGTTATGGCTACCTTGACCCTTCCCAACATGACCCTTGGGATCCCAGACAAGTACATTGTTCCCCTAGCGAATACCCCACCTAGTCACCCCAAACCTTACACTGTTTTGACCCCGATCCAACCGATTGTTATGACTCCTCCCTTTTCTTATGTGCCTCAGCCACCTCAATAGGAATATACTCCTATTGTGAAAGCCTCGATTGTGGGGGCAAAAGCCCGCAAAAAGGAACCAAAGGACAAGGCTACCCAGATAACACCTAATCCTCATAAGCCTCCAAAGCGTACACCTCCATGTGCTTTTTGTGATGTTGTCAGTCATGCTACCCACAATTGTCTAGAATTGCCTCGTCTCAAAGCCATGGTCAACAAAGCGTCTCTTGAGTCTGATATCCCAAAATTCCATGTCACTTTACTAGATTCAGCCAAGAAATTCAAGTATTTTCACACAAATAAACCTTGCGCTTTGTGTGATTTACATGGCCACTATACTCACCTATGTCCCCGCCTCGATGATTTCTGCACCTCCTTGGAAGCGGTTCGCCAATTCGAAGTCGAGCACAACGAGTCCATTTCTCCATTACTTGCGAGTTTTTCTTTGTAAAAACCAAAGGACACATCCACTCCCATTAACATACCCCCTCCCAATTTCGAGATGATAGAGTCTTTGGCCACTATCCTCTACTTGTCATCATCTATGAGATCCATGGTGGAAGACCCCTCTGGGACATCCCCTGTTGTTTTGCCTGACCTCCCTTCAGCGATCATCTTGGGCTCAACATCGGTAGATTCTTCATCTACTTGTTCTTTAGTCACCCTCCATGATGATGCATATGTGAACCTCATTTATCATGATGATGATTCAGTTCACTTCTCCGCATCACGTGGTATTTCTTCCACTGATCACCCCATTTTCTATTTTGATGATGACATTATGGAAGCATTTACCACCCCTAACTTTATCTACCCCCCCTTACATCGAAATCATGCATTCGAACCACATACACCTTGTGGTCATTACATTGACACCCAATGTGTTGGTAAGGGGGCACCCATATTTGAGAGTTCAGGAGAAGAATTATCCACAACCCTCCTAGTGCATCTCGTAGTTTCAACTCTAGTACCATTATTCTTCCCCATTTGGAAGAACCTATAGAGTTCCATATCACTTAAGATCACTCTAGGGATGATCGACTTCATTATTCCTTCATCTTACATCAACAACCCCTTCCCTTAGACATTGTTGCTGACCAACCTCTATATTTTCTCAGTGAGCACCAGTTCATTATCTCCAAAGGCACTCTTTTCTATAGTGACACCATGCATGGTGCTCCATAAACTTCTCTTTCTAGGGCGTCATTCCCACCTTTGCATACCAGATCAGTCCCCTCCATCACATATGCTTGGGGGTAGTATCCCATGCTTGGGGGCATGATGGAACCCCTGGCCACCTTCTCACTTGATTAACCATATTCTTGACCTAGACACACCTAATCTATGTATGGCCTATTATCCTCCCATTCCTTGGATAGTTGGACCTACCTGCCTCTCCGGCGAGCCATATCTCATACATGTTTGATACCCTATCTTCAAATATTCTACTTTGTGTGATACCATACTTACCACTTGGTCCCTCTGTTTGACATGGTGGGCGGGGATAATTCTAGACCTTCTCTAACGGTTCATTCTTGTATTCTTTTATTACCTCGATTCTTCACCAAGACCATCCTTCCAAGAAGCATTAAGGCCACCTTTAGACAAGTAAGGTCACCTACCTGAAAGCCGTAGATCTTGATTCCAATGGTTATTTTGTCTTCTATAATCATCGCAAGATTTATGGCCTTTTTCTCGTCTCCACATTCACCACAGCTACACTTGCAAATGAATCAAATTGGAAGGAAATTTCCTTATTAAAAGAAAAACCCAAAATTTTATTTCGCCAATTGCGACCAACCCATAGCTTGATTTGACGAACCGTCAGCACCTTTGGAAAGCTTTCACCAAGCACTCAAATGGGTATCCTTTCATTTTTGGTGATTTGATACTTCACCCGGAAGCCTTTTTTCCAAGAAGGGTCACTTTGCCGCTTCTCAAAATCAAATTTATTCACTTGCGACACTTGTACTTGGGGCACCATCTCACCTCCATACTTTTTGATGCTCTTGTCAATTTTCTTCATGAGTAACCATCTTTTACTCATGTTTTTATGGTCCCCATTGGGCCTATTATGTGTGGCAGCATCATTGATTCGCCCTTGTTTAGAGCATCTGAGTTGAGTCATCATTGTGGGCCGTTAATATGCCATTATTATTATCACTTTTGAACACTTATTCCACCCATTTCTACTATTCTTCATCATGTCATTTATTATAATTTATTATATAAATCCATTTTATGATGATTTATGCTTATATGAATGAATATTATTTATTCTCCTTTATTTCTAATAAATTGATGATTATGCATGATTTTATCAATGATAGTTTTAATAAATCAGTTGTAACATTATTCACCATTTTTAGCCTCCAAGATAATTTCTAGATTGAAGATTTGATCATTAAAAGTGCCAACTCAGAAATTCGCTGGAATAAGAAGTGACGGTTTTGCGGTTGAGATTTCGAGCAAATGAAGCAGAATCTGGAAAATCCGGAACATGGGTTTTGTCCAGAACGGACCCAATTAACTTTATTGAAGAACGGTTTGCCCAAATTCGGCTTGTACTGAGAGAAACGCAGGGTTCTTTGAGCATGATTTTCTCAGATTTGTTGTTGCGGCCGTCCTCCAAATCTCAGTTGCAAAGCCAAATTCGCCTTGTTCTTGTTGATCAAATGGTTAGAAGCAAACCAATTTTGTAATAGAAATCATGTTATACTTATCTTTATTGTAACTTCTCTCTGATCTCTCTCTATTTAAATGAAAACGGAGATCAGAGATGGGGATGATTTGAGGATGAAAAATGATGGAAAAATGATGAAGAATGATGGTGGATTATTCATGATAGGATAGGGATTGTTGCATGCTGTAATTCTCAAGCCTTTGCTGTTGTAATGATTCCACAATTTGCTGATTAATACATGATTTGGGAGTTGCTGTTCATTCTTTTCATTCTGAAGTAACCCAGCAGCGTCCGCTGGCGGCTAAGGGCCCAGCCTCTGGTGGAGTACGCTGCTGTTGCTATGTATCATATATTTACAATTGTTGTTGTGTGATGGTTTGATTTATTTCCTATTCTTTTGAATTGCATTATTTTACAGTTTCATGTTTTTATAGTGTGCTGTTAGAATATTTTATGGAATTATTTTATTGCACAAGTTGAGATTGAATCGCGTGGTTGTTCTTTTCCATCATAACAGAGATTATTATCCTTTTCAACTTATATTGTTATGTTGTTCATTTCAAATGTAAAGCTTCGCTGTTCATTTCAGATTGTTGGTTATTCGATTCCACTAATTAGAGTTTGCTGTTCAGATTTATTAAATATGATTCGTTGTTTAATTTCTTTAATTATAAGTTTGCTGTCCATTTACTTTGCTGTTCATTTTGGTCGATTAATTGCAAGAGTTTGCTTTTAAGGAGTTTTCCTAGTTTACTTTCAATGACAGCTTTAGTTTAATTTCTATTTCCTTTTAATTGCTTTAAAGCAGGACTCTCAACTGTAGAGAACATTGGTTATTGCTTCCTCGTTCCTAGATTGATTGTCTTGTTCCGGTTTGATTTCAATTGCATCAATATCCAGAGGAATGAGTTATTGCTACCGTATCCTCGATTGATGGTTGTTTGAGTGAATGATTTAGTTTAGTTTCTTGTTGTTCCAATTAGATTTTGTTTCCAGCTTTCATTTACTTTTGCATTTTAAGCACTATACTGCAAAACATTACTCTTGAGTAAATAGCCGCCTCAGACCGAGTACACTCTTGAAATAAAAAGTCGTCCCTGGGTTGATAATTAATGTGAAGGTAATTAGGAGTTAAAAAGACCCTTTTTATCGCTCCACAATCATCACATGTCTCCATGGATTCTGACCTGAGTTCCTTTTTTCTCCCATCACAGTCTTCCATCCTTCTTTTATTTGTACCTCTCTCATGTCATGCATTTTGGCCTTCAATCATACTATCCCCTATCCCCTTCGGAGTCGAGTCAATAGCTGCCAGGTCATCCTTTCACTTTATGCTCTAACAAGGGAAGTTGTCAGCCCACTTCTCAGTATCCCCCATTCCACCATCATCCCTGGTGTTAGTCTATCAGTCACTCTACTATTATCCCTTGTGCCTTATTTGAGGATTCCTCATTGCCTCACCTATGGTGGACCTCCTTCTGTCGACATCAGCTTATTCATTCCAGAAGACAGCTCTAGAGAGAAACGTACCTTGGTTCCACTTCCACTCTTGTTCGGTGCCTCAAGTCAGGAAAATGGACCCTTTGTTTCTCTTTGACTTAATTGTTTCTCATTTCTAGCTCTTTATGGCATGATCAATATCCATATACTTAATGGTTCAGTGATGTAGCATATTGTACCAGTGATTCCTGGGTGTGTGTGAGATATTTCAGACCTCATGAGGGGGTGGCCCTCCAGGTAGCTCCCCACATACCCGGATGACCTCTTTACTAAAGCCTTGGATGCAGCTCTGCAGATTTTATGGTTCCAGCCTTAGCCGCTTGCAGCGCCTTTTTAGTTTACATGTATCATTGAGATTTTCAGACCCCTTTCCTGTTTTACAGGCCTCTTTTGTTTTTATTATATCTCATGCACTTAGATATTATTGTATAATTCTTGGCTATTGTCCCAAGTAAAATATATATGTGGGATCCATTATGCTTTTTATCTGGCCCATCTTTATGCCAACATGTATTGTATAGCTCAGTCCCATGTTTGTTGGGTGCACCATTATTCTTTGAGCTTTGTCGTCTCGACGAGCATAGGTATGCCTTCCCCGCCTCATTGAGAATAGGTACTCACTCATAAAAGAGACTTGTCACACCTGTAAGTCTTTCCTCCTCAGGGTCTTGTCCTCTCTCACTTCAGTCCATCTTATATTTCTCTCTTTGATGCCCCTTCTGTGTCTAGTGACTTTGTTATTACAACGTACTTCGGCCATAATATTAGCTCCTAATGCTCGTTGATGGGCCTCTAAATAAGACATAAAATAAGGCCCATCTAACCTTTCTTAGGCCCATCTACCTTCCTTATGCACATAAAAGGATATATTAAATCTCTCCTTCTACACTTAATAATGTTTTATTATGATTTAATATGTTCTTAGGAAGGATTAAAGGTAGTTGCATATTTTTGCCTACTATTGGCTATTTTTGTAGAATATGGTGAAAATATTTTTCAGATTATACAGATTTGGAGAAGGAGATGATTTAGGGACTTGTTCACTACCACTAGAAGATCAGGATTGGAGAATAAATGAGCACAACATTAGGAAATTAGGGAGAAATATTGGAGAAATTCAAGGGGGTTTTCCACCCTCCTTAACTCCAAAGGAAACCAAAGGATCCTCATGAGATCCCCTTAGCAATTCGAATTCCAGAGGCAGCCAAGAAACTGAAGACGAAGTGCACTCAATCTATGGTTTACTTGGAATCAAGTGGACTCATTACCTATTTTATAGGGAGCTATTGGTAGCTTCCCTTTAGTATAAATAAATCTGATCAAGAGCTAATTGGGGTCAATTCTTCAATCCAATTCTGGTCGACTTCCATTCCATTCCATTAAATTCAAATTTCTACTATAAATCCATGAGGCTCTGTTAAAAATTTTAAGGATGTAACAGACTGTTCTTTTTTATGAAATGAGTAGAGAGATGCCATTTTATTTATATAGTTGGAGAGAGTTGGGCTCATGGGTTAGGGACAAAACCATTTGCCTCAACTTCTCTGATGTTTTCATTCTTTTTCCTTGTCATTTAGCTATTTTTTCTTTTGCCATTTAGTAAGATCTACTTCTAATAGTTTTATTACTGCTTTGTCTTTGCTTTCATTTTGTTCTTATAGTTTTTTCATATGCTTATGAGTAATAGAATAGAGGATAAAACTCTAAAAGCTATGGATCTAGCCTTCCCCTCTCAACTCTGTCAATAGAGCTCGAGGAGGGTAAAATTTCCCATGTTTGTTTGCGGGAATTAATGTTAACAACCCAGTGCAGCTCTGTGGTGCCTTTCCACTTCAATTTCCATCTCTGTCTTCACGGCTGAACACCATTTTTATGCCTCCATTCCCTCCTGTTTCCCGCTCATTCTGGCTAATGCTCCTACCTTTTTCCCTAAAAACACTCAAACTATTCAGCCTCCTTATTCCTTTTTTTTATTGGTCATAGTTGTCTCACACTTTTTAATGCGAAACACTTGAAAAACCATTGAAACTCGACCTCCACCTTTCCTCCTCGAAATCACCATTGTCGTACTTCGCAAATCGCACTTCTTGACTTTTCCCTTTTACTTTAACACTTACTGCTCTTTGTAGCCAATTGTGATATCACATATCGCAGATCGCACCTTTTCCCT
This sequence comes from Pinus albicaulis, assembly GCA_034641835.2. NCBI lineage: Eukaryota > Viridiplantae > Streptophyta > Pinopsida > Pinales > Pinaceae > Pinus > Pinus albicaulis. Next base: position 825,785,106 of record CM076574.1, on the reverse strand, counting down.
TTTTCTTTCGAGACTTATTACAAATCACATTGCCTTGCCGCAATCACACTTCACATTATTTAGCATGTTCCATTCGCACTTACCACTCTAATTTCCGATTAAGATATTACGAAATTGAAAATCGCAAATCGCATCGTTGAACTTTTTCACATAACACTTACCGCTTGTTCTGCCGATGCGATAACTCTGCCACGTCATCCCTATTTCAATTGCATCCCGCAGTTTTTACCTTATCGCAAATCACATCCCACACTTTGTATTTGGTTCGATTAACACTTACCGCTCTTTTTGCCGATTATGATATTGCGATATCACATATCGCACTTCGCAACATTAACCTCATCGCATTTTGCCACTTTATCTCTGTCGCATTTCACACTTCACATTGTTTAGTGGTTTTCATTCATACGTACCATCCATCGCATTTTTCACATTGCAATTTTTACTCCATCGCACATCGCACTTCATAGATTTTACCTTTTCGCAATTCGCACTTCGCAGATTTTACCTTTTTGCAATTCGCACTTCGCTCCCACTCCCAAACTGTATGCCCCCTTCTCCTCCATTTCACTTTTCAAAACATTCTGCTCCAAAATACTTTTTTGTGCTATAATTAGGTTTTATAAGTTTTACACCCACTCTTTCCACTTCTAAGCCTTGTTTCATCTGTTAAGCCCTCCATTGGACTATTTTAGCCCCTCTTTTCCTCCAAGCTATAAATAAACATTCTTTTTAATTATAACTAATTCATGAATAGCTTAGTTGCATGAATAGAAGCATGATAGATAGACCAGAGGATAAATAGAGTGAATTTAGCTTATTGGCCAAGTTAAGTGTGGTTTAGAATCAGTTTCCTTTCTGCCATTCCTTTTTAGTAATATAGCTTAGTTTCTTTTCAGTCATTTCCTTTTCTGCAACTTAAATTATTTTCATTCCTGTCATTTATTTTTTGTAGTTTAATTTAGTTTCCTTCTGTTATTTCCTTTCTGCAATTTAGTTTAGTTTCATTGAAGTGTGACAGAGTTCACTGAGAACCCTTAGAAATAGCACCCTTTCATAAATCGGAATAGGATGACATGAACAGAATGCGTCTACTGTGTATATATCACTGTCACCTCCAAGTTTTTACGAACCCTGGGTTGATAAATTAAAGTATGGAAGCCCCTGGGAGTTGCAGCACTCTTGGTGCAATACCAGGGCTAACCAATTTTTGGCGTTGTTGCCGGGGAGGTGTCTAGTAGATGCTTTGATTTTTTTATCATTATATTATGATTTCTTTTATTTTCATGTCATTTCAGAAATACTGAAAAATACAAAAAAAATCTGATTTTCATGCCTCATAGGAGTAGCGATACTCAAAATATTTTTTTTAAATACTTCTCCAATACCAACCCCCCCACTTGACCACATGGTGCAGTAAGAATCACATCACCATACATTTTCGAAGCAAGAAGAGATGGATGGATATGATGACAATGAAGAAGATATTTTGGGTTTGCCATTCAAGATATGTACATCAGTGTACCTATGAAGAACATCCCTCCATATTTCCTTCCCAACTTCCATGGTATGAGGACAGAGGATCCGGAAACATTTCTCTTTGAATTTGAGATACTTTGTAGGTCTTATGGCTACTTATCACACGCTCAAAAACTGAGATTGTTTCCTAAAACATTGAAGGATGGAGCTATTACATGGTTCATGAGTCTAGGTACTAATTCAATAAGACCATGGAATGATATGCAAAAGATATTTCTTGAAAAATATAAAGATCGTGATCTTAGAGAATAAATTTTAAGAATGAACTAAGAATAATATGAGAGCCATGAGGATCTAATAGAGAGGTTCATGTATAATGTTAAGAGGGAAAAATTGCATCATCTTGGATTTGACACACTAAAAACCCTCTTACTTAGAACAATTAGGGATGATTGGATTGATCTCCTTAATCTCATGAATAAAAGAGATGTATAGCAATTTTCATTTGAAGAAATTTGTGAAACATGCAAGCGCCTATCAAGAGGAAGGGAACGAGTAAGTAAATCAACATCAACATTGGTAAGGCAAGATGAACTTGGAAATTTTCTTGATAACTTTAAAACAAAAATACTTAGCAATATAAGTGAACAAGTAGAAATTTTAAGAATGAAAAATGAGCAAAAGGAAGATGTTGATATTTTTGTTATCCATGCATAATCATATGCTACTAATTGTTGTTCATCATTCCCTAGGTTTAAAGAATTTTAACAGGAGGACGATGGAGCCAGGTAATCACCAAAGAAGCTACGTTATGTAGCTCCAAGGATATCCTGGCATCCTAGTGAAATTGATATGATACAAGGACCCACTTCACAATTTCAAGCTTATTTACATCCATATCAAACTAATTGGGATACACTCCCTCCTTGGAAACCTTGGCCAGCTCACCCCCAAAACCAATCTTGGCAACATGGTTGGCAAGGTCCTTATTGGGAAAATCCACAATATCCTCAATATTTCCCTCCATATCCTCCATACCCAACTCCATGCTATCCCTACCATCCACCTCCACCACAACCACAACCTCAACCACATCCATCTCATATATCCACCCCCACTCAACTACATGTACCACCATTTCCAAACCCACACCATGAAGTATCTCATCTCACTTGCAATGTTGAGGTACAACACTACCAAACATATCCTCTTGATCTAAATGGTCTGCATCTTAGTTCAAGAAAGGTATTGCAAAGAAGAGGTTTTCTCAATGTCATTGAAGGAAAACATCAAGAAGAAGAAGATCCAAATGAGGAGATCAAAGAATCAAGTGTTTCACTTGATGAAGAGCATATATCCTAATCGGGATGTTGAGAGATAACCCTCATGTTTACCAG
>CM076574.1:825604272-825782130 GCA_034641835.2 Pinus albicaulis | reverse complement strand
GATTTCATTAGTTCATAGCTTATTCATCACTTTATCGAGTTGGAAAAACAGGTGTTCAAGTTGAGCATCCCTTCTATTAAAATGATGAATTAAAACTAGTTTCCTTTGCTTGTGTGCAAGTAGTTTCTTATTGAGATTTTGATATTGAGATGAATGAATTATGATGGAATACCTTATGTGTCTCTTAAGTTAAGAGTTTCTTTCATTAATAATTTATCCATCTTAAGCTCTTGGTTTTAATCTCTGATTCATTAAGTGGTAATTGAGGTGAAAATGGACTTCTTAATAATAATTCATTCTCATATTTTCCTCTACTTTGAAATGTTGAATTAGAGTTGTAGGATGTATTGCTTTTGAATAAATTATCTTTCAAGGTTTGATTATATCTGATCTTCACATATAGTGAATTTGCCTCAAAGCATAAACAACCCGGATTGATAATAAATAATTGTGTTAGTTTAGGTACATAAATTAGCTCAACAATGACCATCATCCCACGACAGATCTTCAAGAGACATGGTTTCCACGATGACTTCATCGGAGGGAAACACTTCTTTCAAAGGATCAAGCGAATCTTAATCGCCAAGCGAAGGGGATTGAGAGTAAATGTCAAGAGACGGGCTCAAAGGAGCACAAGCAGAGGACAGAGGTTTCGAAGCAGTGATGAGTTCACAATAATCAATCTCGATCGGACTCAAAGGCATCGAATCTCTGAAGGAATCAATATGTTCAGGGGAAGTAATAATTCATGGGTCATCAGACCGAGAAATCATATGAATCTAAACAGTATTCGGTGGAGGAAGAGGAAAAATACCCATGAGGGCAGGATCTTTAAAAAGACTAGGCCCTACGCTCTCATAGGGAGTAGGAATCTGATCCACATACGAAACGTTGTTCTTGGAAGAAGAGGTGAAGGAAGACAATTGATCAATAGTAATGATCTTTCCTTCGTGTGGAAATTTCAAAACATGAAAGAGAGTGGACGGAACACATAACATGGCGTGAGTCCAACTGCGACCGAGGAGAATATTATAATTGAGTTTAGCATCAACAACTTTGACCTTGACATTGACTATCTTCCCTTTAAAATTAATTGGTAAACTAGCGAGAATGCCTAAGGGTTTTGATTTTCTTCCATCAAATGCTTCTAAGGCATTTGGTGATGAAGTCAGAGCTGGATAACCAGTAGCTTTCTAACATTAAGATGACATGACACAGGTTGATGCACCTTCGTCCACAACTACTCGATGGATGTCGAGACCATTAATAACAACTTGAATAATGAGCGCAATCTGATGCGGAAGTCGTTGAACGAAATTCTCTAGATCGAAAGAAAGAAGGCTAGTATCGGCAAGATCAACCCCACCAATCGTAGATAACAAAGCTCTTCGCTGCGATGGACAACTCTGAAGTACTTCTAACGTGGACATCATGGATGGCTCTTGAGCCAAATCCTCAACAATATTGTAATGGTGAGCGGCACGGGCGTTGGGATTATAAGAATACTTGCGGAGTACACCTTTGGAAGGTGGTCACACAACGGATTCAACATTGGGCCTTTTGACTTCAAGAGGGCCAGTAACAGGCAAAGGGGGAGGACCATCAACGATCTCCTTTCCCGTAGCCTGACGTGAGCCAGTATAATCTTTCGACCGAGTAGCAATAGAACAACTACAGAACCATTTATCATGAACATCTGAGAGCCAAATGGGGTAGATGACTGAGGTTTCTCTACCATCTGAGTTTGCTGAGATGGGAAAGGTTCTTTAAGAACAGTCGGAGTTCCCTGGGTGCCTTTGAGCAATTGGCTCACTTCGGACCATCGAGGACAATCCTTGGTGAAGTTCTCTTCATCACAAATCAAACAAGGGTACTTTAGTTTGCGTTGAGAACCATCGCCAGCACGAGGTTTCTGAGAATCCTGTTTTGGGTTATTGTCTTTGGCCTTACCTTTACCCTTATTTTTACCTTTATAAGCATTATCCGTAGGATTGACCTGAATGGCATTGACATCTACGGGTTTACCAGAATTTGAAGTGGACTGAGAAGCAACATTATTGGAAGAATCGGATTTCGGCTTCCCAGAGTTTGAAGATGAAGACTTCTGAGAAGTCTAAGATATGGAACCAATAATACCATCGATGGATGGAGATGTTGGTGGTTTAGAAGTTCCAGGTCGGGGAGCATCAGGAAAGATATTATATAATGCACCAGATTGAGAGTATATAAGATCAAGGTACTTGCAATATTCATACGTAGCTTAAGCTAAGAGGAATATACTTTTTTGTTTTACTTTCTATTGCATGAATAAATGAATAAAGGAGGACATGTAAAACTCCTGATAACACTGAATAAATCAATGCCCATGTGAAAAAGGATAAATCAGGGCCATGTAAATAAATCACTTGCAGGTGTGAAAGGGGTTTGAGTTGTGAGACTGGGTCAACCTTGACCAAATCTACAACGTTGTCTAGATTCAATGTACCTCATAAAGGGACATCGTAGTTCTAGAAGGAGGCCCCTCATGTGAAAGGAGCTAACTCATCAAGGTGGTTTAGGGTTGCAAAGGCTCTCATCTTATAAAAGGAAGGGGAAGGTAGCAAGAGAAGGTTGTTGATTGTCTATATTTCTAAGTATCTTGTCTATTTAGACAAATACTATTCTCTGCTATTTAGTGGAGAATTGTGCTGCTTAGAAATTGGAGTTCCTATGTAGGGATTCCACCTCTTCCCTTCAGTATTCTTGGAGGATTTTATGCTGATTTTATCCACTATCAGGCTTTGGGCCAAGCTCTACTTCCAACTGCAACACAGATCCAGTGAGGGTTTGCTTGCTTTTGTAGGCTGCAGCAAGTGGTATTCTAGATCTGCTTAGATCTAGCTTGTATTGGAGCCTCTTCTCAGTGAGTGTGTCTTTTAACCTTGGGGAAGAGTGCATCCACTGTTTGAGCTTCAAATTTGTATCTTGGCATCAGGCCATCATTTTTATTCAAGCTACAACGCAGTTTTCCTTGAGGGACTGAGTTATTTTCAATAGAGGGTTTGCAGGGTGTTTTGACCCCATTTTTTATGAGAGATCTCTAGTCCTGGGCTTTTCCTTTCACTTTGGTGATCCATGGATTAGCTTGCTGATCCATGTTCTATTTAGATCTGATCTATTTTAATGTAAAGTCATCTTCAAAAATTCCTGAATCATTTTGCAGATCTACAACTTAAAACTCAAATCTACTCTCTCTAACACATGATTTGGTCAAAACCCCAAGGGGATCTTGTAAATAAGTCTTTCTAGTTTACAGATCTGAAATGGATCTAATTTTTTGTCCACAGATCTATCCTAGATCTCAGATGTAATGTTCATCTACTTCAGCTCCTTAAAATAATGCTGTTGAGCTAATTTGCAGTGTATATATGTGTTGCATCCTTCTTTTCTGAAAATTTCTTGCTCTATTATCTCCTGTATTCTACTGTATATTGAAAGTGCTTCATTGTAATTATGATTTGCTACTGTATGTTCATAAGCTGATCTTATTTGATGTCCTCCTGCTCATGCTTTCCAATACTGCATTATTTCTGAAGCAGTTTGTTGTGCATAGCTGCAGCCCCTCTTGTAGGGTGTTTTTCAGCTAGATTAGGTGGTGGGAGATCTGTTTACCACACCTAGTTTGATTTGTTTTTTTCTCCCCTTTTGGATCTAGACTCCATATCTGTTGATCTAAGGGATATAAGGGTTGTAAACTCAATTATGTGCACCAATATCCCAGAAGTGCGTTATTTCAGCAGGCTTGCTGTGCTATTCCAGATTTGGAATATTACAGTGGTATCAGAGCTCCTTTCTTGACACAGCCTATTCTTTCCTTGGAGCACCACAGCCATGTTGCATTCATAAGAAGATGAACCTCTTAATGAGAGGGAGAAGAGGTATTAGAAAAAAATTCACAAGAATTTTGATTACACTACTGATGATCAAGACAAGGGTAAAGCCCTTAAGACTGCAAGTGATAAAGAAGGAGAAGTGTTTGCAAGAAGTATTTTGGTGGCCATGCAAGATCTTGCCAAAGAAATCAAAGATATGAGGATGGATAGAATGAGGGAATCTCCTGGGATATTTCATCCAGGGGAAATCTCTGACATGTCTCATCACTGGACTGGTCAACCAGTGAACCAGCCATAAGCCCCACAAACTCCACAACACTCCACTATGCCTACCTTCTTGGTTGTGGAGAATGAAGGACCACAAGAGAAAGCTTCCCTTGAAGACTACTTTGTGGAATATGAATCTCTGAATGGAAGACTACTTTGTGGAATATGAATCTCAGAATCAGAGATTCAGAGACCACTTGAGTTTCCAAGAGTTTTTTCACCTCAAGGAAAGAAGAAGACCAAGGCAACAATATAGAGATGGTGGGTTCTTCCATAATCAGGATAGACACCACTCGATGGGCAGATTATTTTTGCCCAAGTTTGATGGGTCATCCTCTAGTTCTGCCAAGGCATGGGTAGAAAAACTGGACATCTACTTTCAGTTAAACAAAGTCCCCAAGACTAAAGCCATCAAGATTGCAGCGCTGCACTTTGAGGGTGAAGCACACAATTGGTGGTTGCATGGGTTGTCTACATTGGGACATACCAATGTGACTACCTATTCTGAATTTACTAGAAGGATGGTGGAGAGGTTTGATAGAAAGGATCCAGAAGCAACTTTCATGAACCTTGCAAAGTTAAAGCAATCAGGAAATGCAAAAACTTATATCTCTGAGTTTCTGAGATTATCAGTTATGGTTCTTGATCTGTTTGCAGCAAGGAGGGTGTACATGTTCGTCGATGGCTTGGATGAACCTTTGCATGGACTGGTTAAATCTACCAAACCCACCACTTTTAATGATGCCATTGAGAGGGCTAGAGACCTTCAGGATGCCTTGCCAAAAGCAAAGGAAACTTTCCAGAGCAAGGCCCCTCACCTTTCTAAAGGGAAGGAAGAGAAAGTTGCTCATTCCAAGGAGAGCTCATTGAAGAAGCCTCTTGATATTGAACTCAGGAGAGAGCTGAGAAAAAAGAGGCTATGTTTCACTTGCCAAGAGTCATGGGAACCTGGACATAGATGTGTTGCTGGGAAATCACACTACATAGAGGGTATCTGTACTGATCAATAGTGGGGCAACCCACCACTTTATTGATGCTCATATTGTGCAAAGGAGAGAAATCCCCACTGATACTTTTGAGGGATTCTACATTTTGGTCCCAAGAGATAGAACCATGCAATGCATGCAATATGTCCCCTCACTCTCAGTCATTATGGGATCCTACACTCTGGTGGATCACTTTTTGTAGTTGACACACCAGACACCAATATCATTCTGGCTGTCCAATGGTTGATTACTTTGGGGAAGGTCACCACTGATTGGAAAGATTTGCAGATGGAGTGGGTGGACTTGAAGAGTGGGAAACCCCAAATGATTCAAGGCATGCACAATTATCCCTCACCTAGTACTTCCACACAAACAACAGAGATGGATTTGCACAGTGGAAGCAGGGATCTCACAGTCCCTTCTCTTATGTTCATGAGAATGCTGCAAGGGACATTCCTATCTAGTGGCAAGCCACCTGGGATGCCACCAGATTCAAATATTGTGGGGGAGGCCTCAAAAAGTGTTGCTCCAAATCTAGATCCAAGAGGGATTGAGGTAATAAGAGACCAAGTTACAGTGTTGGAGGGCTTGGTACAACTCAAGAATGAGGGGGATCTTCTTCCTGCATCACTACCACCCTCTCTCTTTTCTGAATCTGCGCTGTGGGAAGAGGATAATGGGAGGATTAGCCTTCCAACACACAAATTTGGCATGAGAAATGTCAAAGAGGAGATCAGCAACATGACAAGCACTTCCATGGGTGTATCATCAGTGCTGTCATTATTGAAGAGTGTGGATCTGTATTGGAAATCTCAACTGCTTGTAGAGTATTCCAAAGATCTCCACACAGGTATGATATTAGATGACATGCAGCAAGAAGAGGGCTACTTAGTCCAAGGGGGAGTCATCTATCATCATGGTAGGGTCTTCTTGGCTAGAGCTTCCAAGCTCAAGCAGAAGATACTACAAGGGGCACATGAAGAATTATTTCTCAGCCACATGCATTCAATGAAGATCTATACCTTGATCATGAGGAGCTTTGATTGGGAAGGCATGAGAGAGGAACTACATCAGCAATTTCAAGAGTGAATTAGCTATGGAGGATTAGGGAAGCCAATGGAATCTTTGTAAGAGTCATTTCAGCCAGTTCTTCCTTTTCTTGAGAGGAGGGAAATGCTCATGCACATCTCCATGTGTATGAAGGATTATGATGGTAAAGGATCTGATCATGCCAGAAAAGTTTTATTTTTTGATTCCTTTGCCATGTTTTTTCAGGCTATGACTCCTAAAGGGAGTGAGAGATCATGTGGATCTCATGACTTTTGGTGGGCCAATAGACATATTGAAATTGTCCACTCCCTTATTGTGCAAAGGGAGATTCCTTCTCATGATGGGTGCTTTCCAAAGGCACCAAACTTATTTAACATCTTCAGCCATGTTAAGGTGACTCATGCAGTAAATGTGTGGTGGGAATGCCACTTACCACACCTTGATCTAATGCAGGCAAGGTATGCACTGCGCTGGCATCACATGTGAGATTTTGACCCACCTCCTCAAGCTCAGATTTCTATTTTCATATATGTAGTCTTGCTTCCATACCTGGATGATATAGTTGCACTATTTATGGGATTGTATGGAGGGGGGATGGGAAGTTTGTACCACATGGACTAGAACTTTTCCCTGTACCTCATTCTACATGTTTTAGATGGAGCATTCCTCCAGCTATGTTTATTTCATTTGAATTATTCACTCCTGGTGGGATGGACTATGCACATCTTATTTTGAGCTTGGAGGAACAATTCATGATGTATTGACTTGATGAGCACTTGGCTTATGATGAGGACTGGATCATTGATGATGCCATCAATGGAGGAGGGGAAGTACTACATCTCTCACCCTATCAATTTCTTGAGGACAAGAAACATTTTGGAGGGGAGGACTGTAATATTCCTACTTAGCTTAAGCTAAGAGGAATATACATTTTTGTTTTACTTTCTATTGTATGAATAAATGAATAAAGGAGGACATGTAAAACTCCTGATAAGACTGAATAATAAATGCACATGTGAAAAAGGATAAATCGGGGCCATGTAAATAAATCACTTGCAGGTGTGAAAGGGCTTTGAGCTGTGAGACTGGGTCAACCTTGACCAAATCTACAACGCTTTCTAGATTCAATGTACCTCATAAAGGGACAGCGCAGTTCTAGAAGGAGGCCCCTCATGTGAAAGGAGCTAACTCATCAAGGTGGTTTAGGGTTTGCAAAGTCTCTCATCTTATAAAAGGAAGGGGAAGGCAGCAAGAGAAGGTTTTTGATTGTCTATGTTTTTGAGTATCTTGTCTGTTTAGAAAAATACTATTCTCTACTCTTTAGTGGAGAATCGTGCTGCTTAGCACTTGGAGTTCCTATGCAGGGATTCCACCTCTTCCCTTGAGGATTCTTGGAGGATTTTATGTTGATTTGATCCAATATCAGGCTTTGGGCCAAGCTCTACTTCCAACTGCAACGTAGATCCAGTGAGGGTTTGCTTGCTTTTGTAGGCTGCAGCAAGTGGAATTCTAGATCTGCTTAGATCTAGCTTGTATTGGAGCCTCTTCTTAGTGAGTGTGTTTTTTAACTTCCTAGAAGAGTGCGTCCACTGTTTGAGCTTCAGATTTGTATCTTGGCATTAGACCATCATTTTTATTCAAGCTAAAATGCAGTTTTCCTTGAGGGACTGTGTTATTTTCAGTAGAGGGTTTGCAGGGTGTTTTGACGCCATTTTTGATGAGAGATATCTGGTGCTGGGCTTTGCCTTTCACTTTAGTGATCCATGGATTAGCTTGCTAATCCATGTTCTATTTAGATTTGATCTATTTTAATGTAAAGGCATCTTCAAAAATTCCTAAATCATTTTGTAGATCTGCAACTTAAAACTCAGATCTACTCTTTGTAACACATGATTTGGTCAAAACCCCAAGGGGATCTTGTAAATAAGTATTTCTAGTTTCCAGATCTAAAATGGATCTGATGTTTTGTCCACAGATCTATCCTAGATCTGAGATGTAATGTTCAACTGCTTCAACTCCTTAAAATAATTTTTTTGAACCAATTTGCAGTATATATATGTGTTGCAGCCTTCTTTTATGAAGATTTCTTGATCTATTGTCTCTTGTATTCTACTGTATATTGAAAGAGCTTCATTATAATTATGATTTTTTGTTGTATGTTCATAATATAATCTTATTTTATGGCCTCCTGCTCATTCTTTCCAAGACTGCGTTATTTCTGAAGCAGTTTGTTGTGCATAGTTGTAGCCCCTCTTGTAGGGTGTTCTTCAACTAGATTAGGTGGTGGGAGATCTGTTTACCACACCTAGTTTGATTTGTTTTTGCTCCCCTTTTGGATCTAGACTCTAGATTTGTTGATATAAGGGATCTAAGGTCTGTAAAATCAATTTTGTGCACCAATATCCCAAAAGTGCATTATTTCAGTAGGCTTTCTATGCTATTCCAGATTTGGAATATTACAGTACTGGGCGTAAGCAATGGATTGTTCCTCAGTTACACATGCCTCCATGGCGATGTCTTTGGAAATATGATTGAAAAAGGATGTGGTGAACCAATGAGTTAAAGATGATCAGGAATTTCAAATTTAATCATGCGATGACGACGTCGCCACTCATGAATATGATCTGAGATATGAGTAGCTCGGTCATGTTTCAATGAAGTGAGGAGGTGTGTCCCAGTCTCATAATGGACTGGTAACTGAAAATTAGTAAGGAATTCCATGGATAAAGAATTTAAATCTTGGAATATGCCACAAGATAGCTCAATGTACCACTTTGCAGTGGCATCAATAAGAGTTCGCTGGAAAAGACAGAGTCTAATAAAATCGTCAACCCAAGAGTTAGAGGAACACCACAAATGGTAAGTCATAACATGCACTTAGGGATATTCACCAAAATTGCCCTCAAATTTGGGACAATCACTAGGAATCTTGGTCGGAACCGGAGGCCAATACGGGTTATGAAGAATGGGATCGTTTGTCAACTTTGACACATCAAGTAATTCCAATGTAGCAATAAATTTTAATTGAGTCATCAGAGGTCTTTGATAGGGACCCATGTGTACATTCCACCCAGTCTGAGTGGGATTCTGTCCCCATACATTTTGTCCCGGAGGATTCAGATCATAGGGATTAGAAGCAGGATAATTCGGTTGATACTGGGGTTGAGTACTAGGATACTGAGTCGAAGTAGACCACTGAGGTCCTTGCTGAGAATTATAAGGAGTCTGATGTGGAATGTAAGCATGGATTTGATTTTCATGATATGCAGGTGGATTTTGATGGTAAGGAACCTGGGGCGCACTATATACTGGTTGATATGAACCTTGAGGGTAGTAAGCACCTTGCGGTTGAGAAGGTGGTCCTGGCTGAGCAGGTTGAGCAGGCTACTGAGCAGGAAAACCCGGTTGACTATAGACAGGTAGAAATGGCTGCGGAAATGATGGAACTGACTAAGGATAAGGTTGAATCGTTTGCCAAGCTAGTTGAACCGAGTACTGAGGGCCACCGGGTTGGCCTTGTGGGAAAGGTTGACCCGATGGTTGTGATGGACCAGGTTGTCCTTGATAACTAGGTTGACCCGGAAAAGGACCTTAGGGTTGTCCTGGTTGGACAAAATTTGGGCCATACTGTGCATGTGGCTGTTGTTGTGGTGGAACAAGTTGTCCCTGTGGTGAGTAGATTTTCCCCCCAGGAGCATAAGATAGTCTCGGTTGATTCGGAGGTGGACCTGAAAGATCATAGGGTTGTCCATGTTGGACAGAAGGTTGTCCTTGTAAAGGTTGGCCTTGTGGACAGTATGGTTGCCCCTGTGGACCAAATTCAGGGCCCTGCTGAGCTAAAGGTTGTCCCACAGAGGGTTTTCCTTGCAAGCGAGAGGGTTGTGTTAGCCACCTATATTTTTTCAGTTATATCAGCTGGTGGCTAAATTTTCTTTGCAGCCTTCAAGAAACAAATTCAGGCCTAAAATTGTTGGTACTTGAAGTCTGTTGGTAAGATCCTAAACTACTGGTTGGTTCTACATACTTTTCCCCCTCTCTGCCTCTGATGTTCCATGAAAACCCTAATCAAATATTGCTGCATCCTCCTCCTTTTTCCCCTCCCATTCTTCCATCTTTCCTTCATTTCTTCAAGTCTCCTTTCATCCATAAAAACTCCACCAAACCCTTTTATATTCCTTACCCCTCCAATAATCTCATTCCTAAGGTTAAAAACTCACTTTTTGACCTATCAGAACCTTTCTCCTTTTGCAAAAATCAGTTAAAAACCATAGAAAAACATACATTTCTATGCGTTAGGTGTTAGCCCCTCGGCTAAGCCCCTTTCTGTTTCTTCCTCCATATGCTGACTCCACGGCCAGGCGCTCGGAGTCAAAGGCGCTAAACCGAGGCGTGGTCCCATTCCGCCCTTTTTCCCTTTAAAAACCTTCGAAAGACCCATCTTTATAAGGTTCGGGCGTGAAATATCAAACCACGTGTTCCTTTGCTCCGAGTCCTCCCAGCCGTTGATCTGCCCCACAGATCAACGGAGCGGAGTACCCATCGTCTGGTGGACCCCCCCCTTCGCCGCGCTGTTTTCCAGTTCCACCGGTTTCAGCCCGCACCACCTTTCGTCCAGGGGCGGTTTTATACCGTCGGCTAGCGATTCCACACGCTGGCCGACGCGTGTCCTCCACCTCATCCCCAAAACCGCCGTCCTTCCACTTTGCCCGCGCGTTAATCCTCGTCCCGTGACCCCGCAGCGGGATTCGTCTCTGCCGTCGGATCCGGGTCTTCCCATCCGACGATTGCTAACCGCCATTCCTGCCCGGTCTTTAACAAACTCGCCCATCTGTTAAGTCTCCCCCGGCGCGTTCCAAAGCCGATTCCCGCCGTCGATCTCTGCAGATCGACGGCTTGCATTCGCTCTCCCGATTCCATGGTACAAGTTCACTTTTTCTCTGCTGACTGTCCAAAACGCTCCCGACCGTTGATTGTAATACGATCAACGGCTCTGATCGCTCCAATCTCCCGCACGCCCTCCGATGCAGTCTATCCATATAACGCAGGATTTCCTCATTTTATTGTATTTTGCAGGTTTTACAGGTTCATTCGTCGTGTTTTAATGAAAATTTGAAGAATGAGGGTGACGACTCCTGTCCTTTTGATTAATCCAGAGAATCAACCGCAGGGTGAAGAACAATAATATCAACAAGGTTTCATGAGCCTTAGTTGCTGCGTGTCCCTGTAAAGCCTGAAGAATGCAGTCAACATCGACGCAGGGAAGATTATCAGATTTTGAAGACAGAATGAACCAGAGTAGTAATTTTGTGGATATATTGGCGGGGATTACGGCTAAGACGGTTATGAAAAGCCTAATCCCCGGCTCAGAACACGGATTAAAGAAGAAAACCTAAAAGTGTTCATCAGACAATTGCCTCCACCGCCATACTTTGAGGCAAATTGATTCCTCAACCACCACAGTGCCACCTATTGCCTCAGAAAGCTCAATCAGAGGGTGAATTTATTGAGCAAGATCAGATATTATGCCTTGGAACAACCAAAGAAGTTATTACTGCACCAGATTTAATGACAGAATGTTTGCAGAGTAACCCTAACAGTACGCAGAGCCTCAAAGGTCAACACAAGCTCCCTTCGAGCTTACTTCATCAGTGTAAACACATTAATGCAATGTAACACCTGTAGAATTTCTTCATCGAGCCTCACGGGGTCAGGAAAACATTATTTCTGCATTAATTGTATTTGAGATCTTTTTATCAGATCTCACCTCCTCATCCTTCTATAAATACTCCAGAATAAGATGAGTGAGGGGTTGGATTAGTTGGTTGTCAATGTAATTGTTGAAGCATTGTAGCTGTTTCTGAGTGGAAAACTCTTGACTGTAAATAGTGGTTTCATGGGCCCTTGGAGCTCTACTTGTAACAGATAGGTTAGGTTGTGAGGAGAGGTGAATTAAAACATTGGATTTAAAGATTGTAACCGGTTTGAAGCAATCAATACAAGCTGATTTATGGGATCCTGGTCTATGCTGATGGTGATGTTATTCTCACTGTAACTTGTCATTTTATTTCAGTTTCCAATTTGTTTCATTTTCCACTATAAAGAACAGTTTAAACGGTGTTAGAATTTGCTGTATACCAGTGATCTTCTCTGGCTGAAAAATCTTTATCCCAATGTTTTCTTCTTATTGTGTTATTTAGAAATGATTTAATTCAGTCCAAGCACAGAGATGCTGGCGTTCCCTCATCTTTCGTCACTGCTGAATGTTGTTTTTAAATGTTACTTTCATATATGTTGTGTAAGGAATGAATTGAGGAAATCAAAGGTTAGCCCTGAGTCCCTTTCTTATTTGCTCAACTATTTGTCTGTTTCCCTTAGGATGTGTCAAAAGATGACTAGTTTCAAAGTACTTATCAGATCTTGGGTCGTTCTGTGTTGTCTTGGTGATTGTCTTGGAAGTAACTAAGTAAAGAAGAACTAAGATGAGGAGAAAGGTGAGCCCTGCCCGCTAGTTTCTGCTCCAAAGGTTGCCTTCAAGTTTCCCTTTGTTTTAATCTGTTTTCTATTAGAAGTGTATCAAAGGCTGGATAGTTTCAAAGTACTTACCAGATCCTAGTTTTCTTCTATGTTTTCCTTAAGTGCCTGGTCAAAGGCTGGCTAGTTTCAAAGTACTTACCAGATCCTGGGCTGCTCTTTGTTCTGCATCTGTTAATTCCCTTTCTTTTTGTATCACCCCATTCCATAAATCAAACTTCAAAGAGATCCTTAGGCCTAGATGACTTGCCCCATAGATTACTCTTGAACCTGGATGTTTCAATTAAATTCTCTTATGAATCCATAGCCCAATGGATTGAAAACTTGCCATCATCTTTCTTTAGAATCAAAGCTTATTTTGTTCACTTGCAACTTCTCACCTTTGAACCTATTTGCATATAGATCTTTCCGTCTTAGACAGCAACTATGTTCAACCATCTGAGAAAACCAAAAAAAACCCTTGGTCTTCATAACTAGCCTAATACCATCACCCTAAATTTCAAAGACAATATCCATCTTTGTACATATTGGAGAGATCCCTCTCCGGATTCAGGAGGGCTAGATCCTAGAATCCCAAAGTTGGTTGAAATTATGTTAACTCTGTGATCGGACTTTGCCAATCTTGCTTGTTACAGAGACCTAACATTTCTGGCGACCATACTGGGGACTCAAACCCAGAAGCTTCCTAACACCCTGAGAGTCATAAGCAGCCTTTTCAAGCACTGCCAAGAAAATGGTAATTAAGATGAAGATCAATTGAATTAGTGACAAACTAGGTCAATCCTAGGATTCTTTTAAATTTTTTATCTAACCTTGGAAAATCAGCTAGCTTAGCCATAAGGATAGACTGTCTTTGTTTCATAGCCGTAGCTAAGTTTTGAGGCAAAGTTAGCCCATTCTTTTAAAACCACAAAAATAAACAATTCAGAAAATACCAAAAACATTTCAGATTGGTAGTAAAACACTAGTTTTGATATCTTGTATACGTCTTTGATGTGTTTTACCCTATACTCTTAGACAGAGTCTGGAAAGGGCCAGGTAGCCTCTGGATCTCATCCTCTTTTAGGGGTGACATATCTGGTGAATGCCCTCCCAGTAAATCTCTGGTTAGAGTTTGTTGTGTTTTGAGATATCCTTGAAAAGGAATGTTTCACAAACACTGTGGTGGACAGTGTACTCCTTTGAAAACACTCTGAACCTTCCACCTGGCGACTCCACCATCCTGAACAGACCTTAAGACTCCACTGGGATGAACCCTTATCGTTACAAAGTCATTCAAACTTAGTTAGAGGATTGTAGGATTCGAAGTAAGAAAACAGATTAGTTAACCATCTAAAGATTGTCATATCTGGTTGAACTTTTCTTGTCTAGTTGGGTCTAAACATATAAAAAATGTGGCTCCTAAAAAGGATTCACACTAGAGCCCATCCTGACCTAGATCCTCCTGAAATAGTTGATAATCCAGAAGCAATCCTTAGGAGGCCTCCTAAGATACAATTTTCAACTATTTTCAGACCACCCCTGAGAGCTAATTCAGTCCCTGAAAATCTTTCAGCTCTTCGTGAATCACAAATTGACTTATTGAACCCATTCAGAACTAGGTCATTTGGTGATTTAGATCAGTTAGATTCTGAACCTACACTTTCATCTCCCGAAACAAGTGGAACTCTTGGGAATAGAGAATCAACACCTCCTGATTTACATTTCTTACATAATCTAGGTGTCTCCCATCCAAGGTCAGCTCAGAAATCTACTGCTGTTCCATCCACTTCTGTTCATCTCTCATCCACTGTTCAAGCCACTCCACTTCAACCCACACCTCCACTTGTAAACCCACTCCCACCACATATCATGGCAGCATGGTATGCTCCCTTAGTCCTTCCTGTACCATTAGTCAATCTTCCACAGGACTATCTGTCCAAAATTCCATTATATGATGCTAGCAACACTATAACAGCATCTCAACATGTGGACAAGATGAATGACTACTTTGACATAAATGAAATTGATAATGAATCTGTCAAAATCAGATTGTTTGCTCAAAGTTTGGGGGGAGAAGTGAGAAAATGGTTTAAGGGTTTAACCCCCCATAGTATTAATGATCTCCAAGCCTTCCATCAAACATTCTTAAACAAATGGGAAGTAAGAAAAAACCCTCTCCAAGTCCTTGCCGACTATAAAAATCTCCATAGGAACCCTGGGGAAAGTGTACAAGCTTATTGTACCAGATTCAACAGTGTGTATAATGCACTTTCCCCTGAACTAAAACCTCCTCAGGGATCAGCCTTAAACAAATTTCCTGAAGGGTTTGATCCAGACATGACATATTCACTCAGAGAAAGAGTCTTTGCAACCCTTGAAGATATGAAAAGAGGTGCTCTTTCTGTGGAGGTGAACCTCATGGAGAAGAGAGCGAGGATGAAAGCTGAAAAGAGAGTATCTTTTAGAGAGGAATCCACCCCTTCTACTTCAAGCTCAAAGATGGAAAGAATGATGGAAGAAATGATGAAGAAAATGAGCATTCTAGAGAGAGCACAAGCAAGTCTAAATCAAAATGCTCCTCGGAACAGAAACCAAAACCAGAATCAAAATCTTAGAAGAAATCAGCCTCCAAACAGACCCAGGGAAGATGATCAGCAGGTCATTCCTCCCTTTCATCAGAACTTTTTAAGTGAGGTTGAACAAACTGATCAAATAACAGAGGAAGATGACATAAATTTATTTGGGGTAGACGATGATGACTTTGAGGTTCATTATGATAATAAACAAGGTCTTTATACACCTTACGATGACAGGAGAGATGATAATCAGAATCACTATCAAAATATGGAAAACGCTGTCATAGAGCCTTTAAGGGAATATGAACTTAGAAGTAGATCTAATCAACAAACCCCCAACAATAAGACCTCTGACAAACCTTCTCAAAACAGCACTGCAGCCAAGTCTAAAACAATCAAACAAAAGGACAAAACAATGGTTGTTAATTCTGGTAATGGTAAAGAGAAAGACACTCAAAATATTGAAAAACAGAGTGCAAACATTAGTTGTACTAGCACATCAGTTAGTACTCCTGCGAAAACAACTGTTTTAACTGTAGATAAACCAAATCAGCAAGCTGTTATTGCTGATAAAGTGGCAGTAAACAAGGCTGAAGTCAATGCTTTGAAGAGTCAAAACCTTTTTAGCCTAGAACAGGAAATCTCAAAGATCAAAATCTCTGTTCCTTTGACCGAGTTAGCTGCCCAGCATGTGTATAGGTCCAAAATTTTGAAAGCTTTGAACTTAGAAGATAATGAAGACACACTCAATCTTAATGATGACCAGCCAGAGCTTATTTTTGGCCCAAAGATTGAAGGAAAGTTCCAAGAAGGTCCTGTCCCTCCCTTTTATGTAAGCCTAAACATTCATGACAAAATTCTGCATAATGCTATGCATGACTCAGGTGCTTCCCATAATTTAATGCCAAAGGCTGTAATGGAAAGCCTGGGTCTTGAAATTACCAGACCTTACAAAGATCTATACTCCTTTGACTCAAGCAGAGTTAAGTGTCTAGGATTGATTAAAGATCTCTGTGTTAATTTAGCCCAAATTCCAGCCAAATGTTTATTCATGGATGTTGTTGTGGCTGATGTCCCCCCAAAGTATGGAATGCTTTTATCATGATCTTGGGGGGCTAAATTACAGGGGACCATGCAAATGGACATGACCTATGCAACTATCCCTGTTTTCAATCAGACTAGGAAGCTTTATAGGGAATCTCACATGCAGTACACAGTAACAAGTCAGGATCGGCCTCAAAACTCCCCTCTCTATGCTATAAGCACGAGCCTTGATTCTTTTATCATGTTTAATGATGAAGCACTCACAGAACAAATTATTTCAACAGAATCCCTGGCCGAGACGAAAGAGGAGGAAAACAACGCTGAAGTGCCGAAACAGTCTATTGTGTCTGAAGATCCTAGCAAACTGAACACAGGACTCGAACTGCAAGTCATCAATCCTTTGAACTTAAAATTTGGTAGTCAGGGAGACAATCCTCAACCCGATGAGAAACTTGAGGAATCAAATGATACAAAGTCCATACACCAAACTGAAAATCTACCTCTCTGGACTATGTATTTTGATCAGTCATGCACCAAAACAAATGCTGGTGCAGGTGTCTGGATCACTAACACCGAAAATAATCATACAGAATGTATCTCATGCAAATTAAACTTTCAGTGTTCCAACAACATAGTAGAATATGAATCCCTTCTCTTAGGCTTGCATTTTTTGAAAAGATTAGGTGCCAAGAGAATCGATGTATATGGGGATTCTGAATTAATCATTAGGAAAATCAATGGGGAGTACAACGCAAATCACCCCAGACTTAGGGCCTACAGGAATGATGTCATGGATCTTTTAAAAACATTTGAGGAATACACCTTATCTTTTGTCCCAAGAAAAAGAAACATTGTAGCCCACAATTTAGCTTTTGCTACTAGAAACTGTCCAATGCTGTATGATGACACCTCTCAGATAAAATTCAGACCAGCTATCCCAGATAACAAGAAATATTGGCAGTTATTTGATGGAGATAAACAAATAGAAGACTTCATGCAATTCAGAAATGAGTTTGAACCCCATAGTTCAGATTCAAACTATGATACAGACTGCAGTGAAGAAAATTTTCTTGGTGAAGAAGAACCATCTCCACAGCTGGTAGATATAAGTCTTCAGACTATCATATCTAGAAACCAAACAGAATTAAGTGCAAAATCTGAAACAGAAGAAATGGAAACTCTGCATTCTGGTACTGATAATCTGCCCAAGGGTTTGGCCCCTCTAGAAGAACTGTTTGATTTTGATGATGTGGCCAACAAACTGAAACTGGAACCTGTAGAAGCTGAAGTGGAGGAATGCGATATAGGCAGTGAGGAAAAACCAAGATTAATCAAACTGTCTAAAACCTTAACAGCTCACATTAAACTCAAATACTTAGAGCTGTTTAAAGAATTTTCTGATGTTTTTGCATGGAGTTACGAAGATCTTAAATCCTATGACACTGAAATAATCCAGCACAAAATCCCTCTTAAAGAAAACCAAAAACCATTCAAACAGAAACTGCGCAGAATCAACCCTGTCCAGTTGCCATTGGTTAAGAAGGAAATTATGAAGATACACGATGCTGGTATTATTGTCCCTATTAGATATTCTGAGTGGGTATCTAATTTGGTGTCAGTTAGGAAAAAGACTGGAGAAATCAGGCTTTGTATAGACTTCAGGAATTTAAACAGAGCCTCATTGAAAGACAACTACCCTTTACCCAAGATGGATCATATTTTAGAAAGGGTGGTAGGGTCTAAAAGAATTTCTTTGCTGGATGGCTATTCAGGGTATAATCAAGTCCTAGTCCACCCTGATGATCAATTAAAGACAGCTTTTACTACACCATGGGGCACTTTCATGTATGTGAAAATGCCTTTTGGTTTAATGAATGCTGGAGCAACTTTTCAGAGAGCCATGGACATAGCATTCTCGGAAGAATTGGGCTTCTTCATCATTATCTATCTTGATGATGTGACTGTGTTTTCAAAAACAGATGAAGAACACTTAGAACATCTGAGGAAAGTTTTCGAGAAGTGCAGAAGGTTTGGAATATCTTTGAACCCCAAGAAGACATTATTTGGTCTCCAAGAAGGTAAGCTTCTTGGACACATCATTTCAGAAGAAGGCATAAAGATAGATCCCATGAGTATTGAGGCTATATTGCAAATCTCCCATCCTCGAAATATCAAAGAGTTGCAGTCTTTCATTGGAAAGATAAATTTTTTGAGAAGGTTCATCCCTAACTTGGCCGAGCTCCTTAGGAATATCACAAACATGTTAAAAAAGGAGCAAGGGGTAAAATGGACCTCAGAATCAAAGACATCTTTTGAGCTGGTGAAACAAGCGTTAACCAAAACACCAGTTCTTATAAGTCCTGATTTTTCGAAATATTTTTATATCTTCTCATTTGCATCAGAACATACTATAGCTGCTGTATTTTTACAGAAAAATCCACAAGGACAAGAGCAGCCCATTGCATTCTTTAGCAAGGCATTGAGGGATGCCCCTTTGAGGTATAACATTATGGAAAAACAGGCTTTGGCTTTGGTAAAAGCTTTAAAAGACTTCAGGGTATACATCCTTCACTCACACATCATTGCCTTTGTCCCAAATTCGGTTGTAAAAGACATTCTAACCCAGGATCCAGATGGTAAGAGAGGTAAGTGGATTGTTGTTATTCTTGAATATGATTTAGAGATTAAACCCACTAAGCTCATCAAAGGTCAGGGTCTAGCTAGGTTAATGGCTGAATCAAATTGTGAAGTTCTTGATATTAATATGATTAATGCTTTGGATGACCAAGAAGAATTCTCAACTCCCATTGTTGAAGATCATTTTGCGAATTCTCCTTGGTATACTGATATTGTTTATGTTTTTCTCAATTTAAACACACCTCCTAGTTTATCCAAAACAAAGGCAAGATTCCTAAAGTTAAAAGCTGTAAACTATTGCATTATTGATAAATGTCTTTATTGGAAAAATTCTAGTGGTATATTGCTTAAATGTTTGCCTGAGTTTGATGCAGAAAAGATTAAGCAGGGATTCCATGAAGGAGAGTGTGGAGGCCATTTGTACTGGAAGTCAACAGCACAAAATTTTGAGGGCTGGTTTCTATTGGCCTACTCTTTTTCCTGATGTACACAAACTGACAACTACTTGCCATAAATGCCAATTGTTTGAGAGCAAGAGAAAATTACTACCCCTTCCTCTGCATCCAATTACTGTTGAAGCCCCTTTTCAACAGTGGGGACTTGACTTCATAGGAGAAATCCATCCCTCATTTTCTGCCCAGCATAGATGGATCCTTACTGCCACAGACTATTTCACTAAGTGGATAGAAGCCATTCCTTGTAGACAAGCCAATGACTCAGTCATCATTAAATTCATAGAGACCAACATCCTCTCCAAATTTGGCTGTCCTACCAAGATCATTACAGATAATGCAGCAGCATTTGGATCAAAGAGAATGGTGGAATTCTATCACAAGTACCAGATAACATTGGGGCACTCCACAACCTATTATCCTCAGGGTAATGGACTCGCTGAGTCTTCGAACAAAAGCTTAGTGAACATAATAAAGAAACTGTTGGAAGGCAACAAGAAGTCTTGGCACATGAAGCTGATTCATGCACTTTGGGCTGACAGATTGACATTGAAGAAATCCATTGGTATGTCACCCTTCCAGCTTGTGTACGGTACATATGCAATTTTTCCTAACAGCCTTGGTGTACCAGTTATGAAGTTAATTCAAGAGTTACAGACTGAAGAGAATGACATAATCAGAAGAATAAATCAGACCATTCATCTTCAGCAAACCAGAGAGGAAGTGTACAACAAAGCATTGCAAAAGCAAGACAATATCAAGAAGATATTTGACAGAAGAACAAAGGTCAGCAATTTCAAAATTGGGGACAAAGTTTTAAAGTGGGACTCAAAGAGGGAAGACAAGGGAAAGCATGGTAAATTTGACAATCTGTGGCTTGGCCCTTACTCCATTCATTCAGTTGCTGGGAACAATGCATTCTTCTTACAAGAACTGAATGGAACATAATTGTTTGGGGGTCCTGTCAATGGCAGGATGCTTAAACATTACCTTTCTTAAATTATTTCATGTTTGAAAGCCTTTTTACCTTTTCCATTGTAAATACTTCATCCATCATTTGTATTCAAAGTTATGAAAAATCAAAAAATACAAAAACAAAGAAAGAAAGAAAAGAGGGCAGAAATGAAAAACAAGAAAGGCAAGGCCCCATGCCAAAAAAGAGAAATGAATCTGAAAGTGTGCAAGCTTAAATGCCACTCCTTGAAACACACTTCTAATTGGTCAAACTGTTTAATCTTGACTAGTTAGCTTTCAATTTTCTGCTGATAGGGTAGCAAATTTGATTTGCCAAACTGTTTAATCTTGGCTTATCAGTAGATAGAATAGGGTAGAAATTAAGGTTCAAACCAACTCAAAATCTGAACCAAAGTTTCCAAAGAGATGAATCAAAACTACTCCAATTCCTGAGTCATAAAAGAGAAGACCTGGTTCTAGTTCGCTCAAAACTTGAACCAGAGGAAACATAAAGATAGCTCACTGAAAAGAAAAAACAGAGCTGTGAATATAAGAGAAGGCCATAATGAGAAATTTTCAGATCTTAAACCTTCTGTTTTGATTTAAAATTTTCTGCAAATAATAATCTATGTGCAACTTGTTCTTATGCCATAGATCATAGCAAGTCAAACAACCCAATCTTGACTTGACTATTTTTAAATTTCTGTTGTAGAATTTAGAGAATGAAAGTTTGTTGGACTGTTTAATCCCAACAGATAGTAGAATAGGTAGAGAAACATCTGAGCTCAACTATTTAATCTGAGTTCAGGGAGAAATAAGGAGTAGCAATAGATTAGATTTCCTGTTTTCAAAAGAATAAAATGTTGTGTAAAGAGTTTGCTAATCCAAGTGCACTCTGATGAAGAAAAAATGTTAGATCAGTAGGATTGGGGTAGGCAGAAGTTGTATTGATGAAATCCATTTTTCTTTCATAAACTGATGTTATTTTGTCCAAGGTGAAGCAAGAGAAAGCAATAGGTCAAAGCACCAGTCAGCATCCCAGAGAAATCAAGTCTGAATTCTTGATGCCTTCAAGAAGGCACCATCCCCAAGTGGAGCCACTGTTAGCCACCTATATTTTTCAATTATATCAGCTGGTGGCTAAATTTTCTTTGCAGCCTTCAAGAAACAAATTCAGGCCTAAAATTTTTGGTACTTGAAGTCTGTTGGTAAGATTCTAAACTACTGGTTGGTTCTACATACTCTTCCTCCTCTCTGCCTCTGATATTCCATGAAGATCCTATTCAAATATTGCTGCATCCTCCTCCTTTTTTCCTCTCCCTTTCTT
Source organism: Pinus albicaulis (assembly GCA_034641835.2). Lineage (NCBI taxonomy): Eukaryota > Viridiplantae > Streptophyta > Pinopsida > Pinales > Pinaceae > Pinus > Pinus albicaulis. The sequence continues at coordinate 825,760,452 of CM076574.1, read as the reverse complement.
CCATCTTTCCTTCATTTCTTCAGTCTCCTTTCATTCCCAAAAACCCCACTAAACCATATGAGTTTCCTTATTCCTTCAATAAATCTCATTTCCTAAGGTTAAAAACCCACTTTTTGACCTATCGGAACCTTTCTCCTTTTGCAAAAATCAGTTAAAAACCATAGAAAAACATACGTTTCTATGCGTTAGGTTTTAGCCCCTTAGGCTAAGCCCCTTTCCGTTTCTTCCTCCACATGCCCGAGCACCACGACCGGCCGCTCAAGTCCAAAGGCGCTAAACCAAGGCGTGGTCCGGCTCCGCCCTTTTTCCCTTTAAAACCTTCAAAATACCCATCTTTATAAGGTTCAGGCGTGAAATATCAATCCACGTGTTCCTCTACTCCGTGTCCTCCCAGCCGTCGATCTGCCCCACAGATCAACGGAGCGGAATACCCCTCGTCTGGTGGACCCCCCCTTCGCCACGATGTTTTCTAGTTCCACCGGTTTCAGCCCGCACCACCTTTTGTCCAGGGGCGGTTTTATACCGTCGGCCAGCGATTCCACATGCTGGCCGACGCGTGTCCTCCACCTCATCCCCAAAACCGCCGTCCTTCCACTTTTCCCGCATGTTAATCCTCGTACAATGGCCCCGCAGCGGGATTCACCTCCGCCGTCGGATCTGGGATCACCCATCCGACGATCGTTGATCGCCTCTCCTGCTCGCCCGTTAAATCTTCCCCGACGCGTTCGAAGGACAATCCCTGCCGTCAATCTCTGTAGATCGACGGCTTACATTCACTCTCATGATCCCATTGTACAGTCCACCTTTTTCCCCGTTGACTGTTCAAATTGCTCCCAACCGTTGATCGCAATACGATCAACGGCTCTGATCGCTCCATTTTCCCGCACGCCCTCCGATGCAGTCTATCCATATAACGTAGGATTTCCTCATTTTTCTTGTATTTTGTAGGTTTTTAAGGTTTTTTCTTCGTGTTCTATGAAAATCTAAAGGATGAGGGTGACGACTCCAGTCCTTTCGATTAATCCAGGGAATCGATCGTACGGTGAAGACCAATGATATCAACAAGGTTTAATGAGCCTTGGTTGCCTCGCGTCCCTGTAAAGCTTGAAGAATGCCATCGATATCAGAGCAGAGAAAGAGTATCAGATTTTGAAGACGGAGTGAACGAGAGCAGCAGTTTTATGAATAAATTGACGGGGATTATGGCTAAGAACGGTTATCAGAAGCCTAATCCCTGGCTTCGCTCACGGATTAAAGCAAAACCTAAAAGTGTTCATCGGACAATTGCCTCCACCGCCATACTTTGAGGCAAATTGATTCCTCAACCACCGCAGTGCCACCTATTGCCTCAGAATTCTCAATCAGAGGATGAATTTATTGAACAAGATCAGATATTATGCCTCGGAACAACCAAAGAAGTTATTACTGCACCAGATTTAAATGACAGAATGTTTGCAGAGTAACCCTAACAGTACGCAGAGCCTCAAAGGTCAACACAAGCTCCCTTCGAGCTTACTTCATCAGTGTAAACACATTAATGCAATATAACACCTGTAGAATTTCTTCATCGAACCTCACGGGGTCAGGAAGACATTAATTCTGCATTGATTGTATTTGAGATCTTTTTATCAGATCTCACCTCCTCATCCTTCTATAAATACTCCAGAAGAAGATGAGTGAGGGGTTGGATTAGTTGGTTGCTAATGTAATTGCTGAAGTGTTGTAGCTGTTTCTGAGTGGAAAACTCTTGACTGTAAATAGTGGTTTCATGGGCCCTTGGAGCTCTGCTTGTAACAGATAGGTTAGGTTGTGAGGAGAGGTGAATTAAAACATTGGATTTGAAGATTGTAACCGGTTTGAAGCAATCAATACAAGATGATTTATGGGATCCTGGTCTATGATGATGGTGATGTTATTCTCACTGTAACTTGTCATTTTATTTCTGTTTTCAATTTGTTTCATTTTCCACTGTAAAGAACAGTTTAAACAGTGTTAGAGTTTGCTGTATATCAGTGACCTTCTCTGGCTGAAAAATATTTATCCCAATTTTTTCTTCTAATTGTTTTATTTAGAAATGATTTAATTCAGTCTAAGCACAGAGATGCTGGCGTTCCCTCATATTTTCGTCACTGCTAAATGTTATTTTTAAATGTTACTTTCATATATGTTGTGTAAGGAATGAATTGAGGAAATCAAAGGTTAGCCCTGAGTCCCTTTCTTGTTTGCTCAACTATTTGTCTGTTTCCCTTAGGATGTGTCAAAAGCTGACTAGTTTCAAAGTACTTATCAGATCTTGGGCCATTCTGTGTTATCTCGGTGATTGTCTTGGAAGTAACTAAGTAAAGAAGAGCTAAGATGAGGAGAAAGGTGAGCCCTGCCCGCTAGTTTCTGCTCCAAAGGTTGCCTTCAAGTTTCCCTTTGTTTTTAATCTGTGTTCTATTAGAAGTGTATCAAAGGCTGGATAGTTTCAAAGTACTTACCAGATCCTAGTTTGCTTCTATGTTTTCCTTAAGTGCCTGGTCAAAGGCTGGCTAGTTTCAAAGTACTTACCAAATCCTGGGCTGCTCTTTGTTCTGCATCTGTTAATTCCCTTTCTTTTGTATCACCCCATTCCATAAATCAAACTTCAAAGAGATCCTTAGGCCTAGATGACTTGCCCCATAGATTACTCTTGAACCTGGTTGTTTCAATTAAATTCTCTTATGACTCCATAGCCCAATGGATTGAAAACTTGCCATCATCTTTCTTTAGAATCAAAGCTTATTCTGTTCACTTGTAACTTCTCACCTTTGAACCTATTTGCATATAGATCTTTCCGTCTCAGACAACAACTATGTTCAACCATCTGAGAAAACCAAACAAAACCCTTGTTCTTCATAACTAGCCTAATACCATCACCCTAAACTTCAAAGACAATATCCATCTTTGTACATATTGGAGAGATCCCTCTCCGGATTCAGGAGGGCTAGATCCTAGAATCCCAAAGTTGGTTGAAATGATGTTAACTCTGTGATCGGACTTTGCCAATCTTGCTTGTTACAGAGACCTAACAGGGTTGACGAATGCTCCCACAACATTCATGAGGTGGATGGATGACATCTTGTGTCCATTCACCAACTCATTTGTAGTGGTGTACTTGGATGACATTCTGATCTTCAGCCAGACTTGGGAAGAGCACCTCCACCACATCCGAGAATTCCTCCAAACACTACAGCAACACAAGTTGTGTGCCAATTTAGAGAAGTGCACTTTTGGCATGACCTAGGTTCAATATCTGGGATACATTATTGAGGAAAGGGGGGTGCATGTGGATCCAGCAAAGATCCAAGTCATTCAGGATTAGCCAGCTCCAACCACTGTAACAGAGCTTCGCAGCTTTCTGGGTCTTGCTAATTTCTACCGCAGGTTTGGGTTGGGATTCTTTGATATCACTTAGCCCTTGAGTCAATTCACCAAAGGAGGAGCGAAAGAAAAATTCTTTTGGTCAGAATCTCAACAGAAGGCGTTCATAGAATTGAAACATCACCTCTGTTCTGCCCTAGTGCTCACATTACCAGACTTGCAACAACCATTTGAAATTGAGACACATGCCTCTAACTATGCTATTGGGGCAGTCCTTACTCAACAGGGGCATCTAGTGATATATAACAGTGAGACATTGTTTGACACAGTTCGCAAGTATCCCACTTATGAAAAAGAAATGTATTCCATTGTGCAGGCTTGTCGACAATGGAAGCATTAAATTTTGGGGAAGGCAACAATCATCCACACAAACCACCGACCCCTGTAGTTCATACAAACACAAGGGAAGTTGCAGAATGATCGCCATCAGGAGTGGTCCACATATCTGCAACAATTTCATTTGAACATCAAGTAAAAGAAGGGTAGCACCAATAATGTTGCCGACTACCTCAGCTGACCACTGATCATGGCCATAAAAACAATTCTCAACTCTTCTGGGCACGGAACTTATGATTGGCCACTTCTCTATAAGATTGATCCAGAATTCAGCCACACATAAAAGGCACTTCTGGGGGGTACGCAAGTTCCAAATTTTCACCTCTAAGATGCCCTGTTATGTCACTTGGGACACATGTGTGTTCCTTAAAGTGAGCGTGCCAAGATGATATGTGAAGCGCACTACATTCGAGTCATTGGGCATTTTGGGGTCAAGAAAACAGTGGCAGTATTGCAAAAGTATTTCTATTGGCCGAACCTTCGACAGGATGTCGGAAAGTACATCAGATCCTACATTGCTTGCACCATTGCCAAACTGACCATCAAGAAGCAAGGGCTCTATACTCCGCTACCTACCCCTAGTCAACTTTGGGAATCCATCTCCATGGATTACATGTCAGGTCTTCCTTATACTAAGCATGGAAATGACTGTGTTTTCATGGTCGTCGACAGATTCTTGAAGATGGCCATTATGGCAACCTGCAAGAAGAATATCATAGCAGAAGCCACTGCTAAACTCTTCTTTGAATGAGTGTGGGTTCACTTTGGGATCCCACAGTCTATCATATCAGATCGTGACAGCAGGTTCCTTAGCACATTTTGGTCCAGTCTCTGTTCAATGTTGGACACCAAGCTCACCAAGTCCATAGCTTTCCATCCCCAAACTAATGGCCAGACAGAGGTCGTCAACAGGATGATTGTACACATGGTATGCAATTCAAATCATCCAAACACATGGGATGAGAGCCTCCCCTATGTAAAACACAGTTATAACCAGGCTCTCCATAGCTCAACCGACCACAGCCCCTTTCAGGTGGGCTTGGGATTCTATCCACTATGTCCCATTGACGTAGCCATGCCATTTGCGGCTACTCTGGCCAATTCAGCTCATGTCCAGTCTGAAGCTGACAAAGCGAAAAACTTCATTGAGTGCTAGCACATCCGCCAACAGGTTCATGACATATTGGATAGAGCCAATTTTAAGTACAAGCAACGACATGATCAACATCAGGTGCCACACAACTTCCAGGTGGGCGACAAAGTGTGGCTACATTTGCAGAAGGAGCGCCTCATTAGACCCCATCGCAAGCTTCGCCCGCTTCGATATGGGTCATACACCATCACTAAGGTTGTAGGGAACAATTCATTTGAGCTCAGTATTCCACCATTCCTTGGTCTACACCCAGTATTCAATGTAGATCGCCTTTGTCCCTACTTCCCACCTCTACTAGACACCTCTGACATTGCAAAAGAACTCACACCAAAAGAGTTAAACCCAAACTGCATGGAACATGCCACCACAGATTGTATCATGGAAATTCAAATCAAGAACAATTTCCAACGTAAGATCCAACTGTATCGGGTTGTTAAAGTTGGCCAACTCCTGAACCAAGGCAAGTGGTTCACCAAGACTAAGTTTAGCAGAAGTTTCCTCATCTCATGGAGGAAATCAACACAATGGGGACCATTGCTTCCTAAAGGGGGAGGAATGATCCAAGTGGATATTGGTGGCCACCCACCTATTCCACTTGGGGCCCCACCATTGTCTCTTTCAATTTTTCAGTTTCGGCACAACTTACTATTTTTAGCAGTTTTTCGGGTCGTGAACTTTTGGAGCTGTTTTGAGGCTCTAAACGATGTTTTTTGGGCATCGTTTTTTTGAAGAATATGATTCCATTCCGAAATTGGAATCATATTCATGGAAAAATTTGTATTCCTCAGATATATCTTTCTAACGATGTATCATACACGTCAAACGAAGATCATATGCCAAAGTTACATCCCTGGGAAGTTGAAACACCAATTTACCCAAACGGGGCCCACAGTTTTGGCGCTTCATCTCCTAGGGTTAGGTTTTTGGATGTTTATAGTTCTCCATTGTTTCTAAATAATAAATAGGCCCTTGAGCCTCATTGTAACACAATTCAGAGGTTTGTAGCCGCCACATCTCTTCTCAGAGATTCGCTACCAACACCCTAGCTAGTTTATTTCCATTTTGTTTGTAAGAAAATTTCAGTTCTTTGATATTAATGAAATGAAGTGTTATGTCCATTGAATCTTTGTATTTATGGTTATATGTGTATTCTGTTTCATTCATGCATAAATAAAGATCCAGTTCCCCAATGATTCCATGATTTGTAAGCTCTTTTAATTGACCATTCTAATGATTTTCTATATTGGAGGGGAAGAGGATGCATTGGATCTTATGCAAGATTGTTGGTGGGTCTCAATTTGGGGCTTGGTATCCCTATATATGTTCCTAACCCTCCATAGGGCCACATTGGTACTTTTTGTTGGTGGAAACCTAACTTGGCCTAGATTTTAGCAAAGACTCCGCAGTTTGTGGGGTGGAGTGCATAGTGGAGCACACATCAGAGCATATTTTAAGGAAATAAATGGGCCGTACAATATTTTAAGGGCTTCATGGTGGGTCAAAGCCCATAATTTTTTTAAAGTGCATGATTTTTTGAGGGATCAATGGTTTTGGGACCATAGTTGCTTGTTTTAAGGAGTCCATGGTATTTGGACCATGGTATTTTTGACGATGTAATCCTATGATGTAATATCATATATAGGCTAAAATAATAATAAAATAATCATGCTTAGATCAATAATAATGTTTTAATATTTAATTTGTAGCGAAGGAGAGGCTCTGTAGCTGAGTACGTAGAGGCATGGGGAAGAGTCTACAACTTAGTGCACAAAGAACCCACAACTTAGTGTGCAGGTCAAGAACTGGTTCTAGTCAAAGATTCATTACAATAAGCAAAAAATTTATGGATGATATTCTAGAGTTCTTGTGTGATTGAAGTGTATATTTTCTTATTATATGTTGTAGAGTAGCAATTATTACAATTTCATTTTAATTCAACGTAGTCACGGTCTATGGTTTTAAATGACATGTTTAAGTGATTGATTGAATTTGGCGAAATGATTTATAAGTTGTAAGTATAATAAAATATAATAATACCACATATCCAAGTCACTCAAGGCTTTGCATCCACACATAGTCACTTCGGATAAGACTACAATATTCATGATCACGTATTTTTTTAGTGCACAATATAGATCGAACTTAGGTCAGCCGAAAACAAGCCAACAAGTAGTTTTGTTGTCGAGACTGGGATATGTTTTAGGGATATATGGATGTGTTACTCGTTGTTAGCCTCCACAATTTCTCAAGGCTGATGAATGGATGCCAATGAAGGTAACCTCAAACCAAGCTTTCAGTTTGGTAGCTAGCCCTACCAAACCAGAGAGGGCTCTCTATATGAGATCACACCCAAAGGATTTGACTGGATGAGGAGTATATTTTAGGCTAGTTAGGTCAGATCTAGGGTTTTGAATGTTTGATAATTTTACTGTTGGATCGGGGAAGAAAACAAGGCAGCTAGGTCAAACGTATTAAAGGATTACAACTGCAAATATATAATGGAGAAAGGTAGTGTTGTGTAACCAGCTCCAAAAAGAGAAGAAAAGAGATATCAGCGCCTTAGAAATGAGCCACTTCGAGGGGGAAACCTCCAATACATTACATAAATGAACAATTCTTGGATGATACAATTTACAAAACCTTCTTTCTATATATAAGAGTCCATGGGGCCATAATGTAATCCTAGTGGGCCACAATGTAATCCTAGCCGACCTAACAATAATAATTTAAGGGCACAATAATAACAAAATGGGGGTTACAAGGGTACGATAATAACAATAAGGGGGTTACACTAACAACAATAAGGGACTATACTAGTAATATAGGGACCTAATATGCCCCTCTCCTTCAAAAAAGTGTTGTCCTCAACGCTTGAGTAGCTCTGGGTGCTTCTGTATAAAATTCTCATCCTCCCATGTAGAATCTTCAGTGGGTAAGTTCTTCCACTTGATGAGATACTCTGAAATTGATCGATTCCGTAGTTGTTGAGTTCTTGTTTCTGTGACTGCTTCAGGTTCCAATATGATTTTTCCTTCCTCATCAAGTTCTGGTAATATTGTTTGAACTGGAAGATTTTCACCGATAACCTTCTTTAAGCATGAAACATGGAAAATTGGATGTACTCGCGAAGAAGCAGGAAGCTCCAATTTGTATGCCATAGTACCAATCTTTGCAACACCTTGTAAGGACCATAGTACTTTGGCGATAATTTATTATCCTTCTTTGCTTGCTTGAGGGACATTTGTTTGTATGGTTGTAGCCGTAAAAATACCCAATCTCCTACATCAAAACTTCTCTCGCTACGATGTTGATCTGCCTGTTGTTTCATTCGATTTTGTGCCAAATTCGGGTTATCCTTTAAGAGTTGGAGAACTTCTTGCTGATGCTCGATGTGATCTTCCACTGCTTGAACCTTCGAATTTTCCCTTAAAGATGATGTGATGGATGGTGGATGATATCCATAAAGTGCCATAAATGGGCTCATTTTTGCTGCAGTATGGAAGGAAGTGTTATACCACCATTCGGCAAGAGGTAACCACTTGACCCATTGTGTTTGTTTATCAGATACAAAACAACGAAGATATCCTTCCAAACATTTATTTACTATCTCGGTTTGACCATCAGATTGAGGATGATAAGATGAGCTATGAGCTAATTGAGTACCCAAACAAGAAAATAACTCCGTCCAAAAATTTCCGGTAAAAATGGGATCTCTGTCGCTCACAATAACCCTTGGGCTTCCATGTAGCTTTTGAATTCTGTCCATAAATGTAGTAGCAACTGTACTTGCTTTAAATGGATGAGATAATGCACAAAAGTGTGCATACTTAGTAAGTCTATCAACTACCACCATGATGACATTCTTTCCTTCAGACTTAGGTAAACCTGTGATAAAATCCATTGAAATCTCCTCCCAACGCTGACTTGGAATGGATAAAGGTTGTAGAAGTCCCGGGGTCTTAATTGTCTTCACTTTATTCTGCTGGCAAACCAAACATTCCGCCACAAACTTTTGAATATCAGATTTAAGGCCATCCCAAAAAAATTCTTTCTTCACCCTGTGGTAAGCTTTTAAAAATCCTGAGTGTCCTCCTAAAGGAGAAGTGTGCAATTCCAGAAGAATCTTTTGTTTTAGTTGGGAATTCTTACAAAGATATAAGCGATCTTTGTACCATAAGGAATCATTTTTTCAACTAAATGTATCAGATGTACTAGGATCTTGCTGCAACTTTTGAATGAGTGTCCATACATCTTTGTCCTTCTTCCATTCATCTCTTGCTTGTGTTATCCAATCTGGTTGGATAATAGAAATGGCACAAAGCAATGCTTCCACCTCTTCATTCTTTCTTGAGAGTGCATCTGCAACAACATTAAGCTTTCCTTTTTTGTAGATTATTTCAAAGTCATAACCCAACATCTTTGTGGCCCATTTTTTTTTCTCTTCTGAAGATAGTCTTTGTTCCAAAAAGTGTTTAAGACTATCATGATCAGCTTTTACCTTGAAGTGTCTTCCCATTAGGTAAGTTCGCCATTTCTTTAGTGCATGCAGTATTGCTAACATTTCCTTCTCATAAATAGGTTTCTGTAAATACTTTCCTTTGATTGGACGACTTTCAAAAGCAATGGGTCTTCCTTCATGCATTAAAACTGCACCAATTCCATTTCCTGAGGCATCACATTCCACAATAAAGGTTTTTGTGAAGTCTGGTGTAGCTAAGACCGGTGCTAGGCACATTGCCTCTTTAAGACGTTCAAAGGCCTTAGTTGCTTGAGGAGTCCATGAAAATGCATCTTTCTTCAATAATGTTGTTAGAGGTGCTGCTATTCTCCCATAATTCTTAACAAACTTGCGATAATACCTTGTTAACCTGAGAAATCCTCGCAATTTCTTTATGGTTGTGGGGACTTTCCATTCCTTAATGGATTTAATTTTGTTAGGGTCTACCTTAACACCCTCATGAGATACAATATGACCCAGATATTCCACCTCTTGCACTCCAAAGAAACATTTGGATGTTTTTTCATATAATTGTTTCTCCTGCAATAGTTTGAGCACCCTGTCAACATGTTGAACATGATCCTTCCAAGACCTGTTGTAGATTAGTATATCATCAAAAAATACTAGCACAAGTTTTCTAAGGAAGGGTTTGAAAATGGAATTCATCAACCCTTGAAATGTAGAAGGTGCATTGGTAAGGCCAAAAGGCATGACCAAAAATTCATAATGACCCCCATGAGTTCGAAATGCTGTTTTTGGAATATCTTCAGTCTTCATTCTAATTTGATGATATCCTGAACGAAGATCCAACTTGGTAAAATAAATTGCTCCATGTAATTCATCCAATAATTCATCAATCACTGGAATCAGAAATTTATCTTTAATGGTGAGCTTATTGAGCTCCCTATAATCCGGACACATTCGCCATGATCCATCCTTCTTGTGTACCAATAATACGAGAGCAGAGAAAGAACTTTGACTAGGTTGAATTATACCCTCCTCTAACATTTATGCAATCATACGTTCAATTTCGCTCTTTTGGAAGTAAGGATATCTATAAGGCCTGATGTTTGGAGGAACACTTCCTGGAATCAAATGAATAGCATGACCATGATCACGAATAGGTGGGAGTTTCAAACACCTTGGAATGATTTTCCAAGACTTGTTGGAGATCTGCAAAAATAGATGATTTTGATGTCGGAACTTCTAGTGAGCATAATTATGCAATTACGCCTCGTTGTTCTTTCTTTAGAAGCTTTGTCATGACATTAGAGCTTATTATCCTTCCCGGCTTCCCTTCAATACCCCGTAATTCGACTTCCTTTCCTTCTGAAAAAAATTTCAAGAAAAGTTCTTGAAAATTAAAAGCTACCGTCCCCAAAGATTGTAACCATTGTACTCCTAGTACAACATCGGCACCTCCCATAGGAATGGAAAGCATTGGACTAGTCAATACATATTCCCCCATGGTTAGCTTAATATTATGGCATTTTCCAGAGCAATTTATAGTTCCTCCATTTGCAACCATCACTTGACATTCTGATGCTGGGTATAGGAAACAATTTAATTCCTTGGCTACCTTACAATGAATAAAATTATGGGTGCTACCTGAATCAATTAACACTATTACCTTTTTCTTCTTGATATGTCCTTCTATCTTGAGAGTTTGAGGAGTGGTAATTCCTGCCAGTGCATTACACGATATGGTCGGATTCATTTCTTCCTCTTCTAGGGCTGGTTCCTGGTGTATATCCTCTTCTTGTTCATTTTCTTCTTTCTCTTCACAATCTATGTAAAATAATTTCTTCTCAGCACACTTATGACCTTTAGCGTATTTTCTATCACAACTGTAGCAAAGCCCTTTTCCTCTTTTTTATTCAAATTTTTGTGGTGTAAACCTTGTAGGTTGTGGAAATCTAGGTGTAGAAACACTTCCTTCCTTATAGAATTGAGTGGTAGGCTTCCTTGTCACCATTATTTTACATTCAACTTTTCTTGCCAACCTGAATGCCTTCTCCAATGAATCTGGTTTGAAAATGCGAACTTCATGTTGGATATTATCCTTTAAAATGCCTATGAAGAGATCGATCCTGTGTTCCTCTGGAATATCAGTTACCCTTATATTCAATTTTTGGAATTCCTCAATGTGCTGCCCCACTAAACCCTTTTGTTTGAGATTTAGCAATTGGCTAAATAAGGTGTTGCTCTTTGTATCCTCATAATGTTCTATCATTTCTTCCATAAAAATTGACCAAGTGACAATTTTTTTATGGGAGAAAAGCCATCGATACCATACAAATGTATTTTGTTCTAAATGTAAAGTTGCAATGCGTACCTTTTGTGTGTTTTGCACATTATGGAGATTAAAATATTGCTTCATCTGTAGTATCCATGTTACAGGATCCTTTCCATCAAACTTCCTCATATCCATTTTTGGAATATGGTGGTTCTTCCCGCCAACATTAGATTTTATCAAATCACGATTAACATTGATTTTGTTCTCATCATGAGGTTCTTCTACTATCTTTTCACCATTAGGAAAAATTTCTTGTATCAACTTTGTCAAACCTTTGATGTTTGTTTTTAGATCATTCTTCATGTTTTCCATCTTAGCTTCCATGCCAGCTTCCATGCCATCCATATTAGCTTCCACGCCATCCATCTTAGCTTGCACGCCATCCATCTTAGCTTCCACGCCTTTTTTCAAAACTTCCATTTCATTTTTTGTTGCTCTTTGCGAGAGTGAAATTTGTTACACTTGCTCTTGTAATTTCGATAGATCATGTTGCAATTCTTCATCTTCATGAGTCATAGTAGAGCCTTCTTAAGGCTTAATGGGTGTTGAATTATTTTTACGGGGCATATTTTAGAACCCAATACTGATATCTATTCTACAATATGCCCTTGGAATCAATTCAAATTGATTCTTCTAACAAGACTTATGCAATTTGGAAAAAAAATACACACCTTTTTCTTGCTTTTGAGGAACTCGATATTGAAATTGGATTATATTTGTGATTGCAGCACTTCAATATTTTATTTTTGGTACCAACGTAGCCCTCTGAATTATCTTTCAAATTCCATAGGTCTGACCTAGTTTGGATTCTCCAAGACAAAGTTGTGTCCAATCTCCCACAATGACCTAATTATGGACTGGTTCAATAGAGTGAACTTGTATGAGTTGCCACGTGTCACTGTTTCATCCTTCATCTCTGAAATTGATATCCAAGAAACTAAAGTCCGTGTACTTGTGACCAATTTTTACGGTAGTCCAATCCGATTCCCAGAGAGAGAGTTATTGAACTTTTCCCACGATCACCTCTTTGAGATGAAATTCAAGAGCTTGAAAAAGCACTACCTTCCACAGATCATATCTCCAAAAATGTTGCGAACCAAGCTCTGAAATTGTTTGACAAATTTCTTTAGGATTTCAACTTCACACCATAGGAATGTCAGATTCTGAACCTTCTTAGAAAAAAATTTATAGCGCAAATTCCTCGATGACCTGTTTAGGAGCCTGAAAAAATACCTAACTTCCACAGATCATATCTCCGAAAATATTGCGAACCAGGCTCTGAAATTTTTAGAAAATCTTCCTAGATTTCGGATTCGTAAATTCTAAAATTTCAGCTTCGAAACATCGTAGAAATTTTTTATATTAGAAGCACACCATGACCCTGCTTGGAGCATACAAACCTCAGGAATCCAAATTTCGATACCAAATGTTGCGTAACTGCATCTAAAAAGAGAAGAAAAGAGATATAAACGCCTTAGAAATGAGCCACTTCGAGGGGGCAACCTCCAATACATTACATAAATGAACAATTCTTGGATGATACAATTTACAAAACCTTCTTTCTATATATAGGAGTCCATGGGGCCATAATGTAATCCTAGTGGGCCACAATGTAATCCTAGCCGACCTAACAATAATAATTTAAGGGAATATTAATAACAAAATGGGGGTTACAAGGGTACAATAATAACAATAAGGGGGTTACACTAACAACAATAAGGGACTATACTAGTAATATAGAGCCCTAACAGGTAGCAATGCTTTAGTGATGGGTTAGAGTTTTGTCAGTGTAGTGTAGGGTTTGAAAGCGTGGAGAGGATCTTAATGAGAATGCATCATGAATTCATTAAAACTAAAGGAAATAAACATGAAATGATTTTTCGAAACAAAACATAGTCATGAAAGAATTTTTCTTATCAAACTTTTAGGAAGATCACTAAGGAAAGAAAGGCATGGAAAGAGAATATATATATCATTCACAAAGACTATAATGGAGAAGAAAAAACATCAAAAACTCACTGCACATGAATTCCTAGATAATAGCTGCAACTGTTCCTCTGAATTTCTGAATAAAACCTGAAGCACAAGCTACAATGGTCTCAAACCTTTGATGTCCAACTAGCCAAATGACTAAGAAAAGCATACATATAGAAAAAATATCATCTCCCCTCTCTTAGGGGTCAAATCATTGAGTGAAGGAACTGATCACTTGATCCTCCCACCTAAAAGCTAAAGAATAGTGAGGTGAACAAGACTGTCCCTAAGATAGAAAATTTGATTCTTTTAACCATTAATGACCTTTACAAGCATGTATCTACCTCATATTTACCTTTAACCATCTTAATTATGTCTCAAAAAATCATTAAATCATCATGATTGAAAAATTACATGAGTAAAAGTGAAACTGGACCAATTCAATTGCAAAAAAATACTTTCAGGAGAAAATGCAGCGAATTCTGCTGAAAATGCAATGTGTCAGGAGAAAACGTAGTGTGTGAGGGAAAACTAAGTTTTGGAGGCCTTCCTGGAGTCCTAATGCCGATCTGAAAATTGATGGAGATATATATTCCAACTGGCTACATGATGGAGTCTTAAAGCACTGAAATTGACTGAATTTAGCCCCTCAAAAGTTCATTCTCCCATAGGCACTCTGGAAATGCAGCGTGTTGTTCAAAAAGGAGGCATAAAAGTAATTTTTTGGTGGTTTTTTGACTTTTTGACCTGCCAGAAGGGGCTGAAGTTGAGATATGGTTTGCTAGAATGAAATTAGAGGTCAAGAAGAATCCATTGATGCATACCTTATGTCATTTTGAGGCCTCCATAAAAAACGCAATGTGGGCCACATTGCGTTTTTGACAGTGTGACTGTTTCACTAAATTGTCAAAATTCTCAAAAAATAACTTTTCACCAAAATTTCTTCAAACCGCCTCAAAAATTGGTCCAGGATTGCTCCATGAAGACTTGATATGGGATTTCAAGCAAAGAGGGAATCATCAACAAGTAGATCCAACTTTCCCTTCTCTTTTTTCTTGATCAGGGTTTCCTTGAGTTTTTCTTTCAACTGTTTGACCTTGATCTTGGAGACTTGATTTCTTGTATAGTAATGAGCATCCACATGTCTCTGAATGTTATTTTTCTTGTTGGCCCTATTTAGGCCTCTAGTTATTGTTATTTTTCTTCTAACCTGTTCTTCATGGTCATCTGGATCATCATTCTCAACTATTGCTTTTCCTTTTACTGCCTCTTTGCTAGCATCAACCTTATGTCTATTCAAAATCAGTTGGTTTACCTTCAATTACATTTTTTATTGCTCAAGGAATGAAATCATGAAGTTAGCCCTGGAAAAGCTGTCCTGAAGCTCTATAATATTAACATGTTTCTCCATAATTACCCGTTTTGTGGATTTGTGCCCTTCATCCATCTCCAAATCTGCCATGTCAATGTCAAGATGGGATGGTCCTTCATCTTGAAAAAGTGGCTCATGTTGTGTTGGTGATCTCTGTGTTGTTGATGTAGGCTTGACCCCTTCCATAATTTTTGGAGAAAACACAAGCCTCCTACCTCTCTAATAGGTTTTGGTCACCTCAACCCTTAAGGGCTTCTTCACTGAACTCTGTTAGATGAACCAATTTCCATTTTTCTGGATGGTGTTGATGATGTAGCTGATGATATACCTTGGATATTTGTTTGACTAGTAGAAGGAAACAAGCCATGAGATTGAATGAATGTCTCCCAAGTGATGTTATTCTTCGCAAGCTGGTGAAAGAAAATAATTTTGATAAGGGCATGGTGAAAGAGACTGTCTTGATGATTACTTTTTCTATGATGCGCCTTCCATGCCATCTTAGCCAAGATCTTGTGGAGATAATAGTATAGGTGAAGAGATTTTATCCTTGTGAAGTGCATGACCAATCTGACATGATAGTTGTATAATATAGTAAATCTACCCTCGCACGTAAAGTACGTCATAATGACCCTCATCAATGGAGAAAACTTGTCAAGACACTGATCAAAAGGAAAACAATTCTTAATGCCATCTTTGTAATGAGATTTGATGCAAGGTCTGTAATTTTTCATATCCAAATCTAGGTTTTGAGCCACTTTTCACCACTTTTTTGTATCCTTGTTGCGATAGCTATGGCTTCAGATGTGATTTTGAAGCTGACCCCTGCAATTGTGACCTTATCTCCTTTAAAGTGAGTGGGAAACAAACTAGTGAGCTTGCCATCATATTTGACCCTTTCAATTTTCTCACAAAACTTCATGCACCCAACATTTTGAAAGTAGTGTTTGGAAAGTGTGGAAGACATTATTTCATTTATGTTGAGTGGTTCATACCTAGAAATGTGGCCTCCTTTGTTATAGGGATTCTTCTACTCCATGCTGATACTTAGCAAGGGGAAAACCCTAGTGGGAAAAAACAAGGGAAGTGAGTGAGGTGATAGTTTGAAGGGGTTAGTTAAGGGAAACAGGAGTAGGAAAATTTAGGGAAGTGGATAGGGGTCTTAGGAAACTATAGGAAGTGGAATGGGATGAAATGGGTATGGGAATTAGGCTAGGGAATTTTCAACACAATCCTAGCTAAGCATACTGCCAAAAACACAACATTAGGCTAGGGTTTAGGGTCTGAAGTTTAGGAAATGAGAGTGAGGGGGTCTGAAGGCTATGGGAGTTTCTTTTGAGTGTGAGGGAGGGTAAAAGATCTATGGGATAAGTGTGTTTACCTTGCAAACTTCAAAAGAAGGGTCACCCACCAAAACACAATATGAGGACAAATGGAGGGTTTACACTATAGAAACAAGAAAACTGAGATGATAGGAGGGGTCAAGGGCCTGTAACTTACTTTTAGAATGATGATGGACACTTGGATGGACTTTTAGAACCCTTGAAAACTGGTTTGATGCGTTTGGAGTGAAAAAAAAATGTGTACAGGAAAACCCAACGTGGAGGTTTGAAAACTCAGCATGGATACTTGGCATCAATTTTTGGAGTGCCTTTTGACCCTAAAATTGCTAAGGAAGTGTTTACTGGTGAGTGAGAGCTCTTTATCAATGATTTTAATGAGATGAATGCATTGAAATGGTGTTTTATAGTTTTTGGTAGTTAATTTTCTCCATAGTAGTGGGATGGCCCACTACATGTTTTTCACTTTTGCTTTTAACACTATGTAGCTTTGGAACTTTCTATGAAACTTTGGAACTTTTAGAACTTATTAAATCATGTTTAATAAAAAATACACTTGAAATAAACTTTATTGAGAAATTTCCCTATTACTACTCCTTAATTTTCCAAGTTTTGCATGAAATGACTGATTTTGATGACTGAAACCCTAATGACATAATGAAGACACTGAGTTGAATGAAGACCATGATGGAATGACTGAAAGGAATATGGAGACCTCGAAATGATGACTCATCCTATTGAGAGATGGTAATGACCAGTAGGTGAATTTTTTTGGAAGGAGTTGTAATAGTCCTAGACACCACTAGCGAGTGACCAAATTTTTATTTGAAGATCTACTAGAACCATAAAAAATTGACTTGACACCCTAACAACAAATTTGAAACAACACATTTGATCACTAGTGATAGGAAGAATTGACTGACACTAACATTGGCTCCAACTGGGGACGGTAGCTCCTTGGAGGTGTCAAGAACACCATAGACCAAGTAGCCTAACCATTGGGAATGGATTGAAAGTCAAAATACTAAACTCAAAACAGAAAACTGACTAAGAAACTAAATTGAATCTGACTGAAACAAAAAATTACTATACATATAAATTAACAACCAATTATAGAAACTTTATGGCCTTCACTTCGGGCTCCAAAATTTGATGACCAACTCCTTCACACTTCGGCAGAAAAAGTAAACTAGTATGTACAATGATAGTGAAAATTTTTAGAATTCTGATCAAAACAGGTAGTTCTTGAGAAGCCTACCATTGATTGGTCCTCCTTTGCAATCTTTTCCATTCGTTTCTTCTAACAGGTAAGCATGTTTTCCTCTTGAAGCTGAAATATTGTATGGTCCTTTCCATAAATTCTCGAACTTACCATGCTTCCGTTTATCTCCATTTCTTGAATCCCAACAGAGGACTACATCACCAATTCTGAAGTCATCTACCTTTTTCTTGCGATCATACATTTTCTTGATTCTTTCCTAAATCCTGTAAGAATTTTGAAACGCCTCCTCCCTGTTTTGTTGTAAATGGATCATTTGATTTATCTACCCCTGAACATCATTCAACTCGTTGAAAATTTCCTGCAACATTTTCATGTCTGGAAAAATGAGAGAAGTAGGAAATACCATATCAATCCCATAGACTAGCTCAAAAGGTGACATGCATATGGACTTCTTTTTGCTTACTCTGTCTACCCACAAGGCATTAATGAGCTTCTTATGCCAATTTTTATTTTTTTCCTCTAACATATTCTTTATAATGTTGACCAAAGATTTATTTGAAGACTCGGCCAAACCATTACCTTGTGGGTAGTATGCAGTCGAATGACCCAATGTGATATTGTACTTCTCACAAAATTCCACCATATTTTTGGATTTGAATGCAGTCGTGTTATCAGTGATGATCTTCTGCAGACAACAAAATCTGGACAATATATTAGATTCCAAAAATTGAATGATAACTAAATCAGTTACTTTCCTAGTTGGGATTGCTTCAACTCAATTCGTAAAATAATGTGTAGCCGTTAGAATCCACTTGTGATGGGTGGATGATGAAGTACTAATCTCACCGATGAAATCAAGACCCTATTGCTGAAATTGTGCCTAGAATGATATAGGTTACAAAGATAGCGGGAGGAGCTTCCTCTTTCCTTGGAAAACTTGACATCCATGACAACTCATCATGGTCTTGTACACATCAGAAAAAGAGTGGGCTAATAGAAACCATCCCTTAAGATCTTGTTTGTTGTGGTCTTCCAATATAAATGGTCGCCACAATCAACCTTGTGGAAATCACTCATCACTTCCTTCGCTTCACTTTCGATGAGACAATTCAACAAGACACCTCTTGGGTCTTTCCAATATAACACACTCTCTAAAATACAATACTTCAAATATTTTAATTTCAATTATATACCTCTTGTTTTAGACACACTTACGAGAGGATTTAAATGTTGGAAAACATCAACTATATCAACATACCAAGGTGATGAGAGAAAAATTTGAGATACCTGTGTCATCGATTCACCAAATTATTCATCTAAAAGTGCAGAAATCAGATTTATATCCAATGTATGTATATTTGATTCCTCCATCAGATTTTCCAAACCGTACCCCTTGATCAGGTTCGTCGGTTTAATCTCCAAATCATACTCCAACATGGTTGCAATCCATTTTCCTCACCTCCCTTCTGGATTTATTTGCATCAGCACATCTTTTACCACTGGATTTGGAACATAGGCTAGGATGCGAGAATGTAAAATGTATGCCTGGAATTATTTCAACGCTTTCACCAAGGCTAAGGATTTCTTCTCAATTATGATATATATTAGCGTTGCATCTCTTATGGTCTGGGTGAAAAATGTAATTGGTTGCTCTGTCTTGGAATATTTCTTCTGCATAAGTACGACAGCCAATGAGTGCTCGGAAGTGAATGAAAATATTATGAAATATAAAGTATAATCTGGACTGAACAATGTGGGAGCACATGTTAAAGAAAATTTTATTGAAGTAAATGACTTCTTAGCATTTTCTTACCATCTTACCTTGCTGTCCTTCTTTAGCATGTCAGTCATATCTCTAAGGTGCTCAGTGAGATTGGGAATGAATCTCATCGAAATGTTATCTTTCCATTGAAAGATTGAATATCCTTCTTGTTTTTTTGGAAATATAATTTTTGAGTTGCTTTAATCCTATAGGGATCGATGTGAATACCATCCTTTCAAATAATGTGCCCAAGCAATTTACCTTCCTCCATGGAAAATAAAATTTTCTTTGGATTCAATGAGATGCTGAATTTTTTGCATTTATGAAATAATATCCTCAAATGGTGCAAGTGCTCATCATCTGACTATTAAAATGCCATGACATCATCAAGGTAAACTTCAAGAAACACATCCTTCTCATTCAAGAAAGCGATGTCCATAGCTCGCTGAAAATTTTCCCCTGCATTTTTTAGCCCAAATGGCATCTTGGCGTACATGAAGGTACCCCATGGTGTGGTGAATGTTGTCTTCTCTTGGTCATCTTCATGCACAAAGATCTGGTTGTATCCTAAATATCCATCAAGAAGTGACATCCTTGAAGCTTCAAAAACCCTCTGCAAGATGTGATCCATCTTTGGCAAAGGATACTTGTCTTTTAATCACACCTTGTTGAGATTTTAATCTCTCCTATATTTTTTCCAAACCAGAACAAGATTAGACATCCAATCTAAAAATCAAATAGGAACTATGATACCAGCCTTATAAATTCTGTTTACCTCTTTTTCAATCGATGGAAACAACCCGGGATTGATTCTCCTCAACTACTGGCGGAAAGGATTTTGATCCGGCTTGATTAGGATGGTGTGCTGGATGATATCTTTGTCATACACCTTAAGATCTGAATATTTCCAAGAAACGCATTAGAAATTATTTCAAAAGAGTTGTGTATTTACCTTTCAACTCAGTGGACAGGGATCTTGATAGTTTGACCATCTTGGGTTTCTCCGCTATACCAATATTCACATCTTCGACACTTTTTTTTGTGGGGACCATCATGGGGTTTTTGGCCACATCATCATGACCAAACAACTCCTCCAAAGGCACTAAACCTCGTGGAATGTTTTTTTCCTTCAAATCTAGCTCTTCATCTTCAGCAGGCTCAATTAATTGATCATCTTCACTGTACACTTCATCCATGTGGGAGTTAGCAAAATCCTCTTCCATCTGCAACAAAATATTAATATTTTTTTCATCCAAAAATACTTTCCAATATCTGATATTTTTAGGGACATCCGAGCAATGCTTCACATGAATTTCAAACTTCATAGTGGAATGAATTGGAATCTTAAAATTACTAGCCATTGTGGCAAGTGAATTAGCCATGAAATTTTGACTTCTAGGAATTAAAGACAAATTATATTCTGGAAAAGTTTTCAAAACATAAAGAAAAACATTATGATAATCTCTCATCCTAGGATTTTTGTCCTGGTACTCCCCTTTTACCTGATTTATTACTAACTCAGAGTCGCCATATACTGTGATTCTCTGCCTAACCTTTTCAAAATTCAGAGACCAATGATCAAGGCCTCATATTCTACTTCGTTGCTAGAGAAATCAAAGGCTAGCTTATAGGGACATAATATTACATTCCTTGGAAATTTTTCTGATTGATTTATAGGGCTACGGATCCAGATTCCGATGCCAACTCCATCTTTCCCCAAAGCACCATCGAAATCCATGGTCCAAAGACCTTCCTCATCATCGGGAAACTGAAATTATGCGGGCTGAACTTCTTCTTATTTCTGATTATCTATCTAAATCTAATCTTTACCCTTTTTTGATTTAGCTGATCCATGATGTGACTCTTCTATCTTTTTCTGCATGTTTTTTGAATTTTGATTTCCATTTTCTTCTTTCAAGACTACTTGTACACTATTTTTTAACTATGAAATTTCTTCACCTTCTACAAGATGAATATCTAAATCATTAGTACCACTATCATTATACAATATAAATGATTCAAAATCAATATGTACAGAGTAAATCGGGTGATTCTTAGGCTTATCCTTACTACTGATCATGTACTTCATTTTCACCTCTCGGTATAGCTTCCTAACCTGGCTGAATACCAGAATTGTTGCATATGAAAAATCAAGCTGTAAAGTACCTCTCAATTTGGCTCCCCAAGACCGTGAAAGCAGCATGCCATACCTTGGAGGTATGTCAGCTGCTACAACATCCATCAACATATTTTTAGCGGGAATTTTATCCAAGGAAACATATAAGTCTTTGATAATACTGAGGCAACGAACTCTACCAGAATCAAAGGAATAGAAGTTATGATATGGTCAGGTTATGTCCAGCCCCAACTTATCCATGATAGCTTTCGGCATTAAATTATGTTAAGCCCTGGAATCTAGCATGGAATTATGGAGAATGTAATCATGGACTCTCAAACTAAGATAAAAGGGAGGGACTTCACTATCTTCAAGGTTTCCATCTATGGCTGGGCCAAACTGAAGTTCGGGATGGTCATCACTAACATTGACCATGTCTGACATGTGGTCTACTTTAAACATCTTAGCAATATGAGATTTATATATATCATTTTTAACAAATTTAGTGAGAGGAATGGACACCTTTAAATTATAAATTTCACTCTCTAAGATAAACAAGTTGGATTGTTTTTCTACCTCTTTCACGATGTTATCTCGATTTTTAGGTTGCTCTTTTGCTAGAATTTCCTTCCTTTGCGCTTCTTTATCTTTCTTCAATATACTTGTAGATGCCTCACTATTCCTGCTATGATTTATGGCAGTAGTCTCCTTCTCCTTGTTTTTACTAGCTTGAGGAGTTTTTTGGGCTGAGTATCTTTTTGCTTATTTGTCCTCTTTTGCGTTGGAGTGATAGGAACATCTCAATTTCTCAATGTGTATTGTCTCTGCTGTGTGTTGAGAGAATTTAGATACCGCCTTTGATAGTCATCGGATTACATTGCCAACCCATAATCATTTTCAAGGACAAGTTCATGATCATATGAAACATAAGTTTCTTCGATATACTCATCATCCTCCATAAGATAAATACGTCCCTAATATTTTGAAAAGAGAAGATTATCTTCACCGATATCATCAGCTTCTTCCGGTGCTTGAGCATAGTTCTGCTGTAATGGATTCCGGATTTTTTGTTGAGCTTACTAATCTAGAGCTCTCTATTCTCTCTTCTTTATCTGAAATTGTGGCTACTGCTGCTGTCCTCGGAAGTTAGGATTCCGGGGTTGATTATCTTGTTGTATTTCTGAAATTTACATTCTATCTACCATATTCTCTATAGATCTTATCAAACTATCCAACTTTTCTTCAGATGAAATTGATGGCTCTTATTTTATTGTGACTATCTTATCCACTTTATGCTTTGACTTCTTAATCAGAAGATTAGCTTCAACACTAACTGCATTTTTCTGCATCTCCTCCAATGAAGTAGGGCTCCTTTCTCTGAACTGATATTCCACGTCCGGGTCAAAGGCATATGGATAGTGCAACAAGGACAAATCTGGTGGGGTTTGATATTAATGGGAATGGAGTTGTATACCTTGTTGAAGAGAGTGGTATAGTCTTGGACCGACTCATTAGGATGCCTCTTCATTAAATTATACTCAGCCAAAATCTGGAGTGGATTTTTCTTTTCCTCCCACTTGGCGAGGAAACGATCTGTTAACTACTGTGAATTCTACACTGAACCAGCTGCGAAAGATCTGAACCATTTATTTACTTCCCCTGAGAAACTATGTGCAAGGATTCTCATCATGGCATCATCGTTTTCTAATTATTCTAAATTAATGAAATCAGTAATATATTTGTCCATAATTTTGTGGTAAGTCAGTAAGCTTTCCCGATAAAACCAATGGATAAAATCTAGCCATGGTTGTTCTAGGAGGTAAAATTGTAGGTACAATAGGAAGTGTTGGTATTGAAGGTGTTTATGTAGGAAAGGAAATAGATGGTGTAGAAGCAATGATATGGATGAATTCGAATGAAAGAGGATCAACGGACAAGAGCTCTTGCTGATACTATATGAAGGCCTTCTCAGAGGTATATTGGAGATGGTTTTCTAATTGCTGAAGTTTATCGAACTGATTCCAAACCTTCCTACAAAAATATGACTCAAAATTGGATTCTACAGACAATATACTATCTTCAAGATTTAGAGAATCAAATACTACTTTAGATAACCTTAAGGGATCAAACACAATTTCAGACAAGGATGTTTTTGATTTTGATCTAAATAGATATAATTCAAATTTAAGATCTAAAGGAAGATCTTCTAGGGAAAACAAATCGGCAAGAAAATATGTAAACCTTACCAAATTATATGAACTTGATTGAATCTATGAAATTTGAGGTCTCTATTTTATGATGAGTTTCTCCAGATCTTCAATGGGGGAAGCTGGATGTGGATCATGATTCGATCATGTGTGTCTTTTTAGAGCCAGTGTATTCTTTCTTCTGCACTTTGGCTCTCTACAACTTGAATCAACCTTCGCGAAATCTAGAGCCTATCCCCCACAAGACTAGAATTCGATGAAGAAGTATGGTACACCGAGGGAAGATATGCCACTTTTTTCCCCAACAATGGCACCATAAAATTTTAGCCTCCACCACATCCCAAGGTTGATGAATGAGGCCGATAGGCGTAACCTCGAACCAATCTTTCACTTTGGTAGCTAGCCTTACCAAACCAGAGAGGGCTCTCTCTATGAGATCACACCCAAAGGATTTTATTGGATGAGGAGTGGATTTTAGTTTGGTTAGGTTAGATGTAGGGTTTTGAAAGTTTGATATTTTTACTGCTGAATCAAGGAAGAAAACGAGGCAGTTAGGTCAAATGTATCAAAGGCTTACAACGAAAAATATATAAAAGAGAAAGGTAGCAATGCTTTAGTGATGGATTAGGGTTTTTTCAGTGTAGTGTAGGGTTTGAAAGAGTGCAGAGGATATTAGTGAGCATGCATCATGACTTATATTAGCACCCTGTAATTAGCAAGATTGGAAAAATTCCAACTGCAAGGAGAACATCAGACCACTGTTGGATTCAAGGATCTAGCCTTCCTGAGTCCAGAGAGGGATCTCTCTATGAATGGGTTCAAAAGATGTGATCTTTAATAGCTGAAATTGATATTAGGCTAGTTATGAAGAGCTTGGGTTTTGTTTTGTTTGTTTTGGTTGGGAAAAGACATGATGAAGGTGAAGGAAGTTTCAAAATGAAGGGTGAAGGTGTCTGCAGGTGAAGGAATGATTTGGCTGACAGAAAGGCAAAGACAGTTTTAACCCATTGGGCTATGGAGTCATAGGAGGATTTTAATTGGACAGCAAGGTTCAAACAGGATCCATGGGGCAAGTCACTTATGTCAAAGGATCTCTTAAGGTGATTTTATGGAATGAAACAGATGGGAAATGAAGAACAACAAATGAAAAAAGAGTGAGACAACCTAAGATCAAGTAAGTTCCTTTAAACTATATTGCTTCAGCATGTACTTAAAGGAAAACATAAGAGTATTTCTGAGATCAGGTTAGTACCTTTAACCTAGCTTGCATTTAAGTACTTTCAGTTATAAAACATTAAAAAATAGTTTGAACAACTTAAGATCAGGTAAGTGCCTTTAAACTACCCTTCTTTCAACATATTCAATAAGAAAAACATAAAAGTATTCTGAGATCAGGTTAGTGCCTTTAAACCAGCCTGCATTGAAATACTTTTAATTAGGAAACATTAGAAAAAAAACAGTTGAAAAGCTTAATATCAGGTAAGTGCCTTTAAACCAGCGTGCATTGAAATCATTTTAATTAGGAAACATTAGAAAAAATAGTTGAAAAGCTTAAGATCAGGTAAGTGCCTTTAAACTACCCTACTTTCAGCATATTCAATAAGAAAACTATAGATAACAGTGACAAAGAGCAATTTAGATCAGGCAAGTGCCTTTAAACCAACCTGCATTAATGTACTCTTCAAAGAGAACTTTCAAATGAAGAAAACATAGACAATAAAGCTTCCAGTAAGAGTAGGGTACTGTTGAGAGTAAATCCTAGCTCTATGTTTGCTGCTCTTTATCAGAGAAAGTGAAAAAAGTGAAAACATTAAGAAAAATACCAATTGATAGTGAGAAACACATCACCATTGACATAAATTAGGATCCCATAAATCAATAGCTTGTATTTGATGTTTCAAACCAGTTACAATCAGCAAGCCCGGTGGGTCTCTACAACTTCAAACTTCTCATATCAACTTCTGTATCTTCAAGTGGAAAAAAGGGCATCAGGAGCTTCAGAGACTATTACATGCATTCAAATGTCTAGAGACCAAAAATTTCTCATCTTCTATAGAAGTATTTATAGAAGAATGAAGAGGTGGGAGGATTTCCCAGGGGTCAAGTATCATTAATGATGTAATCAATGCAATTTTTGGCCTTTGAGAACCAGGCAAGGCATAAGGCGGGAATGTAATCATTTCTAACTCTCCTTCATAACTCTGTTTCTGCCTTTCGAGGCCTAATGATTGAAAATCTCTGCTTCTGGACTGTTCTTTAATCTTTTAAAATAGTTTTGCCGACAATTAGAGATAATATCCTTGAGTAACATTAATTGTTCGGCTGTCTTTGGGAAAACACCTCGTGTTTGTAATAATGACTAAGTCTTCTTTAATTACCATGAGGTTGCAGTTTCCCTTTGGGAGCTGGAGAGGTTTATTCACTTTAGTTCAGCGTTTTCGATCTTCTGCTCTGGTAAGAACTGATACTCTTTTAATTGTGATTTATGAACACAGTGTCTTGTTGATGTGCAGGGCAACACAGGGCCTTTATAGTATCAGCGCCCATGAAATGTTGATAATTGTGGAGCGGAACCCTGTTTTAATCGTTTTCCCTTTGATAACCAAAGGCTGAAAGATATGGGCCTTTGGCTTTCTTTCATTCGTAATATGGATAGAACATTCGGGACCTGCAAAACAAACAAAATGTTACGAAATCCTGCGAAAATAGGTTAAACTGCTTTAGAAGGCGGGGAAGGAGCGTAGTCATTGGATGAAAGCATCCAAAGGTAGAGATCTGCTCGAAATAGGAAAAAATAAGAGCAGGAGAAAAACAAAGCAGAGTGATTTTGGGCCGTCTGATCCGGACACGTGGACGGTCCGGATTTAATCCACAGATCGCAATCGGGGGGTCGCAATCGGGGGTGGCGAGAAGATGGGCCGATCAAAACATGCAATGCGATGAAGCGGAGGCTGTTGATCTACAGATTAGATTGACGGTCGAGGACAATTGGGGGAGAGGCCAATTGGAAGAACAAAAAAGTGGATGCGATGTGAAAGTTGCGATGCGATTGCGCAATCGGGAGGGCATAAGCGATTAGGTGATGGCCATCGATCTGAGGATCAGATCGACGGTGGGAAATGAATCGGAGGACTGGCCGATCGGAGGGACAAACAAAACACATGCGATTTAAACTTTGCGATGCGATTGAAATCACCGATGTGACGGAGCGATGACCGTTTGATCAGATTTCGATCAACGACGAAGATTAGTCTTTAGAATGAAAAGCGAAAACCCTTATAATATACGAAAAACCCAAAGTTTTTAATACAACAAAGGTTTAATGGATCGGGGCGGAAATAAAATATATATGAAGGATAGGCGCCCGACTGCGGGGCCTTTGGATATATGAAACACAAAAGGGGCTGGGGCTTAATAAATCAAGGGTCAATCGCAATCGGAGCTGCGGGCCTGGTCTTTTTAATCTACCCATTTGAAATATTACGATGCGATTTAGCACCTGGGGTTTTTAACACTTGGGCCTGGGGAAAGTCACATGAAATAGTGGTGGGGCGGATTTATAATATGTAAGACCCAATCGCATCGGAACTTTGGATGCGGGTCTATCCGATCAACCCATTGTGAATTCTCCGATCGCGATTGCGCGATCGGGTCTTTTTAATCTACCCATTTGAAATATTTAACACGTGCTTTTGGTTTTTAGTTCAAAAGTTTGGATAAATGGATTTTTGGATTTATAAAAGAAAAAAGGTGATCGGGAAGGTTTTTACAAGGCTTTAAGGGCAGAGGCAGGCCCATAGGATATATATATAAAAATTGATGCGATCGGGAGTTTTTATAATGCAAAGGATCAATCGCATCGGGGTTTTTATGCAACAAAACATATGCGCTGGTTTGATTTATTCCGATGCCGATAAGTGCTAATGGGACTAGTACCTGGTTCCGGGGAAAGGGCATGTGGGGGAAGTGGTTAGGACTTAGCCCAAGGGGCTTAAGTCCATAGGAATAAAACTTGGTTTTTTATGAAATTTTCAGAGTTTTCAATGGTTTTTAGAGGTTTCGGTAAAGCTAAAGAATGGGTCTTTAACTTTATAAAAGTGATTTTCATGAGGGGGGAGAAAAGAAATCATGAAAACAAAGGGGTTTTTATGGAGAAAAAGGGGAGCGAATGAAGGTAAGTTTGGAAGACGGGGAGAGAAAGAATGGTGGTTTTATAGTAGTTTCTTCTTATGAAATTAGCAGGATTTTTGAGTTTTGGAGGGAATCAGTAGTGAATACTTTTTAAACATGAGCATGAGATCTCCCACAGGCTTGAAGAGATAACATTTTGGCCATGAAAGTGTTTCTTGAAGACTGAACAATGTTTTGGCCACATTTTGATAGGACAAATTTTTACAGGTGGCCAATAGTGGCTCCACTTGGGGATAGTGCCATCTTGAAGGCATCAAGAACTTCAGACTTGCTTTCTCTGGGAAGCTGACCTGTGCCACATCCATTATGTTTCTCTGGGAGGCTAACCTGTGCCTGATCCATTGGGCTTTCCTTCCTTTGCTAGGATGATCTTGCTCTGAAAACATATTAGCAGCTATAATAACAATGTACTTTCATCTACAAGCTTTCTACCTACCCAATCCTACATATCTAACATTTTTTCTTCTTAGAGTGCACTTGGATTTGAAAACTCTCTTACAAAATTTTATTATTTTTGAAAGCAAAAATCTAATCTATTTCTACTCTTTATTTCTCCATGGATTCAGATTAAACAGTTGAATCCATATAATTCTCTACCTAATCTACTATCTATTGGGATTAAACTGTCCAACAGATTTTTATTCTCTAAATTCTACAATAGAAATTTAAAAAGCATTCAAGTCAGGATTGAATAGTCTAACTTGATGCTAGTCTATGGCATAAAACAAGCTGCACATTGACATTTATTTTGCAGAAAAATAAAATCAAAATGGAAGGCTTAAGATCTGAAAGTTTAAATCACTTCCTTCATCTTTTTACAGCTTTGTTTTGACTCTTTTTTGAGTTGTTTCTTCCTTGTTTTCTGGTTCATATTTTGAACATGTTTGAACCTTTAATTTCTATCCTAAACTATCTACTGATAAGCCAAGATTAAACAGTTTGGCGAATCAAATTCACTATCCTATCAACAGAAAATTTAAAGCTAATTAGTCAAGTTTAGGTTGTTTGACTAACTAGAAGTGTGTTTTGTAGGAGTGGCATTTGAGCTTGCACACTTTCAGATTTGTTTCTCTTTTTTGGTATGGGGCTTATACCTTTCTTGTTTTGACAATCTTCCCTCTTTTCTTTCTTTAATTGTTTTTGTATTTTTTATTTTATGAGACTGAACAAAGCACATGGTATTTATAATGGAAATGAAAGCTTTAAAATCTAACTCAGCAGTAGTAATGCTTAAGAACCCTGCCATTGACAGGACCCCCAAACAGAAAAAAGGCATTATGACCAATGGTGGACTGGATGATGTAAGGACCTTTCCACAAACTGTCAAATTTACCATGTTTACCCTTATCCTCTCTTTTGGAATCCCATTTGAGTACCTTATCTCCAATGTTGAAAACACAGGCCTTTGTTATTTTGTCAAACAACTTCTTTATGTTTTATTGCACCTTCTAAGCCCTATTGTAAACCTCTTCCCTTGTCTGCTGGAGATGTATTGTCTAACTGATCCTCCTAATCATGTTGTCCTCTTCTAACTGTATTTATTCGATTAATTTTATTACTGGTACACCTAGGCTGGTAGGAAAAATTGCATCTGCTCCATAAACAAGCTCGTAAGGGGACATTCCAATGGACCTTTTTGTGGTCAATCTATTTGCCCACAGAGCATGCACCAACTTGTTATGCCATGATTTTTTATTTTCTTCAAGAAGCTTCTTGATGATGGTCACCAAAATTTTATTTGATGATTCTGATAGCCCATTACCTTGAGGGTAGTAAGAAGTGGAATGAACAAGTGTAATCTGATACCTGTGACAAAAATCAATCATCTTTTTGGAACAAAAAGCAGCAACATTATCAGTAATAATCTTCCTAGGGCATCCAAATCTAGACAATATATGGTCTTCAAGGAATTTTATAACGACAGAATATGTGGCATTCCTAGAAGGGATGGCTTCAATCCATTTCGTGAAGTATTCAGTGGCTGTGAGAATCCATTTGTGTTGGGCAGACGAAGCAGGATGGATTTCCCCTATGAAATCTAGGCCCCACTGTTGAAAAGGAGCTTCAACAGTGATAAGTTGTAATGGTAAAGGAAGAAGTTTTCTTTTTCCTTCAAAAATTTGGCATTTGTGACATGCAGCCATCATTTTATGGACATCCTGGAAGAGGGTGGGCCAGTAATAGCCAGCTCTAAGGATTTTATTGGCTGTGGTTTTCCAGTAAAGATGACCTCCACACTCTCCTTCATGGAATTCATGTTTGATCCTCTCTGCATCAACTTCAGGCAAAAATTTAAGCAATAAACCATCAACATTTTTCCAGTATAAAAATTCATTTAAAATGCAATAGTTCCTAGCTTTCAACTTTAAAAACCTTGCCTTTGTTTTTGATAAATTGGGAGGAGCATTAAGATTTGCAAGCACATACAAGATATCAGTGTACCAAGGTGAGTTTTGAAACTGCTTTTCGACAGTGGGAGCAGGTAATTCTTCCTGTTCATCCAAGGAATCTGCCATGTTAATATCAAGGGCATGTAGATTAGATTCAACCATTATTTGAGCTAAGCCCTGACCTTTAATAAGTTTGGTTGGTTTGATTTCCAAATCATACTCTAATATAGCAGCAATCCATTTACCTCTCTTTCCATCTAGGTCTTGTGACAATATGTCTTTTA
The DNA here is from genome assembly GCA_034641835.2 of Pinus albicaulis. NCBI lineage: Eukaryota > Viridiplantae > Streptophyta > Pinopsida > Pinales > Pinaceae > Pinus > Pinus albicaulis. The sequence continues at coordinate 825,729,912 of CM076574.1, read as the reverse complement.
CCACTATATTAGGTACATAGGAAATGATGTGGGAATGTAGAATATACACCCTGAAGTCCTTTAAGGCCTTTACCAAAGCATAGGCCTGTTTTTCCATTATGTTATATTTCAAGGGTGCATCCCTTAAAGCCTTGCTGAAAAAAGCAATGGGTTGTTCTTGTCCCTCTGGGTTTTTCTGCAAGAGGACTGCAACCACAGTATGCTCTGAGGAAAAGGAGAAAATAAGGAACTCTTTTGAAAAATCCAGGCTGATTAGGACTGGTGCCCGGGTGAGTGCATGTTTTATCAATTTGAAGGATTTTTTGGTTTCTACAGTCCACTTCACTCCTACTTCTTTCTTGAGCATATTAGTCATGTTTCTAAGGAGCTCTGCTAAGTTGGGAATAAACCTCCTCAAGAAGTTAATATTTCCAATAAAGGACTGCAATTCTTTTATGTTCCTTGGTTGGCTAATCTGTAGTATTCCCTCAACTCTATTTGGATCTATTTTAATCCCTTCTTCTGATATGATATGGCCAAGGAGTTTACCTTCCTGAAGGCCAAACACTTTCTTTTTGGGATTTAAAGATAACCCAAACCTTCTACACTTTTCAAGGACCTTTCTTAAATGTTTTAGATGCTCTTCATCGAATTTGGAATAAACTGTTATGTCATCAAGGTAAATTACAATGAAGTGCCCTATCTCCTCTGAAAATGCAATGTCCATGGCCCTTTGGAAAGTGGCCCCAGCATTCATTAATCCAAAAGGAATTTTCACATACATGAAAGTGCCCCAAGGAGTGGTGAAAGCTGTCTTGAGTTGGTCTTCTGGGAGTACTAAAACCTGGTTATACCCTGAAAAACCATCTAACAGAGAAATCCTCTTTGAACAACCTACCCTTTGCAGAATGTGTTCCATTTTGGGTAAAAGGTAATTGTATTTTAGGGAGGCTCTGTTAAGGTTTCTGAAATCAATGCACAATCTGATTTATCTTGTCTTTTTCCTCACGGCTACAAGGTTAGAAACCCAATCTGAAAACCTCATAGGCACAATGATTCCTGCCTCATACATTTTCTTGATTTCCTTTTCTACTAGAGGCAGTTGTATTGGATTAATTCTACGCAGTTTTTGCTTAAAGGGTTTTTGGTTTTCTTTCAAAGGGATATTGTGCTGGATGATTTCTGTATCGTAGGCTTTCAAGTCTTCATAGCTCCAGGCAAACACATCGACAAACTCTTTAAACAGGTCAACATATTTCCTTTTAATTTCTGGTGGCATGGATTTATCCAATTTAATTGTTTTTGGCTGATCCTCGGTGCCTATGTTGCATTCCTCGACTTCAGACTCTGTGTATTCTACGGTGGGCTTCTTTGATACGTCGTTAAAATCAAAGAGGTCTTCTAACGGTGCTAGCCCCCTAGGTATGTTCTTGTCTTTTGATGACAATACCTCAATGTCTTCGTTTTCTGTGTCCTTGTATTCTTCAGTATGAGTGTCAAGTTATTTCTTTAACATGTTGATTTCTATAGGACCAGATGGTTTTTCTTTTTCAGGAGACCTTTTGTTTAGGCGATTTTCATCGGATTTAGAATCCGAATCAGATGACTCAAATTCGTTCCTGCCCAGCAAAAAATCCTCTAACTGTTTGTCACCTTCAAAGACCTGCCAATACTTTTCATTATCTGGCACAGCTGGTCTAAACTTAATTTGAGTTGTACAGTCTTTGGTTTCGAATGGCGTTAAGCATGTTCTAGCTGCAAAAGCTAAATTGTGGGCGGAAATATTTTTTTTTCTTGGAACAAAAATCAATTTGGACTCCTGAAAAGTTTCTAAAAGGTCCATGACATCATTTCGATAAGCTCTAAGCCTGGGATGATTTGCGTTATATTCCCCATTGACTTGCTTAATGACTAGTTCTAAATCCCCATACACATTAATTATTGTGGCTCCTAACTTTTTTAATAGATGTAAGCCTAAGAGAAGGGATTCATATTCCGCTATGTTAGTGGAACACTGAAAGTTTAATTTGCAGGAAATGTTTTCTGTGTGGTTGTTTTCAGTGTTGGTAATCCAGACACCTGCACCAGCATTGTTTTTAGTGCATTACCCATCAAAATACATACTCCACAGAGGACTATTTTTGGTTTCGTCTTGGTTATTGTCCCCTTCAACCATCGTGCTCAAGGGTTTTTGTGAAATCTCGGCACTTAGTTGTATTTGTTTCACCTTCTCAGGTTTGACATGGAGCTGAGCGTGAGGGGAAGTCTGTTGTTTGCCATCTTGGCTTTGTTCACTCTGGTCTGTTGTTTTGACGCACCGTTCCAAAATTTCCTTCTCGTTTTCTTCCATATATAGAACTGCATTTATTTCTAGATTTGGGGTCTCTAACTATTTATCTGAGTCACTGTGTTCTGGCTCTGAATGTTTTGTGGATTCATTATTGCAAAAGATAAACGAATCCAGGTCAGTATGGACAAAATAAATGGGAGAATTTTCAGGATTTTCTGGGCTACTGACCATGAATTTCATGTGTGACTCTCTGTACAGTCTTCTGAGCTAGCTAAAAATAGGAATAGTGGAATACGTCCCGTCCATTTGTATGGTACCTTGCAGCTTGGCACCCCATGATCTTGACAATAACATGCCATACTTAGGAGGCACATCAGCCACCACAACATCCATCACCATGCACTTGGCTGGGATTTGGGTCAAACTCACACAAAGGTCTTTGATCAGGCCAAGGCACTTTACTCTATTTGAATCAAATGAATATAAATCCGTGTAAGGTCTAGTTATTTCTAATCCTAGCCTTTCCATTATCACCTTTGGCATAATGTTGTGCGAGGCTCCAAAGTCATGCATAGCATTATGCAAGATCTTGTCATGAACATTAAAACTCACATAAAAGGGAGGTACAGGTCCCTCTTGATATATACCTTTAATCTTAGGACCAAAAATGAGCTCTGGCTGGTCATCATTAAGATTGTTTGAGTCATTATTATCCTCAATATTTAAAGCCTTCAAAATTTGGGTCCTATATACATTCTGGGAAGCTAACTCAGTCAGGGGAACAGAGATTCTGATCTTTGAAATTTCCTGCTCTAATCTGAAAAGAATCTGGTTCTTTGATGAACTTGTCTCAGCCTTACCAGCTCCCAGTCTATCAGCAACATCAGCTTGTTGATTTTTTCTACTCGTTTTTGACAAAATGGTCTTAACAGGAGTACTAGCTGAAGTGGTAGTACTACTAATGTCCGCACCCTGTTTTTCATTATTTTGAGTGCCTTTCTCTCTATCTCTATCAGAATTCACAGCTACTGTTTTATCCTTTTGTTTGACAATTTTAGGCTTGGTTGTAGTGTTGTTTTGTGAATATTTGTCAGAGGTTTTGGTGTTGGGAGTTTGTTGACTGGTTTTTCTTCTAAGGTCATATTATTTTTGGGGCTCTATGATGACATTTTCCATGTCCTGAAAATAACTTGCATTATCATCTTTGTAGTCATCATAAGGGGTATGAAAACCTTGTTCCCTATCAAAATGAATCTCAAAGTCATCATTATCTACTCCAAACATGTTGATATCATCTTCCTCTGTTGTCTCATCTGTTTCCTCAACCTCACTTATATAGTTTTGATGAAAGGGAGGAGTTATCTGTTGATCATATTCCCTAGGTCTGTTTGGAGGTTGGGTCCTTCTAAAATTCTGATTCTGGTTATGGTTTTTTTTTTGAGGAGTAGTTTGGTTTTGACTTGCTTGTGCTTTCTCAAGGATGCTCATTTTCTTCATCATCTCCTCCATCATTCTTTCCATCTTTGAGTTGGAAGTAGAATGGGATTTTTCCTCTCTAAAGGACACTCTCTTTTCAATTTTTGTTCTTGCTCTCTTCTCCATCAAGTTGACTTCCACAGAAAGAGCACCCTTTTGCATATCTTCAAGAGTTGCAAAATCTCTCTCTCTCAGCTGATAAGCCATCTCAGGGTCAAACCCTTCAGTAAACTTGTTCAAAGCTGAGCCTTGTGGAGGTTTTAGTTCTGGGGAAAGTGCATTATACACACTATTGAATCTAGTGCAATAATCTTGCACACTTTCCCCAGTGTCTCTATGGAGATTTTTATAGTCAGAAAGGACTTGGAGAGGGTTTTTCTTTACTTCCCATTTGTTTAAGAATGTTTGATGGAAGGCTTGTAGATCACGGATACTATGGGGGGTTAAACCTTTGAACCATTTCCTCACTTCTCCCCCTAAGCTCTGAGAAAATAGCCTAAGTTTGATCGAATCATCATCGATTTCATTTCTGTCACAGTAGTCATTCATCTTATCCACATGTTGTGATGCAGTTGTAGCATTGCTATCATCATATAATGGAATTTTGGACTGATAGTCCTGTGGAAGATTGACTAATGGTGCAGGAAGGACTAAGGGAGCATACCATGTTGCCATGATATGTGGTGGAGGTGGATTTACAAGAGGTGTATTAACAAAAGGGAAAGTGGGCTGAAGTGGAGTGATTTGAACGGTGGATGTAGGGTGAGCAGAGGTAGATGGACCAGGAGTAGACTGCTGAGTTGATCTTGGATGAGAGACACCGAAGTTGTGAAGAAAATGCAAATTAGGAGGTGTTGTTTCTCTGCTACCAAGAGGTTCACTTGTTTTCGGGGATGATAGTGAATATTCAGAATCTAACTGATCTAAATCCCAAAGAGGCCTAGTTCTAAATGGATTTACTAAGTCAACTTGAGATTGTTGTAGAGCTGAAAGATTTTCAGGGACTGAATTAGCTCTCAAGAGTGATATGAAAACAATTGATAAATTAATCTTAGGAGACTTCCTAAGGATACTTTCTGGGTTATAAAATATCTTAGGTGGATCAGAGTTAGGATAGGCTCTAGTGTGAATCTTTCTAGAAGCCACTATGCTGTGTTTTTCGGATCCAAATAAACAAGATAAGTTCAACCAGGTATGACAATATTTAAAAGGTTAACTAGTTTGTTTTGGAAAAATTTCAATCTTACAGTCTTGTGACTGAGTTTGAAAGATATTACAATGATAAGGGTTCTTCCTAGTGGAGTCTTAAGGTCTGTTCAGGATTGTGGAGTCGCCAAGTGGAAGTTTTTAGCTCTTTTCAGAGGTAAAAGGTCTTATGGTCCACCACCATGTTTATTGAATACCAATCTGAAATATTTTTAGGTTTTTTTGAGTTGTGGTTGTATGGAAAACTAAAGAGTTTATAAAAGCTGGCCAAGCAACTATGAACTCAAAAATTTCCCCAGTGGAGTCACCAATATGTTAGCACCCTATAATTATCAAGATTGGCAAAATTCCAACTGTAGGGAGAACATCAGACCACTTTGGGATTCAAGGATCTAGCCTTCCTGAATCCAGAGAGGGATCTCTCTATGAATGGGTTCAAAAGATGTGATGTTTAATAGCTGAAATTGATATTAGGTTAGTTATGAAGAGCTTGGGTTTTGTTTTGTTTGTTTTGGTTTGGTGAAGACATGATGAAGGTGAAGGCAGTTTCAAAATGAAGGGTGAACGTGTCTGCAGGTGAAGGAATGATTTGGCTGATAGAAAGGCAAAGACAATTTTAACCCATTGGGCTATGGATTCATAGGAGGATTTTAATTGGACAAAAAGGTTCAAACAGGATCCATGGGGCAAGTCACTTATGTCAAAGGATCTCTTAAGGTGATTTTATGGAATTAAACAGATGGGAAATGAAGAACAACAAATGAAAAAATAGTGAGACAGCCTAAGATCAAGTAAGTTCCTTTAAAATATCTTGCTTCAACATGTACTTAAAGGAAAACATAAGAGTATTTCTGAGATCAGGTTAGTAACTTTAAACTAGCCTGCATTGAAGTACTTTTAGTTAGAAAACATTAAAAAATAGTTTGAACAGCTTAAGATCAGGTAAGTGCCTTTAAACTACCCTGCTTTCAGCATATTCAATAAGAAAAACATAAAAGTATTCTGAGATCGGGTTAGTGCCTTTAAACCAGCCTGCATTGAAATACTTTTAATTAGGAAACATTAGAAAAAAAAGTGTTGAAAAGATTAAGATCAAGTAAGTGCCTTTAAACTATCCTGATTTCAACATATTCAATAAGAAAAACATAAAAGTATTTTGAGATCAGGTTAGTGCCTTTAAACTAGCCTGCATTGGAATACTTTTAATTAGGAAACATTAGAAAAAATAGTTGAAAAGCTTAAGATCAAGTAAGTGCCTTTAAACTACCTTGCTTTCAGCATATTCAATAAGAAAACTACAGATAACAGTGACAAAGAGAAATTTAGATCAGGCAAGTGCCTTTAAACCAACCTGCATTAATGTACTCTTCAAAGAGAACTTTCAAATGAAGAAAACATAGACAATAAAGCTTTCAGTAAGAGTAGGGTATTGTTGAGAGTAAATCCTAGCTCCATGTTTGTTGCTCTTTATCAGAGAAAGTGAGAAAAGTGAAAATATTAAGCAAAATAACAATTGATAGTGAGAAACACATCACCATTGACATAAATTAGGATCCCATAAATCAGTAGATTGTATTTGATGTTTCAAACTGGTTACAATTAGCAAGCCCGGTGGGTCTCTACAACTTCAAACTTCTCATATCAGCTTCTGTATCTTCAAGTGGCAAATAGGGCATCATGAGCTTCAGAGACTATTACATGTGTTCAGATGTCTAGAGACCAAAATTTTCTCATCTTCTATAGAAGTATTTATAGAATAATGAAGAAGTTGGAGGATTTCTCAGGGTTCAAGTATCGTTAATTATGTAATCAATGCAATTTTTGGCCTTTGAGAACCAGGCAAGGCATAAGGTGGGAATGTAATCATTTCTAACTCTGCTTCATAACTCTGTTTCTGCCTTTCGAGGCCTAATGATTGAAAATATCTGCTTCTGGACTGTTCTTTAATCTTTTAAAATAGTTTTGCTGACAATTAGAGATAAGATCCCTGAGTAACATTAATTGTTCGGATGTCTTTGGGAAAAACACCTCGTGTTTGTAATAATGACTAAGTCTTCTTTAATTACCATGAGGTTGCAGTTTCCCTTTGGGAGCTGGAGAGGTTTATTCACTTTAGTTCAGCATTTTCGATCTTCTGCTCTAGTAAGAACTGATACTCTTTTAAGTGTGATTTAAGAACACAGTGTCTTGTTGATGTGTAGGGCCACACAGGGCCTTTATAGTATCAACGCCCATGAAACGTTGATAATCATGGAGCAGAACCCTATTTTAATCATTTTCCCTTTGATAACCAAAGGCCTAAAGATATGGGCCTTTGGCTTTCTTTCATTCGTAATATGGACAGAACCTTTGGGACCTGCAAAACAAACAAAATGTTACGAAATGCTGCGAAAATAGGTTAAACTACTTCAGAAGGCGGGGAAGGAGCGTAGCCATTGGATGAAAGCATCCAAAGGTGGAGATCTGCTCGGAATAGGCAAAAAGAAGAGTAGGAGAAAAACAAAGCAGAGTGATTTTGGGCCGTCCGATCCGGACACATGGACGGTCCGGATTCAATCGGCAGATCGCAATCGGGGGTGGCGAGCAGATGGGCCGATCAAAACATGCGATGTGATGAAGCGCAGGCCGACGATCTACAGATTAGATCGACAGTGGAGGAAAAATCGGTGGAGAGGCCAATCGTCGGAACAAAAAAGTGGATGCGATGTGAAAATTGCGATGCGACTGCGCAATCAGGAGGGTAGAAGCAATTAGGCGATGGCCGTCGATCTGAGGACCAGATCGACGGTGGGAAATGAATCGGAGGACTGGCTAATCGGAGGGACAAACAAAACGCATGTGATTTAAACTTTGTGATGCGATTGAAATCACCGATGCGATGGAGCGATGATCATTTGATTAGCTTTCGATCAACGGCAGAGATTAGTCTTTAGAATGAAAAGTGAAAACCCTTATAATATACGAAAAACCAAAAGTTTTTAATACAAACAAAGGTTTAATGGATCGGGGTGGAAATAAAATATATATAAAGGATAGGCGCTCGACTGCGGGGCCTTTGGATATATGAAACGCAGAAGGGCCCGGGGCTTAATAAATCAAGGGTCAATCGCAATCGAAGCTGCGAGCCTGGTCTTTTTAATCTACCCATTTGAAATCTTGCGATGCGATTTAGCACCTGGGGTTTTTAACACTTGGGCCTGGGGAAAGTCACATGAAATAGTGGTGGGGCGGATTTATAATACGTAAGACCCAATCGCATCGGAACTTTGGATGCAGGTCTTTCCGATCAACCCATTGTGAATTCTCCAATCGCGATTGCGCGATTGGGTCTTTTTAATCGACTCATTTGAAATATTTAACATGTGCTTTTGGTTTTTAGTTCAAAAGTTTGGATAAATGGGTTTTTGGCTTTATAAAATAAAAAAGGTGATCGGGAAGTTTTTTACAAGGCTTTAAGGGCAGAGGCGGGCCCACAGGATATATATATATAAAAATTGATGCGATCGGGAGTTTTTATAATGAAAAGGATCAATCACATCGGGGTTTTTATGCAACAAAACATATGCGCTGGTTTGATTTATTCCGATGCTGATAAGCGCCAATGGGACTAGCGCCTGGTTCCGGGGAAAGGGCATGTGGGGGAAGTGGTTAGGACTTAGCCCAAGGTGCTTAAGTCCATAGGAATAAAACTTGGTTTTTTATGAAATTTTCAGAGTTTTCAATGGTTTTTAGAGGTTTCGGTAAAGCTAAAGAATGGGTCTTTAACTTTATAAAAGTGATTTTCATGTGGGGGGAGAAAAGAAATCATGAAAACAAAGGGGTTTTTATGTAGAAAAAGGGGAGCGAGTGAAGGTAATTTTGGAAGAGGGGGAGAGGAAGAATGGTGGTTTTACAGCAGTTTCTTCTTATGAAATTAGCAGGATTTTTGAGTTCTGGAGGGAATCAGTAGTGAAGACTTTTTAAACATGAGCATGAGATCTCCCACAAGCTTCAAGAGATAACTTTTTGGCCATGAAAGTGTTTCTTGAAGACTGAAATTTTTTTTGGCCACCTTTTGATAGGACAAATTTTTACAGGTGGCCAACAACTTCATTAAAACTGAAGGAAATAAACATGAAATGATTTTCCCAAACAAAACAGAGCCACAAAAGAATTATAATTATCAAACTTTTAGGAAGATCATTGAGGAAAGAAATGCATGGAAAGAGAATATATATCATTCATAAAGATTATAAAAAATAAGAAACAATATAAAAAACTCATTGTACATGAATTCATAGGTAATAGTTGCAACTGTTCCTCTGAATTTCTAAATAAAAGCTGAAGCACAAGCTACAATGGTCTCAAACCTTTGATGTCCAACCAATCAGATGACTAAGAAAAGCATACATATAGAAAAAATATAATTTCCCCTCCCAAGGGTCTAATCCTTGAGTGAAGTAACTGATCACTTGATCCTCTCACATAAAACCTAAAGACTAGGGAGGTGAACAAGACTCTCCCTAAGATAGAAAAAATGATTCTTTTGACCATTAATGACCTTTATAAGAATGTATCTACCTCATAATTACCTTTAACCATCTTAATTAAATCTCAAAACATCATTAAATAATCATGATTGACAAATTACATGAGTAAAAGTGAAACTGGACCAAGTCAACTGCAAAAAATGACTTTCAGGAGAAAATGCAGCAAATTTTGCTGAAAACACAGCGTGTTAGGAGAAAACATAGCGTGTGAGGGAAAACTGAGTTTTGGAGGTCTTATCAAAGTCTAAATGATGATATGAAAATTTCTAGAGATAGATATTCCACTTGGCTACATGATGGAGTCTTCAAGCACTAAAATTGACTGAATTTAGCCCCTCAAAATTTCATTCTCCCATAGACTCAAAACACAACGTGCTCTTCAAAAAGGAGGCATAAAGGTCATTTTTGGTGGTTTTTTGAATTTTTGACTGCCCATAAAGGGCTAAAGTGGAGCTTCAATTTCATAGGATCAAAGTAGAGGCCAAGAGGAATCCATTGATGCACACCTTATGTCATTTGGAGGCATCCATAATAAACGCAATGTGGGCCATGTTGCGTTTTTGACAGTGTGATTGTTTCACAAAATTGTCAAAATTCTCAAAAATTGACTTTTCACCAAAATTTCTTCAAAATTCCTCAAAATTGGTCTAGGATTTCTCCGTGAAGACATGATATGGTATGTCAACCAATGAGGAAAGCATCAGAAAGTAGATCCAACTTTCCCTTCTTTTTTTGCTTGATTAAGGTTTTCTTGAGTTTTTCTTTCAACTGATTGACCTTGATCTTGGAGACTTGATTTCTTGCATAGTAAAGAGCAGTCATGTGTCTTTGAATGTTATTGTTCTTGTTGGATCTTTTTAGGCCTCTAGTTCTTGGCCTCTTTCTTCTAACTTGTTCTTCATGCTCACCTGGATCATCATTCTGAACTATTGCTTTTCCTTTTACTACCTCTTTGCTAGCATCAACCTTATGTCTATTAAAAATTACTTGGTTTGCCTTCAATTGCAAGTTTTCTTGCCCAATGAACGAAATCATGAAGTTGGCCCTAGATGAGTTGTCCTTAAGCTCATTAGTCTCAGCATATTTCTACATAATTACTTGTTTTTTTGGATTTTTTCTCTTCATCCATCTCCAAATCTTTCATGTCAATGTCAAATTGGGATGGCCCTTCATCCTACAAAAGTGGCTCATGCCATGTTGGTGATCTCTGTGCTGCTGATGTAGGCTTGGCCCCTTTCACTATTTTTGGAGCAAACACAAGCCTCTTGCCTCTTGTATAGGTTTTGGTCACCTCAACCCTCAAGGGATTCTTCACTGAAACTCTGCTAGATGAACCAATTTCCATTTTCCTGGATGGTGCTAATGGTGTAGCTAATGATATACCTTGGCTAGTTGTCTGACTAGTAGAAGGAAAAAAGTCACGAGACTGAACGAATGACTCCCAAGTGATGTTCTTCTCCTCAAGTTGCTGAAAGATAATAATTTCGATAAGGGCATGGTGAAAGAGACTGTCTTGATGATTACTTTGGCTATGTTACACCTTCCCAGCCATCTTAGCCCAGATCTTGTGGAGATAAAGTATAGGTTAAGAGGTTTTATCCCTGTGAAGTGAATGAGCAATATGACATGATACTTGCACAATATAGTAAATCTACCCTCTGATGTAAAGTACTTCATAACTTCCCTTATCAATGGAGCAAACCTGTCAAGACGCTGATCAAAAGGAAAAACTTTCTTGATGTCATATTTGTAATGAGATTTGATGTAAGGTATGTAATTTTTCATATCCAAATCTAGGTTTTTGAACCACTTTTCACCATTGTTTGGTATCCCTGTTGGATTCAGTTGTGATTGTGAATTTGACACCTGAAATTGTGACCTTATCTCCTTTAAAGTGTGTGGAAAACAAAATAGTGAGCTTGACATGGTATTTGACACTTTAAATTTTCTCACAAAACATCATGCACCCAACATTTTGAAAGTAGTGTTTGGCAAGCAGGGAAGACATTATTTCATTTATGTTGAGTGGTTCATACCTAGACATGTGGCCTCCTTCGTTATAGGGATTCTTCTCCTCCATGTTGATAGTTTGCAAGGGGAAAACCCTAATGGGAAAAAACACGGGAAGTGAGTGAGGGGATAGCTTGAAGGGTTTAGGGAAGGGAAATGGGAGTAGGAAAATTTATGGAAGTGGATATGGGTCTTAGGGAACTTTATGAAGTGGAATGGGATGAAATGGGTATGGGAATTAGGCTAGGGAATTTTTAAGACAGTCCTAGCTAAGCAAACTGCCTAAAACAAAGCATTAGGCTAGGGTTTAGGGTTTGGAGCTTAGGACATGAGATTTAAGGGGTGTGAAGGCTATGGTAGTTGTTTTTGAGTGTGAGGGAGGGTAAAAGGTCTATGGGATAGGTGTGTTTACCTTGAAAACTTGAAAAGAATGGTCACCCACCAAAACACAGTGTGGGGACAAATGGAGGGTTTACACTATAGAAACATAAGCTGATAGGAGGGTTAAAGGACTTATAACTTACTTGCATAATGATTATGGACACTTGGATGGCCTTTGTGAACCCTTGAAAATTGGTTTGATGCCTCTCGAGTGAAAACATAACGTGTAGAGGAAAACACAATGCGAAGGCTTGAAAACAGAGCGTGGCTGCTTGGCATCAATTTTTGGAGTGTCTTTTGACCCCGAAATTGTTGAGGAAGTGTTTTCTGGTGATTTCAAGCTCTTTATCAATGAGGTGAATGAGATGAATGAGTTGAAATGGTCTTTTATAGCTTGTGGTAGTCAATTTTCTTCATAGTATTGTGATGGCCTACTACATGTTTTTCACTTTTACTTTGAACACTATGTAGCTTAGGAGATCTTTATGTAGCTTTGGAAATTTTAGAACTTATTACATCATGTTTAATAAAAATTACACTTGAAACAAACTTTATTGAGAAATTTCCCTATTACTACTTCATTTGTTGTATTTACACATTGAATGACTGATTTAGATGACTGAAACCCTAATGACCTAATGAAGACACAAAGCTGAATGAATACCATGATGGCATGAATGAAATGAATATGGAGACCTTGAAATGATTAATCACCCAACTAAGAGATAGTAATGACCAGTAGGTGAAATTTTTTGGAAGGAACAATAATAGTCATTGACACCACTAGCCAATGACCAAATTTTTATTTGAAGACCTACTGAAACCATAAAAATTTGACTTGACAACCTAACATCAAATTTTAAAGGGAAAATTTTATCACTGGTGATAGGAAGAACTGAATGACACTAACACTCATCAAAGAAGGAGATTCAAGACAAGATATACTTAAAATTGCGATAATTTGTGGAGCAAGGGAACATAAACCCTTATCTGACATCTAACGCTTGGTTAAAAAAGTATATTTTTATAGATAAATACGAGATTTTATTTAGAGTTTGTCTATTGAGCTATATGAGTGGATATTGAGGTTGAAGAAAAGGAAATATTGTTTTAAGGGCGGAGAACCTATGGTGTGGACTCCTGAACTGATATAAAAACTCAAGATCACTGAAAATAGGATTTCAAGGGCTATCGATTTATGGATTGATAACATCTTGGGAGGATTCATTACTCAGTTTGAAGTAGACTCAATTATGTCCTACAAAAAATTGGAACAACGATTCTTCAAAGGACCCCAAGATAAGTAATTTAAGTGTATGAAACTTTGGATTAATATGCTTTTGTGTGAAAATGAATTTTTACAAATGAAATCGGATTGCTAGTTTAATTATGTTGGAAGAAGAGAAATTAAATATAAGTAAGAGATCGATGCAACTTGAAGTGGAAAGAGATATATAGTATATGCCAGGAAGATATCTTGTGGGAAATACCTGAGGACCTTTGTAGAGATTGATTACAGTTCTCTTTTAAGAGAATATGAAGGTGAAAGAGAAAAAATCCACCTTGATAACCCCCAAGTAATTTCACAGTATTATCCCTCCCAGCTTGAGAGTTTGTAGAAGACAAAATCCATTAATTGGCAAGGTTTTTTTGGTTTTCCCGCTCCCCTTACCCCTCCTCTCAAGAAGAGGTATGGATGATGATATTAAGCTACCTGTTTTCAAAGGAACTAGATTGGAGGATTTGGATCAGTTATGGTTTCTATGTGAAGATGTATGGACAACGAAATATATCAATGATGAGAATATAAATAAAGTGAAACTTGTTACGATGTTGTGAGATAGAGCATTAACATGGTATATGAAGTATTCAAATAATTAGAACTGAACATTTGCAGATGTTAAAAAAACACTGGTAAGAGAGTTTAAGAAGCTAAAGTCTGAGTCAAAGTGCATCACCGAGTTCAAAGAGATAAAATAGAAACCTACTGAGTCTGTTCGGGAGTTTGATAAAATATTTAATTTGTTATTGGATCAAGTAAGCTTAGACATAGCTTCACAAACTTACATCAATAATGGTTTATAGCTACACTTCAACCACACATAACCTTGTCATTGATGCAACAAAAGATAGGAACTCAAGCCGAAGCTCTAGAGATTGCGATGAAATTGGAAGCTTCTCCTATAGGAGATACTAATGCAAGCATGAAATAGATTCAAAATCAGCTGGAAAAATTAACCCTATGGATACAAGACGTCAATAAAAGAAAATAATTTAGAGAATAAGTGTGGTGTATGAAGTGCAGATCGAAGGGCCATTCTAAATAACAATTCCCTATATTCAGGGGTTACCTGGATGGCAGATCACCAAATCCCTTGAATTTAGGACCTAGCCCGTGTCGCGAAATATGTAAGGCTAGAGGAAAACATTATTCAAAATATTTTTACTTGTTACAAAAATATGTATAGACTCCGCGAAAGCTATATTGCAAATTCTATAACTTAGTAGGACACGATGAGAATAATTGTCGGGCTTACGACCTAATGATGGAGTGCAGAGCTGACGCTTATAGAATGCAAGCAGAAGAGAATGGACAACGTGGTTGCTGAGGAGGTTTCCAAGGAAGAGCTCAACGTATTTGGGCTGGTCGAGGATGTGGATAGATCATTTTCTATAAATGTAGCCATCCAGGTCATTTTGTAAGAGAATTCCATAACCCCACAAAGACATGTAAGCACTGTAAATCATTTGACCATGTAATTGAAGAATGTTCCTATACTTATGGAGAAGATTCAATAAAATAGGAATCAACAACCGATACAAAATATTAAAATGATGACTATTGAAAGGAGGACTGACGAACCTTGAGTTAATATTCTCACTAGAAGTTGAGTTGCGACCAGTAGTGATAAATAAAATGAAAAGAAAGAATATAAATGTGCATGGGTTAGAAAGTCTGTTGAGAAAATTCCTTATTTTGATATTCAGAAAGAAAAATAAGTATTTATGGAAGAAAATCGAAGTTTTATGGATGCTGGAGCTTTGACCTCTAGTGCACAACCAAAACCCGATCAGAGAAATAACCTACGGCGATTCATCAACTTCAATGAAGAACCGAGCTTCAACACAGGATCAAGCTCTGATGCAAGACCAAGATTCAACAAACCAAGTAAGTATTTTAAATTATTTTCTACAGACTTGTATGAAATTGTTAAGAGATCAAAAGGCTGTAGAAGGAATTTAGAAGTTGATATATTTCGATGCATCCCAAGAAAAATTGCGAAGTGAGAGGCACATAGTCAATAATTTGCATCGACATAAGATAAAGAGAAGAGAGATGAGGCTAAGTGCATAGATAGGAGAGTATGAGAAGGATCAAGTTATTATAGATCTAGGATATGATGCTAATGTATTAATGAAGAAGACATGGGAATTAATGGGTAAGCTAAAGATACAGTGGTCACCTATTTAGTTAAGGATGGAAAATAAAAAAATACCTTCCCTATGGGAAGACTACCAGGTGTTGCAGTGGATATTGGAGTTCACATTAATTATGATTTTGGAGTAATAGATATTTTTTATGATAGTAACCCTTATCCTACATTTCTTGTACTTGACTGGTAATTTGACAATATGGGCATAATTAATCTTAAGAAGAGACAGATGATATTTGAGGGAAATCATATGAGGGTAAGTGTTCCCTTGGATTCATCAGAAGGAGTAAGATACATAGAAACAACCAAAGAAGAACACTACACAACTGACATAGACAATATCTATCAAATGAAAACAAGGGAACAAGATTGGGTTAACCCTACAATAGAAGGAAAGTTGATTTGGGAGAATGATAGTTCTTGTACTTCATATTCAGAAGAAGAGTTGGAAAACTAACAGAATAGGTTGCATGAAGTATCCACAAGGCATTGTTTAAGAGTTACTAAATCAGTTTGTTGTATGATATATGAGTTATGTAACCTACCTTCTTATGATGCTTTAGGTGATGTAAATATTTTCTTAATTATTATGAAGAAAAATTTCTAGAAAATCAAAGGTTGTCAACTTTGGATATAGCCCTAAGAGATACCCATGCTATATGGTGGAATGCACACAAGAAGAATATAGGAGGTTGGCAGGAACATCAAAGAATTATGTGGATAAGGTTTGGACATATAGAAACAAATATGGAGATAAAATTTGGTGGTGAAAATAATCCTAGGAAGCATATCCAACTATGCACTATAGTATGGAAGGAGATTCCACAACAAGAATGGGTACATGGATTCATTCATACATTAGAGAAAATCCCTAAGAACTAGTACCTAGAAACAAAGCTTCGACATGTGATTTAGAATTAGGTATACATGGTTGATGGCTTCATATTAAAATTTAGCTTTGAGGATGATTTCCCATACATAGATTTGGCCCTTCAAACAATCAAGAAGAGGATATTTGAGAATGTCACCCCACTGGCAAGGAAAAAACCTGATTGGGTTGTGCAGATAGAAAATGAACTGTAATTCTATAACCTTATTGCATTTGAAGAAGAATATCCTCGCAACATCGACATAGCAGAGTCATAAGGATACTGCGAAGTAATTGCACCTGAGCCAAAGATACTAGACATAACCAAGCCACTAAAGACCAAGGTGGTAAACATAGGATCAAAAAAGGAACCCAAGTTTGCAACAATAGGATATTATTGGGATGAGGAGACAGTCAGTAAATTTACAGACTTACTTCATGAATACCAAGAACTATTTCCCACCAAGTTTTCAGAGATGAAGGGTATAATAGGAGATCTAGGAGTCATGAATATCCCTTAATCTTGATGTGAAACCAATTTAACAAATGAATTATAGAATGAACCCGAAGTATAAGGAGAAAGTGAAAGTAGAACTTGATAAGATGATAGAAATGAACCTGTAGAAGAATCAAAATGGGTGAGTCCTATGGTGGTGAAAGATAAGAAGACTCAAGGAGAGATTAGGATCTGTGCTGATCTAAGAAAGTTGAATGATGCATGCCTACATGAGAAATTTCAAAGTTGAATTATGCCTACAGATGAAGTTCTATACAATGTAGGAGGTCAGGAAGCTTACTCATTTATAGATGGATTCTTAGGTTATCATCAGATTAGGATTGCACTTGAAGATTTGCATAAGACCACATTTAATACAAAATGGGGCTCATATCAATACACAGTAATGCCTTTTGGATTAAAAAATTTCCCTACTATATTTTCTAGGGTGGTGGTCACAACTTTTAAGGAATATATACATAAGTTTTTTTGAAGTATACTTTGATGATTGGACAATATTTGGATTGTTGAGAAAACATGTTGGAAGTTTAAGAATTATTCTTGACACATGTAGAAAATATTAGATCTCTTTGAACCTAAAGAAGTGCATATTTTGTGTACCTTTTAGTATATTGTTGGGACATATTGTCTGTAAGAAAGGACTAATGGTGGACCTTGATAATATTGATATCATTGTGAAATTTCCTCCACCTAAGACAGTAATAAATCTTCGCACTACGTTGGGACATACTGGGTATTACAGGAAGTTCATTAAGGGATATGCTAAGATCACTTCGCCTATGGAGAAATTGTTGAAGAAGGATGTAAATTTTGAGTGGAATGAAGAATGTTAGAAGAGCCTCGACATATTGCAACAAAAGATGGTACATGCACCTATATTAGTGTTCCGTGATTGGAATAAGGAATTACATGTCCATGTGGATGCTTCTTGCATAGATTTGGGAGTGGTACTGATACAACCTGATGCAGGAGATATTGATAATCTTATACCTTTTGCATGTAGGAAGTTATCTAAAGAATAAAAGAATTACACCACTACAAAAAGGGAAGGACTGACCATAGTGTATGCTTTATAGAAGTTTAGACACTATTTTCTTGGGTCACACTTTAAAATTTTTAGTACATATCATTCGACACTTAATTATTTGGTTAATAAGTCTGTCTTAGGAGGAAATATTTTCATATGGTTACTATTATTCCAGGAATATGATTTCGAGATCATTGTTAAACCACAAAGACTGAATGCCGGACTTGACCATCTGTCAAGACTGGAAACAGGGGAAGAACCAACCAACATAGAACATAATCTCCCTAATGCACAATTATTTGCAATAAGAGTGGAAGATGACCATTTGGAAAATATCATTCAGTTTTTTACCACAGGAATGGATCCTTTAGAATATAGTAGGCAAAAAAAGAAAGAATTAGTGGTTAAGGAAACCAAATTTTCATTAATAGTAGGACAATTATATTAATATAATATGGTACCAGATGAGATACTGCACATATATGTTCCTGGACATGAAATAAATATGATTCTAGTGGAGGCTCATGGGGGCACAATTGGTGGACACTATTCAAGAAAAAATATTGTGTAGAAGATTTTGAGAGTATAATTGTCGTGGCCTACACTAAATAAAGATGCAAAGTAGTACTGTCGAGCATGTGATGTGTGCCAAAGAACATGGAATCCTTCCAGAAGAGATGAGATGCCATTGGTACCACAAGTTACATTGCAGGCCTTTGATAAGTGGGCCATTGATTTTTTTGGACCCATAAACCCAGCTGTTAAGAAGACTGGTGCAAGGTACATAATTAAAATGACTAATTACTTGAGAAAATGGGCCAAAGCACAACCAATAAGGGATTGCAGCACATAAACTGCAACAGAGTTTATTTTTGAGCACATATTGTCTAGATTTGGATGTCCAAATATTTTATGAGTGGCCAAGGTTCAAACTTCCTAAATAATAATACTATTAAAGCATTGACTCAGGAGTTTCAAGTCTATCATTAGAAGAGTACCTCGTATCACCCTTAGGCCAATGGAACAATAGAAGCATTTAATAATATTTTGGAGAATGCACTTACTAAGGTATGCAATGTAAACAAAGATGACCGGGACCTTAGAATTCCAACAGAGTTATGGGCTTATAGGACCACATGTAAGAAGTTGACAAGTTAGACACCCTTTAGGTTAGTTTATGGGAAATAATTTGTGATGTCGATGGAGTACATCGTGCCTAGATTGAGGATTGCAACTTTTACAGATATGGAAGACCCTAATATAATGGAGGAAAGAATTTCACAGTTGCTTTCTATGGAGGAAGATATATTTATAGCGGGATTTTTAATATTCCTAAATTAGCATGCAACTAATAGGAATATTAATTTTTCTCTTAATATCTAGTTAGATGAATAAATGGGTAAGGAGGCCCATAAGTTTCTTAAGTAGGCATAAAATCACTCTTAATGTGAAAATGGATCATGTTAATAACTAGATCAAACATCCTCATGTGTGAATAAGGCCTAATATTTGTGGACAAGGTCAAGTTTGACCAAGTCAACAACATTAATATGTGAGGAGTGGATCATAAATAAAGACAACTCAATGTGAATGAAGATCAATCTAACTAGTCAGAATAAAGAAACCTTGGGTGTGAAAGGAGACAAGGCATGGAGACTAAGTCATGGTTGACTAAATCAAAAAACGATGTAAATAGATGAATGAGACCAATGGAGACAACATAATTTTGGTGGAGGAGCCTTTGCATGCAAGTAACCTCATAATTGGGTGGGACCCATGGTGAGGAAGCTCATCAACTATATAATGGAGGGAATGGCAGCCATATGGGCATGATTGAAGATTATATTTTTTATGTGGTCTGTTTATAATTCTTGCATTCTTTGGTTGTTTAGCTAAGTTTTCTACAGTGTTTAGTGCAAGGGTTATCTCATGCGGGAATTCCCCACTCTTGCTTGGAGATCTTGTTTAAGAAATCTGAGAGGAGCATCTGGTGCTATATTTTCCACTATTTGGTGTTATGCCAATAATTCACCTTCAGAAACAGTGTAGTCCCTTGCAGAAACTGCATTATTTCTTTATATATTGCAGTGGAGTGGTTTAAACCCTTATTTTATGAGCTAGTTTCCCAGGAGGAGGATCAACCTTTTCCTCGGAAAGCTAGTAGAAGGAGCTACAACCATTTATTTGCATTATCATCCATTATTATGTAGATCTTCAACCATACAACATGATTCAGCCATAGATATGCAACATCTTCTTCTTTTATTTCATGTTTATCAAGAAACCCTTGCCGGGTCATCTTCAATTTCTGTAAAAGAGGCTAGATCTCTGTTTTTGGGCCTCATTGATTAATATAAATCATATCTATTTTTTATCTCATATTTCTGACTACAAACCCTTAATAAACTGTGCTGTCACTTTATGCAGTAATTCTGTGTTGCAGTAGTCATGGGGTTTCAGTGTTTTTGGGCTGTTTTGAGTATGGGAGGCCTGTTTAACTATGTAAAAGTGATTTTTTTATGATTTACTTTTATATTTGATTGTTATATTGTTAGATATAATTTATCAATGGGCTGAATTCATCTTTTAATACATAAAAATCCGAAGAATGTGTTTTCTGTGCATGCATTGTTGAGTTTCCCTAGTGGGAATATTATAGTGGTATCGAAGCGCTAGTCTTGGCTCAGCATATGTACTTCAACCATGATCGAGTATTCTCATGGGAAAGAGAGGATATAAAAAAGGAATAAAAGAAAACCCTTACTATCTGAATGGAATAAGTTCTCAAAACCTCTTCTTCAAACTCTACATGGAATCAGAAAAGACATCAAAGAAATGCGGAGGGAAGAACATGGAGATCCCTCAACAATAGCACATGAGGAAAGCTCCAGTTCCTCATACCATGGGTGTGAGAATTCAGCCACATCATCATATTTACAACACTCTACCAGCCATTTGTTCATAACAAGTGAGATGGAGAAAGGAGATGTGCCAAAGAGGGAGACTCTTGGTGATTATCTGCAAGAGTATGAATCTCAATCCAAGGAATTCAAATATCACTTGAACTTCCAAGGTTTTTTCAAGATCAAGGAGGAAAGGAGCACAAGGAGTAAGAAGCATGGTGTGGGTATATTCTTTCTATCTACTTTTTATGGCTCACCTAAATGTCCATCTAGGGTTTGGGTGGAGGAGCTAAACACCTATGTGAAGCAACATCAAGTGTCCGAAGATGAAGCCATTAAAGTAGTAGCACTGCATTTTGAAGGTAAGGCTTATGCTTGGTGGTTGTTTGAGTCTTTTTCCTTAAAGAATGCAAATACATCTACTTATGCAAGGTTCATTAGAAGAGTAGTGGAAAGGTTTGATGAAATTTTTTATGAAACACCTTCTATGGAGCTTATCAAACCAAAACAAACAAACCCTTTGCATAAGATGGAAGGATCTATAAATCCAAATCCATTTCAGAAAACCATTGAGGGGGATGAAAACTTGTATACCTTTCCTAGGGAAAAGTCCCCATTGCATGATGAGCTTTCTTCTCAAGAGAAGGAAATGTGGATTCCTCCAAAGGAAGACCAAGCTATAAGATCTCTCATTGTTGAAGAGGAATTATCAAACATTGGTGAGGAGGAAGAGAAGGCTGGAGGGAAAAACATTGTCATATCAAGAGCACATCCAGTACCTCATGAAGAGGAAGATGGAGCATTGGCTCCAAGGACAGAAACTCTTTCACTCTTACAAGGAGTTCCAAAGAATCTCACATATAGAGAACATGGTACATTCCATGTGCAACATGTGCCATCATTGTCAAATGGTGAGATCTTGAAGATAGAAGAAGATAAAGGAGAGGGTAAGAATCATATGATGAGGAGCGCACACCCCTATCTATTTAAAAGATTGATGCACAAAGGAGGAAGGAAAAATTATGAAAAAAGGGAAAGGAAAAATCTGTCCACACACATGTACATCCTTCTCTATGCCTTGATGTCTCTTTTCATGAAGGAATTCCACCAGGGAGACCCCTTGATTGGAGAAAGAATAAAGTGTTCTCTCAACTTGGAGCAGCATTGGCATATTTGGCTAAGGAAGGAGCCTTTGGAGAAGCTAGAACAACACAGAGAATCCTTGATGGGTTCAAAGGAGAGGTAAGAAATTTTCTAAAATGGACATTGATATCTCCCACTCATCTATTTGCGTTGGAAAAAGAGGATTCAGAAATCTGTGATGTAATGAGAATGATATCAAATGGCCACTCCATATCTTTTGAGAAGCCAATGATACTTTCACACACAAGAAATATTTCTGAACATGAAAAGAGGATATCAACGCTCTTGCATGCATGGGCTAAATTAAGGAAGTTTTGGAAGGAAGAAACTTTCCAAGAGGAGGCTGACTTCCATCTACTTCAATCTTGTCTTGAGCAAGATCAGCTGCAAGAGGGGCAGCAAAAGAGAAGTGTTAGTACTCCAACATGTGACTTTGGCACCAAGCATGTCAAAGAGGAGAGCCATGCTATGATAGGAGCTGCATTTCAGACTTCTATAACACTGTCATTGTTGGGAAGCCTAGATCCATATTGGGAGTCCCAACTCTTGATGGAATATTCCAAGAACCTCTTCACATGTAAGGTTCTTGATGGGCAAGGGATGTATAGGAGGCATAAGGTAGTTGATGGAGTCATTTATTCTCATGATCAAATCTATTTGACTAGAGACTCCAAGCTCAAGGATAAAATACTTAATGCAGCCTATGAGATATTTCTTTCTAAAACCACTGGATTTATTAAAGCATACTGTACCATCTTGGAGGGATTCATGTGGGAATATTTCAAGAAGGATATGCACTATCACATGAGAAAGTGCTTAGATTATTTGCTGGTTGAGGAGGAACATAGCTCTTGGGAAGAGTTATCATTGCCACCTCCTTATTCATTAGGTGGGAGAAGGAGCTCAACCATGATCTACCTCACTGATTCAAAATAAGTGTATGGTAAGAATTGTATTTATGAACATCATGATGCATTTACTATATACTTTCATTTTCTTAACACTCATGTATAGGGCATTTCTCCTAGAGGAGGCACTTTTTCTTATGGGCTCCCTAGACCACTTTGGGATATGAGCAAGGGTGATGTTGACCACTCCCTAGAAGCTTTTGGGGAAATTATGTACTCTTCATGGTGTGATTCATCCACACCAACCATCATACACCTTATTCAAACATGAAAGAAGAATGGGGCAACAAACAAGTGGTGGAAAGGACACTTGTTATATCGGACTCTATGGCAGTTAGGAGAAAAATTGCACTAGTTGAACATGAGGGACCATTATCCTTCTCCTTTATTACATATGGCAACTAGAATGACGCTAATTATGATTCCATATGCTGAAATTGTTCTTATATTTGTTGAGAAAATGGT
This sequence comes from Pinus albicaulis, assembly GCA_034641835.2. NCBI lineage: Eukaryota > Viridiplantae > Streptophyta > Pinopsida > Pinales > Pinaceae > Pinus > Pinus albicaulis. The sequence continues at coordinate 825,706,776 of CM076574.1, read as the reverse complement.
TGGAGAGAAGACACATTGGTTGGATGTGTCCTTGGGGAAAGAAATTTCCCACACTTTTTGCACTACATGCTTCAAGGGGAGAATGGGATATGAGATGGCCACTATTAAAGATAGCTTGTTCCTTTATGAGGTAGGCCAGATGATTGTTTGGAGCACTTGGGACATACCTCTCATGAGAATTTGGGAGGAGATTTTCTATGAATTACTAAGTTGGGAGGTGATTCATTCCATTTGGATGATAGCATGGAGATGCAAGTATCTCATTGGGAGTGTGTAATATTCCAAATTGGGAAATGCAACAATATTAAACAATTATGTAGAGAAATAACACAAATAATATAATTAAGAGTAGGAGGCCAATATGGAGGCTCTTTATTTACATTTACATCAGCAAAATATATGCACAAGAGAGCCCATGAGATGTACAATAGGAAATAAAAGACTTTTATGGAAGAAAATCCTCAAAATGAGGTGTTGCAACCATGTATTAAGACATAAAAGAGCTTGAAAACGTTATTTTATTGGCTACAATTTGTGTATATTACACTTCAGATCTATATCAGATCCATACACTAGATAGGCTCTTCTTCAATTTCCCCTTCGGGTTTTCAGCAAAAGATGAAGTACAAGGAGTAGATATGAGATCTAATGCTGCAGATCTACAGTAATACTAATAAATTTAGTGACATACAGATCTAATATGAAATATAAAATATGAATATCTCCTCCAATGGATCTCAAATGTGAAGGGCAGATCCCCAACACATGAAAACCAATCCTCCAAAAAGTGTGCCAAAAGACCCTGCAACAAGACCCACACAAATAACGCAGTTCTGGAAGCAAGACTGCATTGTAGGCACTAGAAAATTTTTGGACTGATGCCAAAACATGAAAATGTAGCTCCAATGGTCCAATAATCTCTTGGAAATGAGATAGAATACTTCCCACTTAAAAGGAGCACTAGAATGGACTAGATCTGAGTAGATCTAGCCTCCACTTGCTACAGCTTTCAAAGACAACCAGAATCTTAACAGGATTTGCGTTGCAGTTAGAAGAAGAAGCTTGGCCTTCAACCAGAAAGTGGACAAGAAATGTAATGCTCTTCCAAGAGGCATCTTAAGGAAAGAGGTGGGATTCCCGATCAGGAACACCTAGTGCTAAACAACACTATTCTCTACTAAGCAACAAGGAGAATGAGATTTGTATAAACAGACAATATAATCTGAAAATATAATACCATCAACAACCTTCTCATGTTGCCATCATCTTCCTTTTAAGAGTTTGAGAGCTTGCAAAACCCTAAACCATCTCAATGGAACAACTCCTTTCACATGAACCACCTTCAACTAAAACTGCATTGTGCCTCATTGATGGCCACTCCTCCAAGACAATGCTATTCATTTGGTCATGGTTGACCCAGTCAAAGGATTCAGTCCCTTTCACACCTAAGGGTGCTTATTTAAATAGCCCATATGTAGCCTTGTTCACATGTGGCATTGATTTATTTAATGTTTTAGGAGTTTTATGATCCTCTACACATTTATTCATGAAACAGAAAAATAAAACAAAAATGAATATTCCCATTAGCTTGGGCTAATTGGGAATATTACAGAGTGAAGTCCCCTATGATTGTCATCACTTGTACCTTAAGGAGGCCATTGATTAGCAAGAAGGTTTCCATATAGACCTTCCATTCTTTCATGATGAGAGCCATTTGGTTTTTCCACCAAAGGCCAACTTACATACTTGGGAGGAACCATTGGGAGACAAAATTGTTATAGAAAAAATTGAAGCAATGGTGGAGACTATTGGATGAGGAGGCCACAAGAGGAGTAGGGGAGATTTTGCAGCACCCTTGCAGTTGCTTGAGGACAAGAAACATTTGGGAGGGGAAGACTGTAATATTCCTAAATTAGCATGCAACTAATACGAATATTAATTTTGCTCTTAATATCTAGTTAGATGAATAAATGGGTAAGGAGGCCTATAAGTTGCTTAAGTAGGCATAAAATCCCTCTTAATGTGAAAAGGGATCATGTTAATAACTAGATCAAACATCCGCATGTGTGAATAAGGCCTAATATGTGTGGAAAAGGTCAATTTTGACCAAGTTAACAACATTAATATGTGAGGAGTGGATCATAAATAAAGACAACTCAATGTGAATGAAGATCAATCTAGCTAGTTAGAATAAAGACACCTTGGGTGTGAAAGGAGACAATGTATGGAGACTAAGTCATGGTTGACTAAATCAAACAACAATATAAATAGATGAGTGAGACCAATGGAGACAACGTACTTTTAGTGGAGGAGCCTTTGCATGGAAGTAACCTCATAATTGGGTGGGACCCATGGTGAGGAAGCTCATCAACTATATAATGGAGGGAATGGCAGCCATATGGGCATGATTGAAGATTATATTTTATATGTGGTATATTTAGACTTCTTTCATTCTTTGGCTCTTTAGCTAAGTTTTTTGCACTGTTTAGTGGAGGGGTTTTCTCATGCGGAAATTCCCCACTCTTGCTTGGGGATCTTATTTAAGAAATCTGAGAGGAGCATCCGGTGCTACATTTTCCACTATTTGGTGTTAGGAAAAGTAGTCACCTTCAGAAAAAGCACAGTCCCTTTCAGAAATTGCATTATTTCTTAAGGTATTGCAGTGGAGGGGTTTAAACCCTTGTTTTATGAGCTAGTTTCCCAGGAGGAAGATCAGCCTTTTCCCTAGAAAGCTAGTAGAAGGAGCTACAACCATTTATTTGCATGATCAACAATAATTATGCAGAGCTTCATCCATACAGTGTGATTCAGCCATAGATCTGTAGCATCTACTTCTTGTATTTCATGTTTATCAAGAAACCCTTGCCGGGTCATCTTGGATTTCTGTAAAAGAGGCTAGATCTCTGTTTTTGGGCCTGATTGATAAATATAAAGCAGATCTATTTTGTTTCTCATATTTTTGAGTACAAACCCTTAATAAAATGCACTATCACTTTATGCAGTAATTCTGTGTTGCAGTAGTCATGGGGTTTCAGTGTTTTTAGGCTGTTTTGAGTATGGGAGGCCTGTTTAACTATGTAAAATTGATTTGTTTCCGATTTCCTTTTATATTTGGTTTTTATATTGTTAGATCTAATGGATCCATGGGCTGCATTCATCTGTTAATACATAAAAATATGAAGAATGTGTTTTCTGTGCATGCATTGTTGAGTTTCCCTAGTGGGAATATTACAGGATTCCATCAACATGTAAAAAAAGCAAGGGAAAAGGTCTGACATGAAAGACATATTAAGTAAAAATAATTTCTAGGAAGGATACCTTGTTCTCCTTTATGACAATAAGTTTGTACAATTTCCAGGAAAATTCAAGATGCATTGGTTGGGCCCATACATTATCAAGCATATTACTTATGGAAGCGCAGTTCAATTATAAAATTTAAATGGAGAATTGGTTCAAGTATGAGTAAATGGAAGTAGGTTGAAGTTGTACAGGGACAACCCTACCCTTATATATTCGCTCTGAATAAAGGAGAAAATTCTTAGTGCCACTTGTAGTTGAAAGTGGGAACTAGATTATAAACTACGTTGCAGAGAGAGAGCTTCGACGTAGGAATTGTATTTCCTATTGTCTAGATTATGTTGAAGCTCATAAGAAAAGTTGTCCGCTAAAATATGGGATGCGTCGAAGTTTGTTGGAAAATATGATCGTTAAAAGGGAATGTTGTGATTGAAACACATGTAAAACCACATTTATTAGGACATATGGACCAGATCTAGCGATAGATACACTATTAGTGAAAACAATATGAGCTAATGATGGGGATAGGAATTTGTATTTGTGTAAAAGCCCACATCCCGTCCAGATTTGGCGCTTTGCTATCCTGAGAATTCGAGTATTGCCTACTGTGGAGAAGTTGTAGAAAATTGCATCCCCGCATGAATCCTGAGGATTTTATTCATATATTCAATAATAATGGCTTAGTCGGAATCATGGAAATAACTATAGCAACATCTGATACACCCGCAACATCATCTGAGATGCCAATCGTAGCATCATCAGCCGCAACAACATCATCACACGCACAACGGAGATCCCCATAGAAGAAAATGAAAAAAGAGAAAAGAACGAAGAAGAAACATGAAAATAAACCTATTGAGCCTCAGCAAGAACTCAAGCAGGTGAGATGTAGTGAGGAAGAAAAAAAGCAACAACAAATGGAAATGGATGGCACATTGTTTCCGCTGCCTCTCCAACCATATATCCCACCATGGAAGCCAGATGAAAAACTAGTGACAGACTCGAAGGACGCAAAGTATGGAACCTTCACACCTCTACTGCCATAATCAGTGCGATTCATTAGGGAATAGCTTGGGAAGATTCTGCAGCTAAAGTTCCTAGACAATGATTTCAATGATAGAAAGAAATATCTGTAGTTTTCACTAGATAGATACTTGAAACAAGTGCACTACCTTGAGAGTGGTGTGATGAGGTTAGAACTATAGCAGTGGGTGTCTGGGTTGGCATGGTCAGGTTTGTTGAACATGTTGAATGTGCCACACTTTGACATAAGTCCTGGAAGCACAACTTGAGTGAGAAAACTACTCGTAATGGTGCACGATGGATGCTTGTGGATGGGGAAGAGCATCCCTATCGAACCAATGCTGATATAGAGAATCACAAGACTTCCTTATCAAGGGATAAATCATCTAGATGAGTTTTTTGGGAAAGAGCATGACAAAGCCATAATAGAAAAATTTAAGAACAATTTTGGATTGAAAAAAGGGAAGCAAGGTTATGATATCAACTCGATCAATGACCAGGGAGTTTGCTTCACAACACATATATTGGCTAGAAAACCACGAGGAATTGTTGAGCTAATGAGTCCCTACACCAGTGGTTTCATTAGTTGTGCAATATGCTAATGGGGATCAGTAAAAGTGGGTCGCATACTTATGCAAAGAGCTTCTAGACGACTTCTGCGAAGATCAGGAGAAAGGTACTCCATTTCATTATGCATGGTTACTTCTGACAATTTCAATGCTTGCATGGAAAGAGCCAAAATATTTGCAGCTCCCTTTGGTGGCCTTTAATGTTTGTGAAGCCATTTGGTATGCCTCGCTGTGGTATACCACTAAAACTATGTGTGCACATGATAATTTTTTTTTTTTTTGTTATATACCATATGGACTTGCACACGTTGGCGAACCAACACCCTCACCTTTCATTGAGCCTATACAAGTAATATAACTTTGTCATGAAGTTTAAGGCTGACTTCCAAAAAATTTATATACAAGCTCGCAAGGACACATTGAAGACATATCATCCCCCGCCATATTTAATGACAGAATATGATCTCCTAGCATAGATACAACAGTGGCTAGAGGAGTGGATCACTCAGCTAGAGACATAAACGAAAGATTCTTTGAAAGAGAAGTACACGATGCAACACAAAGAAGCGAGTGGGAAGGACAAAGATGAGCAAGAGGTAGAACAAGAGAAGAACCATGAAGAGGGTCACAAGGATACTCTTGGAGGAGATGAGCAGAAAAAAGAGTTTGAAAAGACATAGGCAGACCCATTTTTCACAGAGAAGAGGAAGGCAGGTGTCAAAGTGACCAAAAGAATAAAAAAGAAGCAGAAGGAAGACAAGACAAAGGACATAACACCATTGTTATTCAATGATGGGGACTTGGACCACATTGGGGATAAAATTCAGGAAGTAATGACATAATCATGGAACGAGTTAGAGGATCGCTACGACACACTTTTAACTGGTGTCAAGGAGCACATTGGAGAACTGAAGATATTGGCACAGATAGCTAGATAGCTAGTACGAGCAAAGGAAAGGCTTTAGGAAGAAAGACTAGTAGATCCCACATGTAGGGTGCAAATAGCGTAGATACCCGCTGAAGCCTTGCAATTTGACTCTGCTGAGGTACAACAACAGGTGAAAGGATGGAAGTATGTGAACATGAACATCACAACAATGCCACTTCAAATATTACATGAGCTACATCAAGAGATCATAAATTTGCTGAAGCAACTTGGACATCTCACTTCAAAGTTGAACATTCGGGTAGAGATAGACTGAGATCTACTGAAGTAGAAGCTCAACAAGGCGATCCAGGAGAAGGAATAGGTAGTACAACAACAACAGAAGGTGAACGAAGTGGTTGAAGCCACATGCTGCGAGGTTCCAAACATTGATGTCCGAGAAGAGGAATCAGTGGAGGACAAGGTTGCGAAGCTCGACCTTGCAGTAAAAGGATACACGAGTAAGATCACGAATGTATAGTTTTAGTATGAGATAAATATCAATGTGCGATAGATGAAGTTATAGCCAACCACACCATAGGAAGTGTGAGAGTAGACAGAGGTTGACCTAAAGGTTGTCACTAGCTGACATGTTTGCAACAATGGAAGATTGTGGGAAGCTATTGGATGAGAGCTTAGATATTTAGACTTCGCTGCAAGAAGTTCTAAATGTGCAGACGCTACAAGAGGAAATTCAACATAAGCAACAATAGTTGGAGGAGATTCAGCCAACTGTGAAAACCGTACCGATCTCACAAAATCTCACAAAGACCAATGAGGGAAATGCCCTCCAGATGAAGATATAGAAGCTAAAGAAGGAAGAGCAGATTTCGATAGAGAGAACTTAGCCATGGAAAGATAAGGCTCTCAAAATATCTCAAGGAGTGGATGATAATATTCAAGAGCTTCGATAGGAAAAGGAGTGGATGATAATATTCAAGAGCTTCGATAGGCAGTGATGCAAAATGCTATGGGACCAACAATAGAAGCAATGCTGGAGGAAGTGCGCAGCTACAAGAAGCAGGTCACATAAATTCTACAACAGTTCAACAATGCCTACAAAAAAATTGTCGAAAATATCAGAGGAAAATCGGTTGAGTTACTTGAGATGATTCACATATGAATGTTGGGGGCCTATTGGGCGCAACCCAACTTGGCCTAGATTTTGGCAAAGACTGCATTTTATGGGGTAGAGTGCACAATGGAGCGTGCAACCAAGCATATTTTAAGGAATTAAATGGACCATGCAAGGTTGTAAGGGCTTCGTGGTGGGTCGAATCCCCTCCTTTTTGAAAAAATTCATGATTATGTAAGGGATCAATAGTTTTGGGACCATAGTTTCTTTTTTTAGGGAGTCCATGGTATTTGGACCATGGTATTTTTGACCATGTAATCCTATGATGTAATAGTATATATAGGGTAAAATAATAAGAAAAGAATCATTCTTAGATCAATAAGAATGTTGTGATCTATAATTGGTAGTGAAGGGGAGGCTCTGCAGCTGATTGCATAGAGGCCTAGGGAAGAATATACAGCTTAGTGCGTAGACAACCTGCAGCTTAGTGTGTAGGTCAAGAATTGGTTGTATTCAAATATTTAATATTATAAGCAACAATTTTGTGGATGATATTCTGGTGATATTGTGTTATTTATGTGTATATTTTCTTATTATTTGTTGTAGAGTAGTAGTTATTATAGTTACATTTTACTTCAGCACAGTCATGGTTTATGGTTTTATATGGCATTTTTAAGTGATTGATTGAATGTGGCGAAGTGATTTATAAGTCATAAGTATAAGATAATATAAAAATACCACATCTTCTAGTCCCTCATGGTTGTGGAAACCTAGTTTTGCATCCACCCATAGTCACTTTTGGTGAGAATGCGATCTGCTTGTAGGTCATTGTTGAAAGAGCGAGTGATCAAGGGTTTTTTTGGTGTGTAGTATAAATCGACCCTGGATCATCCCAAAACAAATCAAGAATTATAGGGTGAGCATTGAGATCCATGGGCCACCACGATAGAAAATATTACTTCATGGATCCTCAAAACTACTCATTGTTTGCCCATGTTCCACCTTTTGTATGAGGATGAAGAACCTGGTTCACGATTCCCAACTAACTCAACACTTGCACCATACACTTGAAAATGTTCCAGGGCCTAGATGAGAATGTGTATCACTGCAGGATAAAAGAGGAGGGATTATGCCATCATCCTTTCCCTTACATATGGAGCACCACATGTGACTTTGTTGGAAACAAGGGGCCAACCCCTTGTCCACTATGTTTGGAAAATTTTCACTCATCTTGTCACATTTGGACTCCATCAGGCCTCCTCAATGTCCCAACGACTCATCGTATTCATTATTTCTCCCTCTTGAGAGGCTATTATTTGTATTATTGAGCTATCTTGGTGGGCTTGTCACCAAGTCATGTCATAATTGAGCATTTTTATTATTATTTGGGGCTAAATAAGAAAATTTAGGCTATTCTAATCCCCTATTTTATTCTATAAATAGATGAGAGTATGATTCATTTCTCTCATCATCACTTGGATTAGATTGGTATCTCTTACGAGATTTTCACACTTTTTGTTGGGTAATTTTTTGGATATTTCTTGATGCACTATGATGTTTGGATTTTTGCTATTGTATTTGAAGCTTATTTCTAAATCAAAGATGATGAATGAATATAATCTCTCTCATGTAAGTTTAATTTTGATGTTATTCTTGTTATTTTACTGGTTTACTGGATGTTATCATTATCATTATTCTTGTATGGGTATTAAATGCGATATTATTTTGGGAACATTGAATAAGTTATTTACTGCATGCATTATACTTGAAGAGAGTGGGTGAATGCTCCTAGAGGCACCAATAGGTTTTAAGCGTCAAAACTTCATCTCTTTGGAAAATTTGAAGTACAAATTCCTATTGACCTAGTTTCTTTCCATTAGAGAGTCTAGCAAAGATCAATTAGGGCTCCTTAGCTCACAAAAATTCTCGATCCATGTGTATATTCACTCCAGTAAGCCCAAGAAATAAGGAAATGATCCTTGTATCCCTTTGGTGGTCAAATTTATTTCTATTTTCTTCACTTTTCCAAGTTCTAGGCCTAAAGTTAGAGGGTCACCTAGGGCATCAAGAAAATATTTTTTAGCCATCCAAACACCTTGAAAATTGGGCCACAATTGCGTTGGGGTCTTCTCAAGAGGTCCTCCAAACTTGAGTACAATCTGACAGTGGAGTTTCGAGATATCAGAAGCCCTAGCTCAACAATCATTTCCCTCCCTATGATGATTTTGGTTAGTGTCCTCACTAGGATCATTTAATTCAAATTTGAAAATAAAATTATTCCTTTGATACCATTCTCTCCCATAATTAGGTCATGCCCCTCCTTGAGTGACCAGCTCCACACTCTGACCTAGTTTAGGTCCACTTGGTTTCTTTGTGGTCCCAAAAATATACAGTTCAAATTCCACAAGGATTAATTAGAAGCCATTCCTTCATTGGGATGGTTGAGTCTAGGAACCTTCTTGTCAAATCATATTCCTTAAATATAAGCTCAAGAATCCCCTTAGTCATTCCTAGAGAGCCCATTACCTTACTTCTCAAGCATGTGAGCCATTTATTTGAGCCTCTCTTGTGAATAGGCATTAGGAATCACTCCTTATCCAATCCTTTTTTTATTCATCACTGTGATTCCTCTTATACTGGGTCTCCTTCCATTGGTGAAAGTCTATAAGGAGAAAGGAGCCTTAGATGAGGTGACAATGGGATATTGCTCCATTTTCCCCATTGACCTAGTAGTTTCTCTATAAGATCCCCTCCTAGGACCCCTGCTAGATTGAACGGTAACATTTTTGGCATTGTTGCTAGGGACACGAGATGTGTGTCTTATTTCGCTAAAGGAATTATTGATAAATCATTTGGTGACCCCATTATAAGAATGAAGCCCTATTTATTCATTCAACTTTAAAGTTAATTCTTGTCGAGTGAAGCAAGCATCTGTCAAAGAATTTCTAGTTCACCCTTATGACTATTTTATTCCTAATATGAAAAATCATGAAAAATGACATGTTGTCAAGAAAAGAGTACCCGTGGCTCTCCAATAAATTGAGTTTTGTGAATATTTGATGGAGAAAAGGTAAGTAATTCACACTCAGGTTTCATGGAGAAACACAAAAATGACTCTACATAACAGTATTGTGTTTATGAGAAGGATCATAGTCATCTCTTTGAATTTTCTATCCAAACCTATGATTTTGATATTCTCATGGATATTATCAATGAAAAATATAATAATCAATCACAAAGCCCCATATAATGTAATAAATTAAGTGATTAGGGTGACGTTAAAGAAGATCATGATGGAGACCTTGACGATGAAAATTTAAGGATTGAGAATGTCCATAACATGAGTGAAAACCATATTGAAGTCCATGAGGATGATTATGACGCAGTAGGGACCTTCATTCAAGAAAGAGGGTTTGAAGATATGAATATTGTAACTCCCTATGAATATAACATTTATAATTTCTTGTGCATTAATGAGAGAATATGGGATATGGGAAACCATAATTTTAACGATGACCCTATTTATGATACTAACACAAAGAAAGAGGTTGATATTGATTCTCCTTTTCTTTAGGACATTAATTATAATGATATGTCTACTCACACAATTGAAAGGGAGGGTCATTATTTTCCCATGACTGAAGAAGGTTTGTTGGAAATGTCAGGTCCAATTTAAGGCATCGATGAAGGCCTTGTTTTCCCATGCCTTCTCTAAGATACCAATGGAAAAACTACATTATCTACGAAACTTCACCTTTTCCATTCTCATATTGTCACAACTATTGATGATCCATATCCCTCTTCTAAGCATGATTATGAGGAGGAATTATCCACTAGATGTACCCTTCCTTCCCCCTCATACCTTCAGGATTATGAATATGATCATCTTGAGAAACCTACCTCTTGTGTCGTCCCATGTCATCATACTCCCTTTCCTCCCAATCATGACCTTATGGTGGCCATGAATAATGATATTAACGATAAGGCCCATGATGGGGATGATATGACTGAGGTTTCCATCCATCAAAAGTTTATGAACTAGATTGTTGATATCTCTATCTTTTGGTTGGAAGAAAGGATCATGTGTAATAAATTACATCCCTTTTCTCTCTTTCCCCCCATGATAATCCATGAGTGGTTACCTCATTTTCCTCCCTCCCGCCCTTGTGACCTTCCATGTTTTCATTATTTCCATTTCCTATGGATATGTTGCATGAGTAAGAAAAAGGGAAATTGTTTTCATATTGACTAGATGATGTGTTGGTTGCACTGAGTCTATTATTATACTTAGTATTTCGGTGATGTAACATGCATTTTAGGGTATGATGCATTGCATACTCATTTTCTCATTAGAACTAACATCATATGATATTTTCATCATATATTAGTTGCATTTATGTTAAATTTTCATTTTACTTTCTTGTTGAATTTTATGGCATAATATTAAGCACATGTAATCATAATACACCACAAAAACATGTTGACCCATGTGCTTGGTCTTTGATATGTGCATGTAACAGGTCTATGGTACCAAGATATTGTTGGTGTTCTCATGAACTCTTGTTCGAGTAGTTTTTCACACCTCTCCGAGATCTCATATCCAAATTGGAGCCAGATGTTACCCACCACCTTTGGGTAATGTATATAGGAATTTTTTTTCTCCTAGATGGTCCTCAAATGACAACCAACAACCCTTTGCAGCCACCAGATAGCTCGATGTGCGACCATCTCTGCCACATGAGCCAAGCATGTGGTCCCTCACCCATCTGTTATGATTATATGTTTGAATGTGGGCCTCTTGACCCTGAAGGTATGGCTTTTCATTGGTATAGTTGAGTAATTTTCCTTAATTTTCATGGACAGTTTTGGGCATGGATTGGTTGTGGGGTTCAGCAGAAATAGTGGGCTGGGTCTGTAATATTGTCTCCTCCACTTGATTTTGTGGTTACCCTTGTATCCTTGTCCCGTGAGATCTCATTTACTTTCCATTAGATTTAGAATTGGAACTACATGAGAAATCTTAATTTCGGGTGCGTGGTCTCACTTCCCGACACCATATACATTACCCCCTTCCACTCATTCTAACCCCATTCATAATTTTCCCCATTACAGTCCACATAGGTCCATTGGGTCACCATAGGGTTAGCCTCCCCCTCCCCTTGTCCAAACTTTGGGTCGAGCTTAGAACGATGCCCCAGAGGTTGATGTAGATAAAAAGAAAATAAAAAGCATAATTTTGTCACTCTCAATTGGAAATGTACCATAAAATGTAAAATATGGTCATGACATACAAATTTAGCACATGGGGAAAATCCAAGCATGAACTCTACCCCTTATTTATGTCCACCACCCTGATTCCTATGGGCCCTAGATGAGCCCCATCCACATATAGGAACCCATTATTGTCCCAACCCTTGGATGGAAATGAAATGTGTCACCCTAAAAGGGGGTACCTACTATTATCCTATACATAATGCTCTTATCACCTAAAGCCGTGAGTAGTGATGAAGAAAAATCAATTAAAGGAAAAAGGAATATGAAGAAGGGTGGAAAAACAAAGGCCGGGGCAACTCATGTACCACAATTTTCTCCCTCCTACACTCATATACCCAAGTGTGGGCTTCCATCATTATATATACCCTCTTGTCTCATGACATGAGGCCTAGATCCTTCCCTTGATCCCCACTCCACAACATCATTATATCACTTACCACCTACCATCTGATGGATGTACCATTGAAATGTCACCCCCTTTAAAGGTTGAAGCCACCTAATAGGGTCCTTGGGTAACCCCCTTATTGAGCTTGGAGACACTTGTACATGCCAAAGGTCACTATGGAAAAACATGAAACCATTAATTTCCCCACTGATTCCATGATTTGTAAGCTATTTTACTTGAATATTCTATTGATTTTTTGTATTATAGGACAAGGGGGTGCACTGGATCTTATGCATGATTGCAGGTGGATCTCCATTTGGTGTTTGGTCTCCCAATACAGGGCCCTAGCCCTCTATAGGGCCACATTGGCACTTGTAGGGTGAGCCTTGAGAGCCAAGATCCTTCACCATATTAGATATTAATTCAAGGATCCCCAACACTGCTTATTTATTGCTCATGTTCCACCTTTTGTATGAGGATGATGCACTTGGTTCACCATGCTCGACCGACTCCACACTTACACCATACACTTAGAAAATATTCAAGGGTCCATATGAGGATGTGTCTCACTTCAAGAGACAAAGGGAGCACTTATGTCATCAGCCTCGACCATACATATGGTTTACATGAATTTTTAATCCACTTGGAGACCCATGAAGATGTCATTATGCCGCCGCACCCACTTGGGAGCACCACATGTGACTTGCTTTGAAAACAAGGGGCCAACACCTTGTCCACTGTGTTAGGATCCTTTTCACTCATCATGGCCCATTTTGAATCCACTAGGGCTTCTCAATGGCTCAACGACTCATCATATTCATTATTTTTCCTTCTTGAGAGGCTATTATTTGTATTATTGAGCTATCTTGGTGGCCTTGTCATCAGTTCATGTAATTATTGAGAATTATTTTATTATTTGGTGCTAAATAAGAAAAATTAGGCTATTCAAAGCCACTATTTGGATTTTATAAATAGATGATAGGATGATTCATTTCTCTCATCATCACTTGGATTGGATTGGTATCTCTTAAGATATTTTCACACTTTTTGTTGGGTAAAATTTTTGGAGCTTTCTTGATGCAAAATGATCTTTGGATTTTTTCTATTATCTTTGGAGCTTCTTTATAATGAAAATATGAGGAATGAATATACTCTCTCTTTCATGTAGGTCAAATTTTGATGCTATTCTTGTTATTTTACTAGTTTATAACATGTTATGGTTATCATTATTCTTGTATGGGTTAAAGTAGATGAAAAATTATTTTTGGAACCTTCAATAAGTGATTTAATGCATGTGTTGTACTTGAAGGGAGTGGGTGAATTTTCCTAGTGGCAACTAATAGGTTTTAAGCCTAAAAAATTCATCTCTTTGGAAAATTTGAAGTATAAATGCTTATTGACCTAGTTGTTTCCCATTGGAGAGGCTAGCAAAGATAAATTAGGGCTCCTTAGCTCAAGAAATTTTTTGATCCATGTGTATCTTGACTCCATCAAGCCCACACAATAAGGAAATAAGCATCATATCTCTTTTGTGGTCAAATTTACTTCTCTTTTCTTCAATTTTCAAAGTTATAGGCCTAACCTTCAAGAGTCACATAGGGAATCAAGAGAGATATTTTGTAGACATCCAAACACCTTGAAAATTGGTCCAAAACTACGTTGGGATCTTATTAAGGGGTCCTCCAAATTAGAGCACATTTCGATAGTGGAATCCAGAGATATTGCAAACCCTAACTCGAGCATCATTTCTATCCCTATGATGATTTAGGTTAGTGTCCTCATTTGGATCATTTCATTCAAATTTAAAAAGAAAATTAGTCCTTTGATCTTATTATCTCCCCTGATTAGGTCAATCCCCTTCTTGAGTGATCAACTCCACACTCTTGACCTAGTTTGGGTCCACTTGGTTTCTTTGTGGTACCAAAAATATACAACTCAAATTCCAAAAGGATTACTTGGAAGCCATTCCTTCATTGAGATCCTTGAGTCTAGGAAAATTATTGTTAAAGAATATTTCTTGAAAAAAACTCAAGAATTCCCTTAACCCTTCCTAGAGAGCCCATCACCTTGTTTCTAAAGTAAATAAGCCAGTTATTTGAGCCTATCTTGTGAATAGACTTTATGAATAACTCCTTATCCGATCATTGATATATTCATCATTATGATTCAACATGTACCAAGTATCCTCCCATTGGTGCAAGTATATAAATTTAAGGTATATTTAGCATATTTGATAGTTGAATATCGCTCCATTGTTTCCCCTTTACCTAGTATTTGCTCTGTAGGATCCCCTCCTAGGACCCCTCCTAGTTTGAGCAGTAACAAGGCCTGCAAAATTTTAGCGCTTCATCTCCTAGGGTTAGTTTTTTTATGTTTATGGTTTCTCATTGTTTCTTCATGATTAAAAGTTTGGAGAGCCTCATTGTAACTTATTTTAGAAGGCATGTAGCAGTCACATCTCTTCTCAGTGATAAGCTACCAATGCTTGAGCTAGTTTGTTTATTTTCTACATGCAAACAATTTTCAACAATCGTTATTTAATTTATTGAAGTGTTGTTTCACTCTATCTCTGTGTTTCTTTAAATATGTATTTCATTTCATTCCTTCATAAATTCACATCAGTGGTATTAGAGCAATTTTCTATTCCTCTATTTTTTTGTCCATGTCCCCAATGAGGTCGGGGCATAAGGAGTTGGGACTTGAATTGGTTGAATCCATGCAAGATTGGTCTCACCAACCCCAAAACATTCCCACGGTGGAATAAAATAAATATGAGGGAGAAGGAGATCCTTTCAAAATGTTGCTCGAAGAGGTGCTCGAGTGACAAAGAAACACAATAATGGAAATTTTTTCCCAGATCCTTCTACAAGTTTCATCTGGTGAAGCATCTTCATCTAGTAGTCACTTCTAAGGCATAATTCCCTTTAAAATACAAGTTAGATTTCAAATTCCTATATTTAGAGGATAGATACATGTAGATGCCTTAGATAAATGGTTAAATATATTGGAAGGATATTTTTCAGTCCATAAATTTTCTGATAGGGGGAATATTACTTTTTCACTCCTAAAAGTTCCCCCCCATGTCAATGACTGGTGGGAAACTTATTGTGAGAATATGGATGAGGATGAAACCTCACTAATTTTAGGCACACCCTCTTGGAATTATTTATGAGATTCCGCCAAGAAAAAATATTACCATGTGGGGAGCTACAAAGATAAGTATATAAATTGGACCACACTGTGGTAGGAAATGGACCAAAATATGTCAAATTTTAGGAACATTTTCCATACCCTACGCACGAAACTAGGTATAAAAAATTATGAGTGACATATGAGACTCAAGTACTATGGTTTTCTACACAAATATATCTAGAAAAAAATATTTTTCCTAGACATCTCATTCCTTGGTGCAACGTAACAATATGATTAGAGGATCTAGCATAAATTTGAATAGAAGAAGTGAGACTTTGGATTTGAAAATACAAAGAAGGGACAATGCACCTTCAAACCATATAAAAAAGGACAAAGCCAAGGTGGAGCGACCCGAGACAACCCATCGAAGCCTTAAATAAATAATAGCACCATGAAGATGAATAAGGACACCAAAAAGTGGCGTGAGTTCCACAAGAGTCATATCCAAAACAAAATTGAGTGTCACACCAAGAAGTGACTGATGGCCAAGCTAAAATATTTAGATTCAAATGCATATTCCAAATATGAGCTAGAACCTGACAAGGGGAATGACAAGGGGAAGTAGAATATTGATGTTGAACCTAGTGCGACCATTTCCACCACCAAGGTCCAAAATATTGAGCCCGAAGATATAGAAAAGAGGGATAGTCTCTTCCACTCATAAATGTGGGTGAGGGGTTGTCCATTACAATTTAATGTTGGCAGTGCGAGCTAAAATAACCTCATATTAGTAGAGGTCGTTAAGTAGTTAGGCCTGCTGACCACACCATAGTTGCATCCATACACCTTCGGGTGGCTACACCAAGGAGGAGATCTTCGTGTTAGCCAAATATGTCACCTTCCATACAACATCAATACCTTCATGGATGAGGTACTATGTGATGTTTCTCATGTTGAATTTTGTGATGTTTTATTAGGCCAACCATACTTGTGGAAGCATCATGTTGTGTATGAATCTATACCTCGTAATATTATTATTAATTTCGGAATAAAACTATACATGATATGAGAGGTAGCCGCACTACTGCCATTTCTTTGATAGCTAAGAAATGTAGTAAGATCATCTCCTAGAATGGGAAATTTTTTTTCTTTCTAATTAAATATCAAAGTAAGAGGAATATCGTGGTCGCATCCATGGCCCCTAGAAAGGGCTCCTCTAGGCATAAGAATAAAGTTGATAATGTCATGGAAGAGTACATGAACATCTTCTCATCACCCACAGGGGTAATCCTACACTATTAAGTCAAGAATTCAATCGATCTGGCTCCCATAACACCTCTACCTAATGGGTCAATATACCATCAATCTCTTATGGAAAATGAGGAAATCAAGTGGAATATCCATGAGCGCTATAAAAAGGGAACATTTTCCCAAGTTCTTCACCTTGTTGGAGCCCAATTGTACTCATACAAAAGAAGGATGGAATCTGGAGACTCTGCATTGATTATCAGGCACTAAATAAAATCACTTTCAGGAATAAATACCTGATCTCATAGATTGATGACCTTCTAGACCAACTCAAGTGGGACAAGTACTTTAGAAAGAATTATTTGAAGTCTAGATATCACTAAGTCCCAATAGAACCCACAAAGTCATGGAATTCTGCCTTCAAATCCAAGGAGGGTCTCTTTGAGTGTTTGGTCATTCCCTTCGAGTTGAAAAATTCCCCTGTAACTTTTAGGAGGTTGATTGATGACATATTGCAGCCTTTCACTAACTTGTTCATGGTTGTATATCTGGATTACATCCTCATCTTCAATAAGAGTTGGGAAAATAACTTGAAACATATTCAATAGGCTCTTCAAACCCTGATGTAGCACACGATATGTTTGAACTTGGAGAAATTATCCTTTGGCATGAACTAGGTCCAACATATGGGCTTCACAATTGATGAGGAAGTCATGCATGTCGATCCACATAAGATCTAATATTGAAACTCTTATTCACAACTTTTTGTTCCTTTCCAATTTCTATCGAAGGTTCGTGTTGGGATTCTCTCATATCACTTGGAATTTGAGTCAAGTTACGAAGGGTAGAATAATTTTTTTTTGGTTTGAAGCACAATGGAAGGGATTTGTTGAGCTAAAAAATTTCCTTTGATCTGTGTCAACACTCGCATTGACAAACTTGAAAAAACCATTTGAAATTGAGATAGATGACTTGGACTATGCTATCGGTGCAATTATTACTCAACAAGGGCAATGGTAGCCTGTCATAGTGAGACAATCTCTGATACTATTCAATAATACCCCACCTATGATAAGGATATGTAATCCATCTTGCAATATAGTAGATAGTAGAAAAATTACATTCTCGGGAACAAGACAATCATCCACACAAATAATCAACCTCTTCAGTTTATGCAAACACAAATGAAGTTGCGGAACTATTGCCATAAAAAATGGTCCACATATCTGCAACAATTCCATTTGAACATTAAATACAATAAGGGCATCACCAATAATGTTGTATATTTCCTTACTCAGCCCCTAATTGTGGCATTGATCATTGTTTTCAACTCTTGTGGGCATAAGACGTCTAGATGGATGCAACTATATATAAATGATCCATAATTCCCCCCCACATACCAGATGTTGATGAATGGAAAGAAAGTACTAGAATTACACCTTCAGGGTTTGTTATGCTACCCGAGGCACCTTTGTGTTCCTTCAAGCGAGCGTGTCATGTTGATTTGATAGGCACACTATAGTCGGGTCGCATGACACTTAGGTTTGGAGAAAACCATGACAATACTACACAAATTTTTTTATTTGCCAAAATTATGACATGATGTTGGAAAATATATCATATCCTACACTGCCTGTGTCATTGCCAAACCAACCATTAAGAACCAAGGCATGTACAGTCCCTTGCTTACTCATATCCAGCCTTGGGAATCCATCTCCATGGACTATTTGTCTGAAATTCCTTATACACACCATGGTAATGACTATGTATTTATGGTTGTTGATATATTTTATAAGATGGAAATATTGACTTCTTGCAATAAGAGTTTCACATTAGAAGAAATTTCCAAACTCTTCTTCAAATGAGTGTGGGTACATTTTGGGATTGCACCAACCATTATATTAGATCAAGATAATAGGTTCTTGAGTGAATTCTGGTCAAGCCTCCGGTCATTTTTGGACACCATTCTCACCAAGTTGACTACATTACATCCTTATACTAATCAAAAGACAGAGCTTGACAAC
Organism: Pinus albicaulis; assembly: GCA_034641835.2. Classification (NCBI taxonomy): domain Eukaryota; kingdom Viridiplantae; phylum Streptophyta; class Pinopsida; order Pinales; family Pinaceae; genus Pinus; species Pinus albicaulis. Next base: position 825,687,824 of record CM076574.1, on the reverse strand, counting down.
AAGATAATAGTGGACATACTATGCATGAACAAATCTAAGAATCGTTAACATGGGATGAGAGTCTTCCCTATGTATAAAACAAATATAACATAGCTCTCCATAACTTGACTGGACACAGCCCATTTCAAGTGGGCATAGGGTTTCAACTATTGTGCCCCATTGATGTTGCAATTCCTCTCGCGAATACACAAGAAAAATATACACATGTTCAATATGAAACTAATAAAGACACCAGTTTATTAAGATAATTTAGGAAATCCACCAATAGGCTCATGATATCCTAGATAAATCCAATGCCAAGTATAAACAACGTCATGATCAACATCAGGTGCCACATAAGTTTCAAGTGGGTGAGAAGGTGTGGTTACATATAGAGAAGGAACGCCTTACTAGAGCCCATCAGAAGCTTTGACCACTTCAATAGATGACATATACCATCACCAACGCCATGGGTTACAATTATTTTGAGCCCATTCCTTGGCTTGTAGCCCGTATTCAATATGGACCATATTTGGCCATAATTTCCACCATTGTTTGATACATTAGACATTACGAAGAAACTAACATCAACTAAGCTCAATATAGATTGCATCGAATAGGCCACAATTGATCGAATAATGGAAATATAGGTTAAAAAAACTTGCCAATAGAGGATCCAACTGTATTAGGTTGCCAAAGTTAACCAACTGTTGCACCATGGAAAGGAACTCACTAGGGACCAAGTTCAAAAGAAGTTTCCCCATCTCATGGAGGCAGTCATCGCAATGGGGACCATTTCTTCCTAAGGGGGGAGGATTAATATAGGTGGATATTGGTGGACACCCACATATTCTACTTGGACCCCAAAGACTATTTCCATTTAGTTTGCTATTTTCCAACATACTTTCTATTTTTAGCACTTTTCGGGTCCTAAAATGTGAGAGTTGTTTTAATGCCCTAAATGGATTTTTTTGGTGAAACATGCTATTCTTAGATTAAAATTTCTAACAGGATTTCGAGCATGTGAAATGAATACTGTATTCCAAAGTTACGATCCTGAGAATTTGAAGTTCCAACTAACCCCATCAGGGCCCACAAACATTTGTCACTTCATCTCCTATGGTTAGGTTTTTGGATGTTTAGGGATTCTCATTGTTTCTTCATGATAAAAGGTTTAAGAGAGTCATTGTAACTCAATTCAAAAGGTATGTATCCATCACAACTCTTCTTAGAGATAAGCTACAATCTCTTGAGCTGGTTTTTTTCTTTTCTGCATGTAAACAATTTTCAGCAGTTGTTATTTAATTAATTGAAGTGAATTTTGTTTTATCTCTGTGTTTTTGTTTAAATTTAATTTCCTCATAAATATAGACCATATAATAGTACTACAAAAAAAAAAGATCTAGAAAGGCTAAATTCTCAGAGATATATTGACAAAACGTCGGCCATCATGATATTCTCCAAATTAAGGTGTGTATCTTACTGGTGAACTAATTGTTGATTAGAATTTTTCTGAAAGTTGTGATAATGAGGAGTGCTATTATTATTTTCCAATATGATTCCAAAGAAATATAATACACTAATTAAGTCTACTAAAGGTTCATCCTTGTCTCATGAAGAAAGTGAAGATTTGGAAATTATGTATCTCAATGAAAATGGATGGTAGTTTGTTGAAAAAAGTGGATTTATTAGGTTCTCAAGAAAAACTTAAAATATAATCAAAAAATAAGATGAATGAAATTAAGGAAGAAATAGAAAATAATATGAATGGAAATAAGGAAGGAATAGAAAATAAAATTAATGAAAATAAGGAATAAATAGGAAAGAAAATGAATGAAAATAAGGAAGAACTACAAAAATACATGATTTCCATGAAAAATATTCTCTTAGAGAGGCTTCTTACAAGGGATGTGTACATACAAGGAAATCATTAACATAAGGAGAAACATGTTGAGAATCGATATCATATAGGAGTATGTTATCATAATTGATAGAACAAATATTGAATCACAAAAGCATACTAATGAATTTTTAATCCAAAATCCACATCATCAGGGCTTCATGTCAACACAAAGGAACTAATACATTTCAAAGATAAATATGAGAAAGTTTGATAATAATGATACTTAAACATGGATATTGTAGATGGAGAAATACTTTGATATACAGTAAGTGACGTCCTTATAAATGATAAATATTGCATCCATGTTCTTAGAACAAGACTAATATCCATGATATCAATTAATTTATGAAAAAGAAAAGGATTATGTTATATCTTGGTCCATTTTTTCAAAGGAACTAATAGCGCATTATGGGGAAAATAAGAGTAACACATTATTTATTTAATTGGTAAATATTCGAAAAAACAATCTATTTACATAGCACATTCAACAATTCCATAAGTTAAGCATCAGGGTAAATAGTGTTTTAGAGGATAATTTGTTAAACCTATTTATGAAAAATTTAGAGTAAAGTATCCAACATGATGCACATCTATTTCAACATAAATCTCCAAAGTAGGCTTCAATCTGGCAAGGAATGTTGAAAGTAAAGTTATGGCCACTAAAAAATCGGTCACTAATAACTATAACAAAGATCATGATCCCTCCTAAACTAAAAAGGTTGGCTCTTGAGAAAATGGGTGAAAGAAGAGAAAAGGGGCTATGTTTCAATATGTATAACAAGTAAAATAAGGGGAATAAATTTAGTGAGAATAAATTATTTTACATAGAATCTAAAGAGGAAGAACATAAATAATTGGAGCAGTAACAAGATCTAGAGCTAGAAGAGACTACTCCAACAATATCCTATCATGCATTAGTTGGCATCGATACTACACAAACCCTTAATTAGAAGTATATATTGAAAATAAAATTTAACAATGTTGATTAATTTGACTAGTACTCATAGCTTCATCAATTACAAATTAGAAAAAATTCTTAATTGTTTCACAAATCCAACACCAAAGTTTCAAGTAATGATTGCAGATGTAGGCATCATAAATTGTTTAGCCTGAAGTGCCATAGTATTAAGCTCAGTATGGGGGAGAATTTTATGGAGAGTATTATGATTTCAATATAAATGGGTGGTGCTGATATTGTATTAAGGTTCCAATGGTTACAATAATTGGAAACATTGACCTTTAATTTTGAAGACCTCTTCATAAGATTTACCTCAAAAGGAAAGGAAATTAAGCTCAGAGGCATCCAAGGGAAACCCTTAAATGCTATAAGTTATAATTGAATGACTAAATTACTCAAAAATGGGAACCAGGGTGTAATGGAACAATTACGATCTCTAAATGTGCAAAACTTAATATCATTTATATCAGGGGATCTCCATAAAGTTTTCAACAATCATCCTACTGTATTTGGATTAATTCCTAAGGGTATTCCACCATGTTATTCGATATCATGACCATGCTATTCACTTGTATCTCATAAGTGTACCAAAGATAAATGAAGGGATAATTATACTACAAGTATAAACAAACCTTGAAACAAGGGTTATGTAGTCGAGTAACCTAACAATTGTGGAATACATCATCAAATAAAAGAAATTTCTAGTGGAAAATATCACATGGGAAGATAACTTATTCTTTTATAATAACTATCAGTTAGTAAAGTGTTGAGGAAAACACTTGTTTGAAGCAGAAGGATATGCTAATCCCTATATAAGCCCCATCTTAACCCTAAAACTACACATTAATCCCTAAACATTAAGTGATTAAATTTATATTGCTATATTTTTATGTAGGCTAGAACCCCTTATGGTCCCATTTATTATAATTGTACCCCTTGTCTCCTATATATATATATATATATATACAAACACACTCACACACACACACACTAAAGATACTTAGTCGTAGAGTCATCAAATCTTGTATGGTACATGTATTCATTGTAAAAGGAGGTTTCCCCCTTGAAGAATATTGTAATTATTGGTTTCTTATTGTTTTTAATGCAGAAGGATCATAAAATTTAATTTTGATCACTTATACCTTGAAATTTCCTCTTGGTGTGTTAAAAATTTATCTATATAAAACTTCCCAGAGGTTATAGAGAAATTTCAAGTGTCTTGATTGAAGGAGAAAAACATTAGGATTGTAGTCTTTTATGTGAAATGTTAGGCAATAAATATGAAAATATCCTGAAAATATAAAGAGGTGAAGCTCTATAGGTACTTAATAAATAGATATAAGAATGAAATACAAACCTCTTTGAAGGGTAAGTATCCTTTTACAATAGAAAGGAAATATACTGATTACGTGAGATGATTCTAAAATTGTTTTTCCTTAGTGTATATATTGGAGGAAAAGGGTACAATTACAATTAATGGGTCTATCTAAAAACACTAATATGGAAATATAAATATAACTCACTATCTAGGGATTTACCTGGACCTTTGTCTAGGGTTTAACAAGGCTATTCAAAATCATTCCATCCTTTAGAAGCTATACTATGTTGTTTGAATGAATAACCTCAACCTAAAATCATAATATGCAATAGAAGAGTGGTGATATTTTGAAAATAATATTCAAAGGATAGTGCCATGCATCTATCATCTCTACATAAAATCACTAAAAATCACACCTTCACCACAAAAACAAATTCTAATTGCTTCTCCACCTCGACACAATTTTCGTTTTTCAACTTGTGCACACATATATCTTGACCACTCATAACTAAAGAAAAAGCACTGATACAAACTACAATAAGAGTTCCATCTATTTGGACAACACAACTTATACTAGTAAGAGAAGGAAAAACATAATAAGAGGAACCACTGGAACCACTACATGAACCAGGTTGAGATAAAAAAGTGAAATAAGCTCTATCCTCTACAAAAACATCAACAAAACCTACTAAATTAGCCTCAACACAACTATAAACTTCATATAAAACACAAATTTTAAAATTTTTGGAACCACAAAATTTTGTAACACATTGATTTTGAAATTATTTCGGTCTATAAATTTTATAATAATGATTATGATTTCCCTCTTCATCATAATGAAGAAGGATTTTAGGTTTGGGGAGATGTTGGATGAGATCATGTACTAGCCCCAGTAGTCAACCTTTATAATTGACAAGTCGATTGCAAGTATGAGTTGACCAACGTAGTTGAGTTAGTGGACTAATGGGTTAGGTTGACTGAAAAGGGTAGTTAAAAAACAATATAGCTACTTGAATAACTAAATTATAGTATAAATACATGCAATAATAGATGTAAATGTGATATGGCATTGATCATAATATAATGATACTTATTGTTGATGTCACCATTGTTTATCTCTTCCTTCTCTTAGTCTATGTGTGTTTGTGTAAACAAATATATAATGCTCTCTATATATTATGTTGTGTGTATTTTTATTGGTAAATCCATTGTATAATCCCTTATATTGCAATAAAAATCTTAACTCAAATATTTCTACCCTGAGGTATTTTGATTCTGTAATTTATAAATATTTGAAATATTTTGATCTTATAAACATGATGATGCCACACTTAAATGATTGAAATATATTTTTCATTTGAAGCTAATATACCCATAATAAAATTGTGTCCAACTTTAGTCCCTAGTTTCCAACCAGTGGTAGGTCCTGCACCAGACATGATGAAGGTGAAAGGTGGAGGAGAACCAGAGATAGGAACAGAAAGATAACCTGATGAACCAGAATCAGAGTCGTAATGGGGACTCGGCGGAGGACTAACTCGGACCCTACGCAGTGGAGTAAGTCTTCCTAATGGAAACTAAGGATTAAGGCCTGGGAGTCTCCGGGATGAACGCCTTGGGGGCGCAATTATGGAAAAGATACATGGAACCCAATAAGGAAGAGAGGTAAACAAGGGCACATAGGTGAAGATTAATTAATTAATTACAATGTTTTACTCTTGGACTGGCGGTGTAAACCAGATGCTCTTCGCTTTAGGTGTGTGTGATAAGTGCGTTAATTTTAATTAAGCCCAGATGTGTGTATAGAAAAAATAAAAAAGGTGTTGTATAACTATAAATAAAATTGAAAGTGACAGTAAATAAAAAACTAACGATGCATAAATTTAAACCCAAAAAGGAGGGCTTCCCAACAACTCGTCTAAAGGTGGGCGAAATCTACTCAAAACACACAATATGGCCAATAGGTCTAAGGTCAAGAGGGACAAGGATCTAAAGGTTAGATCCACTAAAAATAGGTGTAGAAAAAAACAAGAAACAGAGGAAAAAATGTTGAAAAATAGGTGGTAAAAGGTTACAACCTAAAGGGAAACATAGGGGACCCTAAAGGGAGGACCAAACAAAACTAGAAGAGGTGTTTTGGATGGAAAAATAACTGATCTGAAATGGATATGAAAATACATGTTCATATCTGAAAAAATGGTTGAAAAACACTGAAATCTCAGAAGAAAATTTTCAGCTAAAATCCTCCTAAAAAGGTGGAAGCATACTGAAGCCCTAAGGCTTGGTTCCTACTTCGACGAGTAAAAATAACCAAGTATGGGTCCAAGAAAGGTAAATATGGAGGTCAGAGAACCTTGAATAGTCCCCAGACAAAATATGAAAAATAACAAAATTCCCGCAAAAAATTTGATGTCACAGGTACTGACCTATTTTCTATTGAGGTCACAGTTGTTGGGTAGATTTCTAGTACTTGAGAGATGTAACACTGACCACTGCGGGTTCCACTCCATTCTTTATTGTGGAATTTAAAAAATAAACCGTAACTACGGGGTTTAAGGGGGTCGACATGTGGCCACCCCCATTCCTAACCACAATGTTTAATGTGGTGGTTAGCACTGGCCAATTTTTCAGGATTTTTTCCAAATTAACTGCAGTTCTCCACAATTAGTGGAGGTTTTCTAGCTGTTACTGGGAAAAAGCTTTGGGAGGTGAATTTTTGACCAATTTGGGTGAAACAAGAGTCTACCTAGGCTAATTTGAGCATTCTGGAGCCACTGATGCAGAGAAAACAACCATTAGAGGCTTATAAACACATGTATTTTCAATTTTGAGCATAATTACAAAGAGGGACATGACATTGGGAGCTGGACCAACAGATGTAGCCCAGGAGGGGTGAAGTGCTTCATCATGCCTACTGTGTAAAACTTATGTGTGATGTTATTTATCTGTTATACACTATTTTTCAGTTTTATTTAAGATTATTTTCATGCTTAAGAATCACAAATTAATGTATGTTTCATGGTTAAAAAACTCATTCCTTGAGCAAACAAATTGAGACAAATTGTAGATGTTTTTATTACTAAAAGGAACTTAGCACAACAAACTAATACACTCCTTTCAGATTAGGTTGGTATTAGAGCTAGAGTTTAATCTCTGGTGTTTTTGTGTGAAAATATTTGTTTAAATTTTTACAAGGGTTTACATGCTTACTAGCCTCAAGCTTAAGATAGGAGAAGAAAAATTAGTGGAAGCAAGAGGTTCTCAAAGGGAGCCATGGAAAAGGAGGGAAATATTTCCACATTCTCTGCCACCTAGTTCACCTCCAAAAGAAGCAGAAGTAGCATTAAGCATGCCTCCAGGAGAAGGAGAAATCCATGAAGAGGTGGATCCCAAAGAAGAAGAAAGGGTGTTCAGGAAAGCATTCCTTGAAATGACTGAAATGGTGAGATTACTTTATCAAGAAAGGAATGAGAGACTAGAAGGAAAAGGATCCAAACTTCACAAGGAAGGTCAGGGATCATCAGGAGGTCACAATGATGAAGATAAATCAAAGAAGGCAATGGAGGAAATGAATATAGTGTAAAGTCACCATCATCACCCTCATCTTCAGTACATCAGCCACAAAAGTCAAAGAACACTACTAAAATTCCTTTTCTAAAACTTGATGTTAAGTTTGAATTGCCAATATTCAATGGTGAAGTCAATGCAAAAAATATTGATAATTGGATTAGGAAATTGGAGGTCTATTTGAGAATTCAGAACTTTCATGGTGATGATACCAAAATCCAACTAGTTTCATTGAGAATTGAAGGTGCAACACTTGTTTGGTGGGAAGCCAAGACAAAGCAGGAGATCAAGAAGCATGGTAAGATTATCCTATCATGGAATGATTTAATTACTTCAATAAAACAATATTTTTATCCATTAGCTCATATGAAGAAATCCATAATGGACTAGACAAAATTTTAGACAATTGAAAGGACAGAATGTGCAAGAATACACCCAAGAATCTAGGAGAAGAGCTCTCTTGTTAGGGGTTGTTGGGAAAAATATTGAGAGGGGGGGGGGGGGTGAATTAGTATTTAGGGCATACTCAAAACTTTTTACTTTTCATGCTCTAAAATCCATATGCTACTTTACTGAACTAGACTCGCGTATATACGCGGATACCCTTCACAAAACTCGTGTATATACAGAGATATTCTTATGCCATTAATCTTTTACTTAGATCTATGCAACATTCATTCTTCTGATGATTAGATAATAGTAAGAATGTGCAGTAATAACAGAATAAACCATCACACATAAGCATCACACAAGAACACCAGGATTTTAGGTGGAAACCCAAGTCGGGAGAAAACCACCGCTGCCGTTGTCTCAGCCTTCAATATTTTATTATAGAGAAAACATCTTACAACTATGTACTGGTGCAGACTCATACCAGTACACAGGCACCCACCTGCGCTCATTTACCAGCCTTTCCTGGAAGGGAGCTACGATCCCCTGCTCTCGTTTACCAGCCTCTCCTAGAAGGGAGCTCCAACCCCCTGCTCTCGTTTACCAGCCTCACCTGGAAGGGAGCTACAACCCCCTGACTGAAGGCTACAACCCTCAACACCACCATGGACCACGTTTCATCAATTTTCACACTGGATCCAAAGCTTCCTTTAGAACACAACTTGTAGGCCACGTTTCATCATATTTTCAGACTGGACCCACTCCATACATTTGAGCTCAATCATACATCATCAACAGATAGCAGTAACATAGCAGAACAGATCAGACATTTGATACTTCATACTTCAGAAAACCCTAATATTAATACGCGCTTTCCTTTCAATGATCCTGCGTATATATGTGCCTTCGACCATACAAACCTGCGTATACTTCTGTACATATTACAGAGCTAATTTTACTACCCATACGCGCTTTCTCTTCAGAAAACCCGCGTATATACGCTCTTACTCTGCGGCGAACTAGCGTATAGTTCTTCAGACATTTAGGTCATTGCAATTCTTCAGAACAAATACATCACTCAGATTTTACCCTTTACTTCAAACAGATGTTCGCCTCATCTCAAATCTAATCATTCCATAAATAGATCTAGCAGATACAAATACATTCCAGATCTAGATTCCCTTCTTCATCATTTCTTCATTGGTGCATCATACATTCAGATCTTTCATTCAACTGTAACCCTTTCCATTCAGAGAAGTATTTATTCAAGCTTAGACTACTTTCCCACACTTGCACAATGAATTTCTTCTCCTTATATAGGTTTACCCTTTATCAATACCATGAGCCAAAACCACAATACTTTTGATGGTATTCCTGGACGGGGTCACATAGATGAATCATTACTCAATACAATGGGCCAATACCGTGGTTACCCCTAGTTTTACATATTTAGAGCGCTTTTTCCCATACACGACTTAGCACGTTATTTCCCGCGTGCATACGCTACTTTGTCTAGACAAATCCGCGTATTCCTTGAGACACATACTGACATTCCTTCCATCATTACCTTCTGTACTCATTGTATATACATCATATTTACATCATTTAACAAGTTCATCAAGACATATTCCATCAGGGACAACTTCATCAAGTAGGTTGCCATTATCTTCTTCAAGTGGGTTGCCATCAAGGACAACACATTGCATCATATTGCCAACAATCTCCCCCTTTGGACTTGATGGCAACCACGATGGTGTTTGATCACAACAGATAGATATATTAAGCATAATGATATTCACCCTTATTCAAACACCATGTCACTCTCCCCCTTTGACATCAAGGGCAAAGGGCGGATCAAAACCAACACAAGGCTGTTTTCTCCTCATGTAGATAGAAGAGCGCTGTAGATCTGATGTGTACTGAAGTTACCATGCTCCCCCTGAGTTTACGCTGAATCTTCAAACATATTTTTAATGAAGTACATGACTCTATGACCTTCCTTACATCAAAGACTCATACTTACATCACAGATCCAACCAAGTGGATTTACATATGAGACTCAAATACCCAACCAAGTGGGTTTACACAATTTTACTCAACTACCCAACCAAGTGGGTTTACAAATTTGACTCAACTACCCAACCAAGTGGGTTTACAAATTTGAACAAGTCCTTACATGACTGAATATTACAATTTTACATCATGGGTCTCATCATGACCTTTTCATAAAATTACAAGTATGATCCTTTTATGACCAATACCAGAAAGACCTCAAGAGAGAGATCATATATTAGAACCATCATAATGCCAACAATGCATTATACTCAGCAAGGCTTGTGCTCCTCCTGAAACTGTGCATCCAAGCATACTTTCAATATGACCAAGGCTCCTCCTTAGCTTGTGCGATCTGAATACTTTCAACAGCAAGTCATCAACAACAATATCTGCATAATCTGTCCTTATCTCTGAAATATAAGACTTCCATCTCAGCAACGAAAAACTCTTCAGTAAAAAGAAAAAAGGGCTCAGCCACAATCATAAGAAACCATGTAACATGTCATCATCATTTAGAACTGAGAAATAAACTGATACAGTGCAAATAATACAATCATTAGTAGTCAGACTGATGTTCCCCCTGAACCTATGCTCCTGATCTTCAGTTTTCATACAAATTTTCTTATCAGAATTTAATACGTGACTGTGTCTGCTGGAACTTGCGTGTATACGCGAATTTGTTTCATCGAACCCGCGTATGAAAGGTGAAATATAGAAAATTTCACATCTTCATATCCCCCTGACTTTGTACCTTCTGTCCCTGTCTTTTCTTCACACCAGATGCACTGTCAGAAATACACATACCCAGAATTACCAAAACAATCATGGAAATAACCATACATCGCTCCCCCTGTGACGATACATTACTAATCCATATAATGTATCTCACATCACTTCTGCAATCATTCAAAGAAGTAAGCTTTAGAAGCGGATGACTGCAGTAGGGTCAGTATTCCCTACGTTTCTGACAGGTCTGCCTTCCTTTTCTAGCTTTGCTTGAAGTTTCTTATTGTGTGCTAGAAATTGTTCAAATTCTCAGATCTGTTCATCCTGCATTCTTTTTCCACATGCCCATACTTGTTACAAGCATAACATCTTATATGACCAGAGAAGTAAGCATAAGGATCATATTGTGTTTCTTTGTTCTTCCTTCTATTGCAATTAGCTGCTTTATGACCATACTTGTTCCATGAAAACAATATCCCTTGAAGCAACCAGAGTACCTTTCTGAATAGAATCTGTTTGATTGTGACTGAAATGATCTGCTTCTGCAATTTTCTACAACATTCCCATAATTATGACATTTAAAGCATTCAACATTATTGAATGATTTCCTTTGAGAATTCATGATTGTTGGTTGACTTCTTGTTTCTTTCAACTCTTCAAGTTTTGCATTGACATCCTTTGAATCTTTAGCATTTCCTTGTGAACTAGATTCTCCTTTAACTGTTTCATGAAAACCCAAACCAATTTTGATAGAAGGAGACCTTTGACTACTAAGAATATTGTCCAGAATCTTAGTACTATCTTGAAACCTTAAGAGTTTATCCTTTTCTTCTAATTTAACTTTGAGAATGTTTACCTCAACCTCCAATTTTTGGCATTGCTTCTTCATGCTTTGTTCGACCCTTTTTCCTTCTTCTACTTGATCATTCAAATTTAAGATCTCTTCTTTCAACCCATTTTCTTGCTCTTCAAAGATTTGTAAAAGTTCTTCATTCTTCTTATTTGATTTTTACAGATCTTTTTTGAGCGAGATGATTTCTGCTTCACGTCCTTCCTTTTCAAATGATTGTAGAAGTTCTTCATTATTCTTATTTGATGCTTCAAGGTCTGTTTTCAAAGAGATGATTTCTGCTTCAAGTCCTTCACTGTGATTGGTTACTTTGTCCTGCAGTCTTTGATACATTTCTATCTGTCCCTTCATTGTTTCTATCTGTTCATTCAATCTAGAGATCACATCCTTGAGGATAGATTCCCTCTTTTTAAATTGATCCCAAAAATTACTTTCATCATTGATCTTGAGATTTTCTTCTAGAATTATATTGTTACTTTCACTATCTTCATCATTGCATGCACAAGTGAGTGGATTACAAGAACAACAATCAATACCTGTTTCCTCTTCTTCATTTTCTGCTGCACATGTTTTATGAGATATCTTCTTTTCTTGAGTAGCCTTCTTCTTTTGCTTCTTTGCCATGAGCACTAGCAGATCTTGGTCAGAATCTTCTTCATCTTCACTTGACATTTCATTATTATCTTCATTTGCATAATAACTCTTTCCCTTTTCAAATTGTTTCCCTTTATCATGATTTTCTTTATAAGGACATTTAGCAGCATAATGACCCACTCTTCCACAATCAAAACATTTGTAGGGAAGCTTACTTCTGAATCTTCCAGTACCTGGTTGGAGTCTTCTCACAAAGTTTGCTTCTTCTTCTTCTGATATATAACTTGATTTCTTGACAACTTCCTTTTCCTTTCCTTTTGCACATGCCTTAAAGGCAGCTTCTTTGATTTGAGAGGGACCTCCTTGTCTCATTTCATAAGCAGTCAGAATACCATGTAGTTGAACAATAGTAAGAGTTTGCAGATCTTGCCTTTCTTCAATAGCTAACACTTTTGACTCAAATTTTGAAGTTAAAGATCTTAGGACTTTTTCCACCAGAGTAGTATCGGTTATGGTTTCACCCAAACTTCTCATACGATTTACAATATCATCTAGATGTAAAAAGAAACTGGCAATACTCTCATCACTATGCATCTTCAAATTTTCATATTCAATTATGAGGGTTTGGAGTTTTGCACTTTTTACCTTTGTATCTCCTTCATAGCTCAGAATGATTTTGTCCCATATTTCTTTTGCTGAATTTAGCTGCATCACTTTAGCGAATTCTGATTCAGACATGCTTCCTAACAAAACATTGACTGCTTTGGCATTGACTTCATATTTCTTCCTTTCTGCTACATCAGTAGGAATACTTGTCGGATACTGATAACCTTCTTCCACGATTGCCCATACTTCTGCACCAAGACTTTGCAGATATGCTTTTGTTCGTATCTTCCAGAATAACAGATTATCTCCATTGAATAGAGGTGGCCTTATAGACATTACTCCTTCATGACTTCCCATTGCGACGGATCTCCTTCAAGCGATCAAGCTTCTGCAGAAGGACCTGCTCTGATACCAATTGTTGGGAAAAATACTGAGAGGGGGGGGGGGGGGGTGAATCAGTATTTAGGGCATACTCAAAACTTTTTACTTTTCCTTACTTCAAAACCCATACGCTACTTTTCTGAAGCCAACTAGCGTATACACGCGGATCTCCTTCATTAAAATCGCGTATACATAGAGATATTATTATGCAATTAAATCTTTACTTAGATCTATGCAACATTCATTCTTCTGATGTTTAGTTAACAGTAAACATGTGCAGTAACAACAGAATAAATCATCACACATAAGCATCACACATGAACACTAGGATTTTAGGTGGAAACCCAAGTCGGGAGAAAACCACCGCTGCCGTTGTCTCAGCCTTCAATATTTTATTATAAAGAAAACATCTTACAACTATGTACTGGCGCAGACTCATACCAGTACGCAGGCACCCACCTGCACTCGTTTACCAGCCTCTCCTGGAAGGGAGCTACGACCCCTTGCTCTCGTTTACCAGCCTCTCCTGGAAGGGAGCTACGACCCCCTGCTCTCGTTTACCAGCCTCACCTGGAAGGGAGCTACAACCCCCTGACTAAAGGCTACAACCCTCAACACCTCTATGGACCACGTTTCATCAATTTTCACACTGGATCCAAAGCTTCCTTTAGAACACAACTTGCAGGCCACGTTTCATCATATTTTCAGACTGGACCCACTCCATACATTTGAGCTCAATCATACATCATCAACAGATAGCAGTAACACAGCAGAACAGATCAGACATTTGATACTTCATACTTTAGCAAACCCTAATATTAATACGCTCTTTCCTTTCACTGATCCTGCGTATATACGCGCCTTCGACCATACAAACCCGCGTATACTTCTATACATATTATAGAGCTAATTTTACTGCCCATACGCGCTTTCTCTTCAGCAAACCCGTGTATATACGCTCTTACTCTGTGGCGAACTAGCGTATAGTTCTTCAGACATTTAGGTCATTGCAATTCTTCAGAACAGATACATCACTCAAATTTTACCCTTTACTTCAAACAGATGTTCGCCTCATCTCAGATCTAATCATTCCATAAATAGATCTAGTAGATACAAATACATTCCAGATCTAGATTCCCTTCTTCATCATTTCTTCATTGGTGCATCATACATTCAAATCTTTCATTCAACTGTGACCTTTTCCATTCAGAGAAGTATTCATTCAAGCTCAGACTACTTTCCCACACTTGCACAATGAATTTCTTCTCCTTATATAGGTTTACCCTTTATCAATACCATGAGCCAAAACCACAATACTTTCGATGGTATTCCTGGACGGGGTCACATAGACGAATCATTACTCAATACAATGGGTCAATACCGTGGTTACCCCTGGTTTTACATATTTAGAGCGCTTTTTCCCATACGCGACTTGGCACGTTATTTCCCGCGTGCATACGCTACTTTGTCTAGACAAATCCGCGTATGCCTTGAGACACATACTGACATTCCTTCCATCATTTCCTTATGTACTCATTGTATATAAATCAGATTTACATCATTTAACAAGTTCATCAAGACATATTCCATCAGGGACAACTTCATCAAGTAGGTTGCCATTATCTTCTTCAAGTGGGTTTCCATCAAGGACAACACATTGCATCATATTTCCAACAGGGGTAGATTTGTAGAGCCAAGATACTTTGCTCAAGTACATATGAGGCTTACATAGCTACCTAAACCATAATATTCTCATGTTTAACCCTACAATTCTAGATGAAGTTTGTGTTCAGGCCACACATCTAGAAGTTAAAGGGAAAAACATTACTGATGAGGGTAGGAAGAAACCTTTTAAAGGGAAAACCAAAGATAAGACCTCAAAAGGTAAGGGTAGAAAGATTTCATCTGATAAGAAATAGGGAGAAAAAGTGTTTTGTAAATTTTTTTCAAGAGAAGGCCATGAGGAGAAAAATTGTTGGAAATTACATCCTGAAAAGAGACCCACGTATAACAATAACAAAGGGAAGTAGAAAAATGAAGCTACAACTCAACATGACTTAGGAGAGGATTCAGGTGATGAATCCAAAATTATAGCCATGGGATTGAAGAACATGAAGGGGAAATAAATTGAAACAAAACCCAGTACTAGTACATCAAAATATCAAATACAATCTCCAAATGAAGAAGAGAGAATTGAACTGTTTCATATGAGGGTCATATCCAAACATATGAAGGTTGACACATTGTTTGAAAGTGGGTCACAATCAAACTTAATCTCTGAAGACTTGGTCAAGAAACTTAATCTTGAGACCATTCCACATCCAAAACCATATCCACTTTGGTGGATTTGTAAGGATGCAAATTTACAGGTTTCAAAGAAGTGCATATTGCTCTTTGCAATAACTGCACATTTTGTTGACACAGTTGAATTAGATGTGGTTCCGCTTGATATTACAGGTATTGTGTTGGGAAATCCTTACTTGTATGACAGGAAAGATATCTTCCATCGCCATGAGAACAAATACCATTTATTCAAATATGGCAAGGAGTACATTGTTAGAGCACATCGCAAGAAGACAAATATTACAATCGTAAATGCTGGACAGGTAAAGAGGCTAGTGTATTCAAGTAAGAATTTTTTTCTTCTAATGATTAAGACTAAAGATGATGTTAATCATGAATCATTTGAATATTGTGATCCTAATTTGAAGTCAGATTTATATGATGTCCTTGATGCACATCTTGAGATGTTTCAGGAGCCAATAGGATTTCCTCCAAAAAGGGAGATTCAACATGAGATTCAGTTGCAACAAGATTGTCCTCTTCCAAACATCGACATGTATTGCATGTCGATAATGAAGAATTCTGAAATAAAGAGGCAAATCAAGGACATGTTGGAAAAGGGACTCATAAGGCCAAACACTTTTCCATGTGGTTCACCCATAGTCTTGATTTTAAAGAAAGATGGGACTTGGCGCATGTGTGTAGACTTCAGAGCTTTGAACAAGATAATGGTAAAAAATCGATACCCACTCCCAAGGATAGATGATTTTCTAAATCAACTAAAAGAAGAAAAGTTTTTCAGTAAGTTAGATTTACGAAGTGGATATCATCAAGTAAGAATTGCAAAAAGTGATATATGGAAGACTGCATTCAAAACCAAACAAGGACTCTTTGAGTGGTTGGTTATGCCATTTGGTTTGTGTAATGCAGCAACGAATTTCATGTGTGTTATGGATAATGTTTTGCGTCCATTTCTTTATGAATTTGTGATTGTGTATTTAGATGATATACTTATTTTCAGCAAAATAAGAGAAGAACATATGTTGCATGTGAAAAGGGTGCTTGATATTTTGAAGAAAGAGAAATTATTTCTTAAGATGTCAAAGTGTGAGTTCGAAAAGACTTCTCTAGTTTATTTGGGACACATGGTAGGAGGAGGCGAGTTGAGAATTGATCCTTCTAAATTGGAAGCCATTGTGAATTGGCCCACTCCCAAAATGGTAATCGAGGTGAGACGTTTCTTAGGCGTAGCTCAGTATTGGAGAAATTTTATTGCTAACTTTTCTACCATAGAAGCTCCTATGCATGCAATGACAAGTGTGAAGAAAGGCTTCCAATGGGGAGGCAAACAACAACAAGCTTTTGAAGCTTTAAAATACAGGATCAGTTCATCTCCTTTCCTTTCATTACCAAATTTGAGACAACCATTCGAGATACAAACTGATGCTAGTGATTATGCCATGGGCACAGTACTTGTGCAGCATGGTAAGCCTATCACTTTTCATTCTGAAACTTTCAATGGTGTTGTAACTAATTATCCTACATATTACAAAGAGCTATATGCATTGGTACAAAGCGTCAACAAGTGGAAACACTACTTGATGGGTAAAGAGACGATTATACATACCGATCACCAACCATTATAGTACTTGCAGTCGCAAACAAAATTGCAGCAATCACGACATTTTAGGTGGATGGGATTTCTTCAGTAGTTTCACTTGGTTATAAGGTATAATAAAGGTATTTTAAATAAATTTTCTGATATGCTTTCAAGGCCAATTATAATTGTTTCTACTTTACTTAAAAATGATTCTATTGTACATGAGAGTTACATAGAACAGTATGCATCTGATGCTGATTTTCAAGATGTGTATGCTAGTTTGAGTGAAGGGAATCAAGTTGAGGAAAATGATTATCACATGCATAAAAATTTGTTGCTTCATTTGGGAAAGCTATGTATACCACAAGGAGAGAGGCTTAGTGTCATGAGAGAGGCTCATTCGTCTCTTATTGTTGGACACTTTGGGGTAAGCAAAAAAATGGTGCATCTACAGAGGTATTGCTATTGGCCTTGCATGATAGATAGTGTGTCACCTTTTATAAGAGTTTGTTTTATGTGTGCAACAAGAAAGCATAGAAATAGGAAGCTTGGGTTGTACACACCGCTACCAGTACCATCAAGGCCATGGGAGAGTGTCTCCATGGACTTTGTTGGAGGTCTACCTATGTCAAGAAAACAACATGATTATATTTATGAAGTTGTGGATAGATTTAGTAAAATGTGTATACTTATGCCATGTAAGAAAACCATTACTGTTGAAAAAACCGCTGAACTTTATTTTCAACATGTATGGGTTCATTATGTATTTCCAACTTCTATTGTTAGTGACAAGGATTCTAGGTTCATTGGGAATTTTTGGTCCAATCTTTGGAAGATGATGGACACAAAGTTGAAAAAGAGTACTGATTTTCATCCGCAAACTGATGGCCAAACCGAGGTGGTGAACAAAACCGTTATGCATCTATTGAGACGATATTTCAACAAAAATCCCAAGTTGTGGGATGAACAACTTTATTACATTCAACACACTTACAATTGGAAAAATCACTCTTCTACAGATAGTTCACCTTTTGAAGCCTGCTTTTGGTATTTGCCGAAATCACCATTAGACTTCATCTTTGAGAAGGATGTTGCACTTTATGGGCATAGTGATATTGACAAGGCTCGAAAGTTCATTGAGAAAACTCAAATTATTCATCAACAAGTTCAAGAACAACTTGAGAAGAGTCAAAGAAAATACAAGGAGAGGCATGACAAACATAGAGTTGATCACAAGTTTCAAGAAGGAGATGAGGTATGGTTGCACATAAGCAAAGAAATGATACAAGGAGAAGGTAAAAATCTCAAACTCATTCACTATGGTCTATTCAAGTAATCAAACAAGTTGGTAATAATGCATTTCAACTTGACTTGCCTTCATATATGCAAATGTATTCCGTTGTTAGTGTGGAAAATTTACGTTTGTATGAGCCTCCTTTGATTGATGATCAAGGGAGTGATGCTCATCTACCATCTATAGAAGATTTCTCGCCAGAATTTCTGGATGAGCTCAAGGAGGATACCATCCCTAGCAGGAGGACATGCACTTCTAAGAGGGGGAGTGTCTATTATCTTCGAGTTTGGCTCAAGGGCGATAAACCAAGTAAGGCAAGGTGGATGGAAGTTGAAAAGGTGAGGGATCTATACCCTCATATTCTGAACAGGTAACTAAAGTCTTTTGGGGTCTAAAAGCTTCCCAATGGGGAGGTGTGATTAAGAGATCATGTGTTTTTCTCAAAACTGAAAGTTCTCAAAACTGTACCGAACCTCAGCGACCGGATAGGTCTCGTCGTTGCGATTTTGGTGCCACAAATGGTTTGAAAAATCGATGTCGTATGAGGAAGATATCATGTTCTGATCATTTTCCTAAACAACTAAAATTTTGTGATAGGAGTGACTGGGATGCCTAGTCAGCATGTAGATACAGTCAACATGGGTGCCATATTCTCAAAATATTCCCTTTTCACAAATCCAATCATGTTTTGACAAGTGGCAGTTTCTGGGCCATTGGATGGATATGTGTGAGTTTTTAGAGGTTCGTTCGATGGGTGACACATGGCTAGCCCAGAGGCTGCCATGTGTCTACTTGACCGTTGACCAAAATTTTTGTGGAGTCCAGAGGGTTCGACCCCGTGACCTCCAATCATGCTCGTGACTTCGACTATTTTGTCTATCATTTTTTCCTTACTCCTATAGAGCGCGAGTGCTATTTAAATGTTATAAGGTTTGCATATCGGGGGGGGGGATCGCCGACGGTTCCAACCTGTCAGCGGCCCCAATGTATGTGGTCAC
This sequence comes from Pinus albicaulis, assembly GCA_034641835.2. Lineage (NCBI taxonomy): Eukaryota > Viridiplantae > Streptophyta > Pinopsida > Pinales > Pinaceae > Pinus > Pinus albicaulis. The sequence goes on along the minus strand of CM076574.1, from coordinate 825,668,322 downwards.
ATGTTATATTACAGGCGGCTACAATAAACTTGACTCCATGTGGTGTAAATAAACATTACCTAGCGTCTATGACATTCACATGGCATGGTTTGATAAACAGTTATGCGACGGTTTCAAGACAACTATTCTGACAGAGGAATGTGGAGATAACACATGTGCGGTTACATGGCTTTAATGCCACGGTTATGTGGAACGCTGACCACTATGGGTTCCACTCCATTCTTTATGGCAGAATTTAAAACATAAACCATAACTATGGGGTTTAATGGGGTCAACATGTGGCCACCCCCACCCCTAACCATAATGTTTAATGTGGTGGTTAGCACTAGCAGAGGCTTTAGTGCCAGCTAAATTTTAGGGATTTTTTCCAAATTAACTACAGTTCTCCACAATTAGTGGAGGTTTTCTAGATGTTATTGGGACAAAGCTTTGGGAGGTCAATTTTCGACCAATTTGGGTGAAACAAGAGTCTACCTAGACTAATTTGAGCATTTTGGAGCCACAGGTGCAGAGAAAATGCCATTAGAGGCTTGTAAACACATGTATTTGCAATTTTGAGCATAATGACAAAGAGGGACATGCCACTGGGAGCTGGACCAGCAGATGTAGACCAGGAGGGGTGAACTGCTTCATCATGCCTGCTGTGTAAAACTTATGTGTGATGTTATTTCTTTGTTATACACTGTTGTTCAGTGTAATTTAGGCTTATTTTCATGCTTAAAACACACAAATTCATCTATGTTTCATTGTGCCGAGAGGCGCATCTACAACCCAATTTGAACCCGATGTCAGGTGGGTCATGTCCTCATACAAAATGTCGGCTTAAATTTTAAATTAAAAAATAAAAATAAAAATAAAAATTAAGTGTCGGCTTAACAAATAAATTTTAACAATCATATAAATAAACCATTATTTATATATTTTCATTCCTTGGATGAACAACAGTTGCCTTCAAAGAAAAGGAAGAAATATGGGATGATGAATTCAACCATCGGGCAGATGGAGTTGTCGCCGAACAAGAAGAATCATGTGCTCCCAACCAGGGGATCTAGCCAACACACGATGACCGCACCCCAAAGAGTCATGTCCATGCACACAATATCTGAAAAGGCCATGGTAATAATAGATTTGTAGCTCTCCGGTTATGTAGAATCCATGTGAACAAGTCCAGAGGTGTTATATATTACGATGGTAGATTTTTAAAATATTATATTAAGATAATAATAAAATTGCACTATTTCATTTAAATAAAATCTATATGAATTAACCCTAATCCAAATATGTAAAACACTTATATATATGAATTGTAAATTCCAAGAATATACCCATCTCGAAATCTGCAATCAACACAAGGATGCGCCGTTTGCCTGATTATAAAATCCAGATATGTTCTTGCTCTCTCGTAATGTATAAAGTAACTGATCTGATGTAGTTTAATCAGATAAGCGATGGATGCCAATGGCGAAAATATGGGCAAATGATGACAAAATACAATCAGTGATAGAGATCTTATTACAGATGCGCTATGGCTCCCGGTTGCCCAGTTAAGAAACAGGTTCAATCTCGTCCTTTTGCAAAAATAAATTAGTGATTGATGCTTTCATTCACTGGGAAACGCATATAAACTCCCAGACTAATATTGTAAAATAAATCCAACACAAAACTTTGCATGGAAGTATTTTATATCAGATACCAATGCATATTAATGTAGAACCCATGGAACAATTAGATAATATATCATCTGTGAAAATTTACAATAAAATAAAATGAATAATATATGTTCATATGTGGAGAAATACATAAAGATATAACAAATCAGGGTTGAGCATGTAAAATGAAGTAAAATGACCAATATAAATCTAAGGGAAGCTTCCCTACATTGATGACTAATATAAAGTTACACGTGGATAAATCTAGGGATACTTCCTTATATTAATGACTAATATAAAGTTACACATGGATAAATTTAAGGGATGTTTCCCTACATTAATGGATAGCATCCTAGGTTAACACAAAATTACCAAAATGGCCAATAAAATTTGATGTCATTTGATTAAGCTAAAAAGTCTAATCTATTCAACAATGAATATTTAATGAAAAGGAGCAAAGGGCTTACACATTTCCAAGATTTAGCATTAAATGCAAAGTGACTATATTTCCTACTCCAATTTTATAGGTCACTATAATATTATTCTATGATATAAAAATAAAAAATAAAACAAAATAGGTAATTACAAGTCACTATAATATTAACTTATGATACAATGAATAGTTGATGCAAAGGGGCAAATTTTACACATTTTCAAGATTTAGCATTAAATATATGATGCAAAGGGACTATGTTTCCCGCTCCAATTTTATAAGTCACTATAATATTAGTTTATGAAATAAAGAACAACATATAATTCATCATCTCATATTTCTTCCTTTGGGTAGGAGTATGAAAATTTTCATTACACGGTAGTGAAAACTCTCCTCCGATGGATGAATTCATCATCCCATATTTCTTGCTTTTGGTGAAGCCTATATGCCAAATACCATGGGCCAAATTATTATTAATACCATGGGCTAAATACCATATTTATAAAAGAGATATGGTAAATAAATAAATCAATATAAAAGAGGTATAAAGAGGCATGATAAATATATAAAAACATATCAAATATCATTATAAATCAACATCTAATTATATACCAAGTCTATGGGCCAAATACCATTGTAAATAAAAGAGGTACGGTAAATAAATAAAACCTATTTTTTATAATTACTCTATAAATCTCTTTATATTTACCAACACTCAAAAAATAGGTTTTATTTAGGTGAATCCTATAGGTCAAATACTATGGGCCAAATTATTATTAATATCATCCCATAAAACCATTATTATCCCTAATATTAATATCAAAATATTAATAATAATAATAATATTATTAAATCTAATATTCATCTAAATATTATTATATTTAATAACTTTGGATTAATACAATATTAAATTTTCTATATTATTATATAAATTAATGCATCATGATATATATTAACTCTAGATATATATGGAAGGGAAGAACAAAGACATAGAGTGATAGAGGTGGAGAGATAGAGGGAGTGAGAAGGGAGAGATGGGATAAAATCAAGGAGAGGGGAGAGGAGGAATGAAGAGAGAGAGGGAGAGGAGTGAGAGAGGTAGAAAAGGGTATGCGAGGAAGAGGGAGACATAAATATGGAGGGGGGGGGGGGGAGAGGAGGAGAGAGGGATGGAGATAGTGAGAGGATTGGAGGGCAGAGAGAGAGAGAGAGGGATGGAGATAGTGAGAGGATTGGAGGGCAGAGAGAGAGAGAGATAGAGAGAGAGATTTATGGGGGAAGAGAGAGGATTAGAGGGAAAAGAGAGAGATGGGGGAAGAGAGAGGGAGGTAGGAGAGGAAGGGAGAGAGAGGAAGGAAGAGAGAGAGGAGAAGAGTGGGAGGGAGATAGGAGGAGAGAGGGAGGGATAGAGAGATGGATTTGGAGGGAAGAATAAATACATAGAGAGCGAGAAGTGGAGAGAGAGAGGGAGTGAAAAGGGAGAAATAGAGAGAGCGTGTGTATGTTTTGGGGTGAGATAAAGAGAAAAAGGAGAGATGGAGGGAATGGGGGGAGAAGGAGAGAGCGAGGGATATATTGACAGAGTTGGAGGGTGAAGAGAGGGAGAGAGAGGGAAAGAGAGAGATATAGACATGGGAGAGAAAGGGAGAAAGGGGAAGGAAGAAAGAGAGGATGTGAGAGAGTGGAGAGAGGGAGGAAAAGAGAGATGGAGTTGGAGGGGGGAGAGAGGGAAGATGATTTATTTCACTAGATGCATTGATTTCATTGTGGATGGTGATTTCTAATCCTATTTGATTTCTTGCACTATATGCATTGATTTTAGTGTAGATGTTGAGAGAGAAAGAGAGAGAGAGAGAGAGAGAGGATTGGAGAGAGAGGACTTGAGAGAGAGGAAGAGAGTGATGGGGAAAGAGAGAAAATTGGAGGGAATATATATATATATATATATATATATATAGAGAGAGAGAGAGAGAGAGAGAGATGGATTTAGAGGGGGAGAGAGGGAGGGAAGAAGAAATACAGAGAGATTGATAAGTGGAGAGAGAGATTAAGTGACAAGAGAGAGATGGAGAGAGAGTGTGTATGTTTTCGAATGAGATAAAGAGACAAAGAATGAGATATGAAGAGAAGGGATGAGAGAAGGAGAGAGGTAGGGATATAGTAACAGAGTTGGAGGGTGAAGAGAGAGAGCGATAGAGATGTAGGAGAGAAATGGAGAGAAATGGAGAGATAGGAAGGAAAGGGAGGATGTGAGAGAGTGGATAGAGGGAAGGAAACAAAGATGTACTTCGAGGGGGGAGAGAGGGAAGAAGATTTCATGCACTAGATGAATTGATTTTAGTGTAGATGGAGATTTCTAATCCATTTTGATTACTTGCAATAGATGCATCGATTTTAGTGTATATGTTTATTTATAATTATATTTAATTTCTTGCACTATATGCATTGATTTCAATGTAGATGATTGCTAATCCTATATGTTTTCTTGCAATAAATGCATTGATTTTAGTGTAGACGACGATTTTTTATCCTATTTGATTCCTTACACTAGATGCATTAATTTTAGTGTAGATGTTGATTTCTAATTATATTTGACTACTTCCACCAGATGCATTGATTTCAATGTACATGATTTCTAATCGTATTTGATTGCTTGCACAAAATGCATCAATTTTAGTCTAGATGGTGATTTCTAATCCTATTTTATTGCTTGCACTCGAATTATAGGTTTCAGTGATGTTGGTTTCTAATATTATTTGATTACTTGCACTAGATACATTAATTTCAGTGTAGATGTTGATTTCTAATCCTATTTGATTACCTGCATTAGATGCATCCATTTCACTGTAGATATTGTTTTCTAATCCTATTTCATTGTTTGCATTATATGCATTGATTTCAGTGTAAACGTTGATTTTTGATTTGATGTAATTGGATGTACATTGATGGTACATTAATTTTAAAGTGATTGGATTAACATTGTGCATTAATTTCACTGTAAGCAGGCAAAATTATTGACAATGTAAATACTAAATAAATTATGTCCTTTTAATGTATTTTTCAATATATTTTTCATATCACATTTCAATGATATGATAGGTGTATTTGTTATTTAATATATTAATTAGTTCATTTTTATGATCACCAAACATATTTATATTAATAACATTTGTTAGAATTTGTATTTCTAATCTTCAAAATTTCAAAGTATGATGTACATCTAAAAAATATACAAAATTTTTAATAATATGAAAAATGTGTTGTTGATGCCTCCAACTGGAACCAGCCTAGATCCATCTTACTCTGGATCTATCATGCACCGAGAGGGATCAAATATCTCGAGGTGAAAACCTTTCCTCAAGTTTTTCACTCAAAAAATAGGTTTGCGCCTCGAGATATTTGATCCCTCTCGGCGCATGATAGATCCAAAGTAAGATGGATCTAGGCTGGTGGTAAAAAAACTCATTCCTTAAGTGAAAAAATGGAGAAAAATTGTAGATGTTTTTATTATTGAAAGGACACTTAGCAAAACAAACTTTTACACTCCTTTCATATCAGCTGAGGTCGTAGGTTTTAGGATGAAAAGTGAGACCTGCACTTCCGGCTGTCTTGGCAGCAGGTTTCAGAAATTTTTTTCGTATTTGTTGTGGCTAATACCGTTACCTACGAAAATGGCCCAAAAACACACATAAGTTAGGATTTTTACTGTTTTAGGGTAAAAAAGGTTAAAAAAAATATCAAGGAATGCAAAATAAGAAGCTGAAGAAAAACCCTAATGGTTGAAGTAGTTGGTTATGCAGGGATCTGAAAAATGACAATGATCATAATTAAAAACCCTTGTGGAGTCGCCAATTGTTAGAGTGAATTACAATTGCAAGTGTACGAAAAAATGTCACTTTATCTGTGCATAACAAACAAAACTAACATTAAATGGGGATGTTGATTTTATTAGATCTACAGTAGGTGATCAGAATAAATGCTACAAAAATCTAGATCTATGCAATTAAAGACATTAAACAATGAAAATAAACAAGAATTTCTCCATACATCCAATAGAAAAGACAAGAATTTATAAATAATTTTTTTATTATGACACCTCGGAAGGGAACACGGAAATATGTTACCAATTCCCCTCAGTGGAATGGGTTCTTGTATGTCCTCAGCACTTCATATCCAATATCTCTCTCTCTCTTGATGGTGTAGAAAGCCCAGAAAAAATAAAAATCAAAGGGAACTCAGAAGAAAAAGTAGAAAAAATATGACAATGTTGGAGGATCAAAGTTAGACCAAAAGTATATTTTATTATTTTTGGTGGAGGGAAAAGGAATTTAGAATTGGTTAAATCCCTTTATTTAGAAATAATAAATAAATAAATGATTTATTTATTATTTCAAGGATGAGTTTAAGGAATAATTAAACAAATGCTGATTTATTTAATTATTTAAAAATGATTTAGTCAAATTCCACAAGGAATATTATTAAATAATGATTTAAATAATTATTCCTAATAATAAGATAAATAATAATTTATCTAATTAATTCTCATTTTTTTGGTTAAATATGACCAGGAATATTAATTAAACAGTGGTTTAGTTAACTATCACTAGAGGAAAATCAAACAAATAAAAATTTATTTAATTATTCCTCATGGGGTTTCCTATTTAGACTAGAAATAATTTAATAAACTATGGGTTATTAAATTATTTCTCATAGTGAAAGAAATTTTACTATGGTAACATTGGTCTTATGTGGTGTACTTTATTCCATCTAATAGTAACAGTTAGATGACCAAAAAGTGGTGTAACAGATTTCCCCCCAACGTGCGAGTGGTGAGCACTAGTATTGCACCAAGAGTGCTGCAACTCCCAGGGGCCTCCCTACTTTACTTTGTCAACCTGGGGTTCGTATAAACTTGGAGGTGACAGTGCTATATACACAATAGATGCATTCTCTTCATGTCATCCTCTTCCGCTTTACGAAAGGGTGCTATTTCTAAGGGTTCACAGTGAAGTATATCAAACTTCAATGAAACTAAACTAAACTACAGAAAAGAAATGATAGAAGGAAACAAAATTAAATTGCAGAAATGAAATGACAGGAATGAAACTAATTTAATTTGTAGAAAAGGAAATGACTAAATATAAACTAAGCTATATTGTTGAAAAGGAATGGCAGAAAGGAAACTGATTCTAAACCACACTTAACTTGGCCAATCAGCTAAATGCAGTCTATTTATCCTATGGTCTATCTATCATGCTTCTATTCATGAAACTAAGCTATTCATGAATTAATTATAATTAAAAAGAATGTTGATTTGCAGTTTGGAGGAAAAAAGGGGCTGATGGAGGGCTTAACACATGAAACGAGGCTTAGAAGTGGAAAGAGGGGGTGTAAACCTTATAAAACCTGATTATAGCACATAAAATGCTTTTGGAGTGGAATTTTTTGAAAAGTGCAATGGTGAAGAAGCGGGATTACAATTCGGGAGTGGGAGCCAAGTGTAAATTGCGAAAAGGAAAAATCTTCGAAGTGTGAAGTGCGACGGAGTAAACATTGCGATGTGCGAAATGCAATATTGCAATCGGCGGAAAGAGCGGTATGTATTAACGAAAACCATTAAATGATGTGAAGTGTGAAATGTGAAAGAGATAAAGCAGCGGAATGCAATGAGGTGAATGTTACGAAGCGTGATATGCTATATCGTAATATCGCAATCAACAAAAAGAGCGGTAAGTGTTAACAAAACCAAATAAAAAGTGTGGGATGCGATTTGTGATAAGGTAAAAAATACAGGATGCGATTGCGATAGGGATGACGTGGCATAGTTATGGCATTGGCAGAACGAGCAGTAAGTATTACATGAAAAAGGTAAACGATGCAATTTGCGATTTCGCAATATAGTAATTGGTAGTTGAAGCTGTAAGTGCGAATGAAACACGCTAAATAATGCGAAGTGTGATTGCGGTAAGGCAATGCGATTTGCGATAAGTCTCGAAAGAAAAAGAGTAAAGGTGCGATTTGCGATATGCAATATGGAAATATCACAATCGGCTACAATGAGCGGTAGGTGTTAAAGTAAAAGGGAAAATTCACGAAGTGCGATTTTCGAAGTACGATAACGGTCATTTCAAGGAGGAAAGGTGGAGGTCGAGTTTCGACGGTTTTTCAAGTGTTCTATGTTAAAAAGGGTGCGACATTCGTGACCAATTAAAAAAGGAATAAGGCGGCTGAATGGTTTGAGTGTTTTTAGGGAAAAAGGTAGGAGCAACAACCAGAATAAGCAAAAAATAGGAGGGAATGGAGGTGTAAAAACAATGCTCAGCCGTGAAGATAGAGATGGAAATTGAAGCAGAAAGGTGCCACGGAGTTTCTCTTGGGTGTTAACATTAATTCTTGCAAAAAAACCTGTGGATTCATGCACTCGGAAATAGAAAAGCATGCATGATAAAACATTGAACATAAAGGGTTTTTTAGGTCTGTGGGAAGGTATACCCTCCTTGACCTCTATTGACAGAGTTGAGAGGGGAAGCTAGATCCATAGCTTTTAGAGTTTTATCCTCTATTCTATTACTCATAAGCAGATGAAAAAATTATAACAACAAACTGAAAGAAAATATGAAGCAAAAATTAAACTATCAGAAGAAGATCTAACTAAATGAAAGAAGCAAAACTAGCTAAATGACAGGAAAAAGAATGAAAACAACAGAGAAGTTGAGGCACATGGGTTGGGCCCTAACCCACGAGCCCAACTCTCTAGAACTAGATCAATAAAATGGCATCTCTCTACTCATTTCATAAAAAATAACAGTCTGTTACATTCTTAAAAGATTTAACAGAGCTTAATGGCTTTATAGCAGAAATTCAAATCTAATGGAATGAAATGGAAGTGGGATGGAATGGAAGTCGACCAGAATGGGATTGAAGAATCGACCCTAATTAGCTCTTGATTATCTTTATTTATACTAAAGGGAAGCTACCAACAACTCCCTAGAAAATAGGTAATGAGTCTACTTGACTCCAAGTAAACCATAGATTGAGTGCACTTCGTCTTCAGTTGCTTGGGTGCCTCTGGAATTCGAATTTCTAGATGGGATCTCATGAGGATCCTTTGGCTGGATTTGGATTTAAGGAGGGTGGACAACCCTCTTGAATTTCTCCAATATTTCTCCCTAATTTCCTGATGTTGTGCTCATTTATTCTCCAATCCTGATCTTTCAGTGGCAGGGAGAAAGTCCCTAAATCATCTCCTTCTCCAAATCTGTATAATCTGCCGAATATTCTCAAAATATTCTACAAAAATAAGCAATATTAGGCAAAAATATGAAACTACCTTTAATCCTTCCTAGAAACATATTAAAGCATAAGAAAACATTATTAAGTGCAGAAGAAGAGATTTAATATATCATTTTATGTGCATAAGGAAGGTAGATGGGCCTAATAAAGGTTAGATGGGCCTTATTTTGTGTCTAATTTAGAGGCCCATCATCACCCCCCTACTGATACTGTTGGTCATCCTCTGAGCAACCTCTTCATCCTCCCTGACTTATGTTTCTTCTTGCATGCTGGCTTATTTCGTTTTTTTGTTTTATTGGCCCATGTTCTTCTCCCCTGCTTAATCTTCTTGTTACACCTTTATCTACAATTCTTCATGTGGGTGATTCATGGAGGTCCTCAAGTGCTTTAAGTAAATCTGTTTTGCATGCCAAGAGGTGGTGGATCCACCTTTTATTCTATTTTTCTTCTTTTTCTTTTTCTCTTTTTTTCCTTTTCTTCTTCTTCTTCTTATTTTTTTTTTCAACTTATTTTTATTGCATGCAAAATAAACTCAGAGTTCTTATTCTATTAATTGAGTTCACCCTTGGTTACCCCTTTGGCACTCCTTCTCTTTGATTATAATGAACTTCTTATTGCCCACTTTCTCAAGTCCTTTTTACTTTTGTCTTGTTTTTTTTCTTGGTGGAAAAAGTGAGGTTTGTTGCTAGATAAGGCTGAGGTTGCTTTGCTATTAATTTTGATTATATAAAAAAACCTTCCTTCTCACACATTTTAATGTTGTACACATTTTAATGTTGTATTAAGCTAAAATAAATTCGAAGAAATGGTTAGATGATTGCATACCTGAGCCTTACCATTGATTTGTTTTTGCATGTGATATTGAAGTTGCTGATATGGTTGTTGAAGCTGTTATGAAGCTACATATGATAATCTGCTTGAGGTCCTTTTGGAGCTTCTGAGCACAGGAGGAGGAAGTCCAAGTTTGACTACCTTTTACTAAATTATTGACCAAGTTTTATTTTTGTGCCAACTTGTTGTTTTCTTCTTTCAAAGGTTGGAGAGCACCTGCATTCATTAGAGAGAGATACATGGAGAAATACATAGTTTTTTTTTGAAGGCCTACTAGCTGCCTCAATACGGTTTTCAACTAGAAGGTCTGTCTAGGCGCCTCAAAGGAGGTTTTCACATAGGATATTTTATTTTCATCTCTTTTATTCTACCCAATGACCACCTCATGAAGGTTTTAAATCAGTGAGACAATCTTAAATGCCTCAAAAGCGGTTTTCACCTGAGATTTTATTATTTTTCCTTTTTTTCTCATTTTTTTTGTTTTTTCAGTTTCCTAATCTACTTGAAAAAAAAAACAAAACCGTTTTAAAGTATAGGAATACTTCCAATGGAACCATGTTCACATAAATATGACAAATAAATTCAGGTGCACAATTGGAATACATGTTTTAACATGTACATGAATATAAGAGATGAATTTCTTTGACTAGGATTGTATCAAGTACTGTTGGAGAAGAGTGTGTTACTGCAAATTAATGACTATTTTGAGCCATATGTCAATATAGTTGTGATGCCCCTAGTTCACTTGCTGAGTTGGATCACCTTGGATGCCCTCTTCTATTATGGCAGTCAAATCTTCTTCTTTTTGCTGATTGTTGTCTTGAACACATGGAGGAAATGCTGGTAAACATGAGGGAACTCTATCAACATATGATTATGATATCTTCTCTTCATCAAGTCCAACACTTGATTCTCTGATCTCTTCATTTGGATATTCTTCTTCTTGATGTTGTCCTTTAATGACATTGAGACAACCTCTTCTTTGCAATAGCTTTCTTGAACAAAGATGCAGAACATTTAGATCAAGATGATATGTTTAGTAGTTTTGTACCTCGACATTGTAAGTGGGCTGAGATACTTCATGGTGTGGGTTTGGAAATGTTGGTACAGGTAGTTGAGTGGGGGTGGATATACGAGTTGGATGTGGTTGAGGTTGTGGTTGTGGTGGAGGTGGATGGTAGGGATAGCATGGAGTTGGGTATGGAGGATATGGAGGGAAATATTGAGGATATTGTGGATTTTCCCAATAAGGAATTTGCAAACCATGTTTCTAAGATTGGTTTTGGGGGTGAGCTAGCCAAGGTTGCCAAGGAGGGAGTGTATTCCAATTAGTTTGAGATGGATGTGAATAAGCTTGAAATTGTGAAATGGGTCCTTGCATCATATCAAGTTGACTAGGATGAAAGGGTATCCTTGGAGCTACATAACATAGCTTCATTGGTGATTTCCTGGCTCCATCATCCTCCTGTTAAACTTCTTTAAACCTAGGGAATGATGACCAACAATTACTAGCATATGATTATGCATGGATAACAAAAATATCAACATCTTCTTTTTTCTTATTTTTCTTTCTTAACATTTCTACTTGTTCACTTAGATTGCTAATAATTCTCGTTTTCAAGTTATCAAGAAAATTTCCAAGTTCATCTTGCCTTACCAATGTTGATGTTGATTTACTTACTCATTTCCTTCCTCTTGATATGAACTTGCATGTTTCACAAATTTATTCAAATGACAATTGATATACATCTCCTTTACTCATGAGATTAAGGAGATCAATCCACTAATCCCTAATTGTTCTAAGTAAGAGGGTTTTTTAGTGTGTCAAATCCTAGATGATGCAATTTTTCCCTCTTAACATTACACATGAATCTCTCTATTAGATACTCAAGGCTCTAATATTGTTCTTGGTTCATTCTAAAAATTTCTTATCTAAGATCACGATCTTTATATTTTTCAAGAAATATATTTTGCATATCATTCCATGATTTTATTTATTTAGTACCTAGACTCATGAACCATTTAATAGCTCTATCCTTCAATTTTTTAGGAAAAAAATTGAGTTTTGAGTGTGTGATAAGTAGCCATAAGACCTACAAAGTATCTCAAATTCAAAGAGAAATGTTTTCGGATCCTCTGTCCTCATACCATGGAAGTTGGCAAGGAAAGATGGAAGGATGTTTGTCATAGGTACACTGATGTCCATATCTTAAATGGGAAACCCAATAATATCTTCTTCTTTGTCATCATATCCATCCATCTCTTCTTCCTTCGAAAGTGTATGATGATGTGGTTCTTACTGCACCACGTTGTCAAGTGGGGCGGTTGGTATTGGAGAAGTAATTAAAAAAAAAAATAGAGTATTCTTACTTCTATGAGGCATGAAAATTAGATTCTTTTGTATTTTTCAATATTTCTGAAATGATATGAAAAGAAAAGAAATCAGAAAATAATGCTAAAACAAAATAAAAGCATCTACTAGACACCTCCCCGGCAATGACGCCAAAAAGTGGTGAGCCCTGGTATTGCACCAAGAATGTTGCAACTCCTAGGGCTGACCTACTTTACTTTATCAACTTGGGGTTCATACAAACTTGGAGGTGACAGTGCTATATACACAGCAGATGCATTTTGTTCATGTCATCCTCTTCCGCTTTACGAAAGTGCGCTATTTATAAGGGTTCTCAGTGAAGTCTGTCACACTTCAATGAAACTAAACTAAATTACAGAAAGGAAATGAAAAAAGGAAACTAAATTAAATTTCAAAAAAGAAATGACTGGATTGAAACTAATTGAAGTTGCAGAAAAGGAAATGAGTGAAAAGAAACTAAGCTATATTGCTGAAAAGGAATGGTAGAAAGGAAATTGATTCTAAACCACACTTAACTTGGCCAACCGGCTAAATGCACTCTATTTATTCTATGGTCTATCTATCATGCTTCTATTCATGCAACTAAGCTATTCATGAATTAATTATAATTAAAAGGAGTGTTGATTTACAGCTTGGAGGAAAAAAGGGGCTAAAAGAGGCCAATGGAGGGCTTAACACATGAAACGAGGCTTAGAAGTGGAAAGAGGGGGTGTAAACCTTATAAAACTTGATTATAGCGCAAAAAAGGCTTTTGGAGCGGAATGTTTTGAAAATTGCAATGGAAGAGAAGCGGGAGTACAGTTCGAGAGTGGGAGTGAAGTGCTAATTGCGAAAAGGTAAAATCTGTGAAATGAAAAGTGCGATGGAGTAAACATTGCGATGTGCGAAATGTGATATCGCAATCGGCAGAAAGAGAGGTACATATTAACGAAATCCACAAAATGATGCGAAGTGAGAAATGCGATGGAGATAAAGCGGCGAGATGTAATGAGGTGAATTTTGTGAAGTGCGATATGCGATATTGCAATATCACAATCGGCAAAAAGAGTGGTAAGTGTTAACGAAAGCAAAAAAAAAGTGCGGGATGCGATTTGCAATAAGGTAAAAACTGTGGGATGCGATTGCGGTAGGGATGATGTGGCAGAGTTATCACATCGGTGGAACGAGTGGTAAGTGTTATGCGAAAAATGTAAATGGTGCGATTTTCGATTTCGCAATATCGCAATCGGCGGTTGGAGCAATAAGTGCGAACAGAACACACTAAATAATGCGAAGTGTGATTGTGGAAAGGTGATGCGATTTTCGGTAAGTCTCGAAAGAAAAAAGGGGAAAGGTGTGATATGCGATATTCGATATCACAATATCAAAATCGGCTACAACGAGCGGTAAGTGCTAAAGTAAAAGGGAAAAGTTGTGAAGTGAAATTTGCGAAGTACGACAGTGGTGATTTCAAGGAGGAAAGGCAGAGGTCGTGTTTCAATGGTTTTTCAATAATTTTGCGTTAAAAAAGGGTGCGGCAGCCATGACCAATAAAACCAAAGGAATAAGGCGGTTGAATGGTTTGAGTGTTTTTAGGGAAAAAGGTAGGAGCAACAACCAGAATGAGTGGAAAACAGGAGGGAATGGAGGCATAAAAACAGTGTTCAGCTGTGAAGACAGAGATGGAAATTGAAGTGGAAAGGCACCACGGAGCTACTCTGTGGTGTTAACATTAATTCCTGGAAACAAAACTGCGGATTCATGCACGGGAAAATAGAAAAGAATGCATGATAAAATAGTGAACAAAAAGTAGTTTTTGTGTCTGTGGGAAGGTCTACCCTCCTCGAGATCTATTGAAAGAGTTGAGAGGGGAAGGATAGATCTACAAATTTTATAGTTTTATGCTCTATTCTATTACTCATAAGTAGATGAAAAAAATATAACAACAAACTGAAGCAAAGACGAAGAAACAATGAAACTATCAGAAGCATATCTAACCAAATGGCAGAAGCAAAACTAGATAAGTGATAGGAAAAAAGAATGAAAGAAACATAAAAGCTGAGGCGCATGGGTTCGGCCCTAACCCACGAGCCCAACTCTCTAGAACTAGATTAATAAAATGGCATCTCTCTAATCATTTCATAAAAAACAATAGTATGTTACATCCTTAAAGGTTTTAATAGAGCCTAATGGATTTACAACACAAATTCGAATATAATGGAATGAAATGGAAGTGAGATGGAATGGAAGTCGACCAGAATGGGATTAAAGAATCGAACTGAATTAGCTCTTGATAAAATTTATTTATACTAAAGGGAATCTACCAACAACTTCCTAGAAAATAAGTAATGAGTCCACTTGACTCCAAGTAAACCATAGATTGAGTGCACTTCATCTTCAGTTTCTTGGCTGCCTTTAGAATTCGAATTACTGGAGGGAATCTCATGAGGATCCTTTGGCTTCCTTTAGAGTTAAGGAGGGTGGAAAACCCCTTGAATTTCTCCAAGTTTTCCCCCTAATTTCCTGATGTTGTGCTCATTTATTCTCCAATCCTGATATTCTAGTGGCAGGGATAAAGTCCCTGAATCATCTCCTTCTCCAAATATGTATAATCTGCCAAATATTCTCACAATATTCTACAAAATAACAAATATTAGGCAAAAATATACAACTACATTTAATCCTCCCTAAAAATATTTTAAATAATAAGAAAACATTATTAAGTGCAGAAGGAGAGATTTAATATATCCTTTTACGTGCATAAGGAAGGTAGATGGGCCTAATTAAGGTTAGATGGGCATTATTTTATGTCTCATTTAGAGGCCCATTAACACCCCCCTACTGAAACTGTTGCTCATCTTCTGAGCAACCTATTCATCCTCCCTGCCGTATGTTTCTTCCTGCATGCTGGCTTATTTCGTTTTCTGTTTTATTGGCCCATGCACTACTCCCCCTGCTTAATATTCTTGTTACACCTCTATCTGTAATTTTTCTTGTGGGTGCTTCATGGAGGTCCTCAAGTGCTTTAAGTAAATATGTTTTGCATGCCAAGAGGTGGTGGATGCACCTTTTATTCTATTTTTCTTCTTTTTCTTTTTCTCTTTTTTTCATTTTTTTTATTCTTTTCCTTTTTTGTTCAACTTTTTTTTTTATTGCATGCAAAATAAACTCAGAGTTATTTTTCTGTTAACTGAGTTCACCCTTAGTTACCCCTTTGGCACTCCTTGTCTTTGATTATAATGAACTGCTTACTTCCCACTTTTCCAAGTCCTTTTTACTTTAGTCTTGTTTCTTTTTTTGGTGGAAAAAGTGAGGCTATTTGCTAGATAAGGCTGAGGTTTCTCTGCTACTGATTTTGGTTATATATAAAAAAATCCTTCTCCCACTTTTTAATGTTATATTAAGCTAAAATAAATTCGAATAAAGGGTTAGATGATTTCATACCTGAGCCTTACCATTGATTTTTTTTTTCATGTGATATTGAAGCTGTTGATATGACTGTTGAAGTTGTTCTGAAGCTACATATGATAATCTGCTTGAGGTCCTTTTGGAGCTTCTGAGTACAGGAGGGAAAAGTCCAAGTTTGAGTACCTTTGACTAAAGTGTTGACCAAGTTTTCTTTTTGTGCCAACTTGCTGTTCTCTTCTTGCAGAGGTTGGAGAGCACCTGCATTCATTAGAGAGAGATACATGGAGAAATACATTTTTTTTTGAAGGCCTACTGGCTGCCTCAATGAGGTTTTCAACTAGAAGGTATACCTAGGCGCCTCAAAGGAGGTTTTCACCTAGGATATTTTATTTTCCTCTCTTTTATTCAACCCAATGACCGCCTCATGGAGGTTTTCAATTAGTGATCCAATCTCAAATGCCTCAAAAGAGGTTTTCACTTGAGATTTTATTCCTTTTCCCCTTTTTCTCATATATATATTTTCTTGTTTTTTCAGTTTACTACTCGAAAAAAACAAAACCTTTTTCAAGTATAGGAATACTGCCAATGGAACCATGTGCACATCAAGATGACAGATAAAATCAGGTGAACACTTGGAATACATGTTCTGACATGTACTTGAATATTAGATATGAATTTCTTTGACTAGGATTGTATCAAGTATTGTTGGATAAGAGTTTGTTGCTACAACTTAATGACTGTTTGGAACCATATGTCAATATATTTGTGATGCCCGTGGTTCACTTGCTAAGTTGGATCACCTTGGATGTCCTCTTCTATTATGGCAGTCAAATATTCCTCTTTTTTTCTTATTTTTCTTTTGAACACATGGAGGAAATGCTTTTTTGGAAGACATTTTCTGGAGGCGGCGTGATTTTTCTTGGAGGTTCAAAGTTTGAGTTTAAAGAACTTTTTTGGAAGACATTTTTTGGAGGCAGTGTGATTTTTCTTGGAGGTATGTACGTGTTTTGTGTTGAAATAAATCTTTTGAGCTTCTTTGTTCAAAAACTTTTCTTCAAATTTTGGATTTAAAGAATTTTTTTGGAAGACATTTCTTGGAGGCGGTGTGATTTTTCTTAGATGTATGTACGTGTTTTGTGTTGAAGTACGTGTTTTGGATTGGATTACGTATTTTTTAGAAAATAGTTTTTTAAATTAAATCTTTTGTGATATTGTTTGTAATTGAGTTATTGTCTAATTTTTTGAAGGAAATTTTTTGAACCTCATACCCTATTATCATGGGAAATCGAAGAACTTTTGTGAGAAAATATGATCGAAAAAGAAAGCCTGAGGAATGTAGAGAAGAGACGAGACAATATCGCAAAAGAAAGTTAGAAGCTCTCTCAAATATTGAAGAGGAAAATCAACCTCAAGCAGAAATTGAAGCAGGTATGTAAATGTAAATATTACATGATCTATTGATATATATTTAAAATTTTCCTAATGTAAAATGTGAAGCTTAATTTTTATTTGATGAAATAGTTTGAAAAATATTTTGTTTTATGTAAACAGACAGAGATATTCCTCAAAATATTGAAGAAGAAAATCAACCTCAAGCAGAAATTGAAGCAGGTATGTAAATGTAAATATTATGATCTATTGATATATTTTTAAAGTTTTCCCAATGTAAAATGTGAAGCTTGATTTTTATTTGATGAACTAGTTTGAAAAATATTTTGTTTAATGTAAACAAACAGAGATACTCCTCAAAATATTGAAGAAGAAAATCAACCTCAAGAAGAAATTGAATCGGGTATGTAAATGTAAATATTATGATCTATTGATATATTTAAAATTTCCTAATATTTATTGACATATTTATTAATTTATTTATTTATTGAATATGTACTATTTTTTTGAATATGTACAGATGAAATCTCTATCGATAATGAGATGTTAGAAAATGTCGACACTCACACATATGGAGATAAAAAACCTGACTATGTTATACGATATCGTGTCGATAAAATTTTTGAAATGTTTTTCAAAACTGAGCAAGTGACAGTTCAAGCTCAAATGTTGAAAGGTCTCCTATCATCAAAGAAATTAAAAGAAGTGACGACAATATTGGGTATTCGAAAATCAACCAAAGATAAAAAAATGAAAGAAGAGGTGATAAAAAATATGAGTAGTGCTATAGAGTCAATTAAGAGATCTAGAGATAAAGATGTTTCAAATATACGTAGAGGAATACAAATGGCAATGGTTTCACCAAGTACTCAAGAGAATCGTTTGAATCTAACATCTATGGCACGAGCACTGGGAACCTCACGAAAAACTCTGCACAAACATCGAAAATTTCAACTGCAAATAGATGTAAATGATGAACTCGCTTGTTGGAGAGCTATTTGTAGGCAACCATACAAAGATAGACTTGGAGAAGATGTTAAGAAAATAATATATGAATATTGGAAGAACAATTCGCGTGTTTCACCCACTGCAAGACATGTGATGCGAAGAAGAATAACACGAAATCAATATGAAGAACATGAAAAACATCTCTTGGAAACCACTCAAATAGAGTTATTCAACAAGTTCAAAGAAGAGAATCGTCAAATTCAAGTTTCACTCAGTGCTTTTGTTCAACAAAAACCATGGTATGTAAAACCTATCACCGTACGCGACACTTGTTGTTGCCGTTATCATGTGGAATTTGGGTTATATTATGACACATTCCTTGATTTCGGTAGAACATTATGGAAGGATTCACCTCCTCCTTCCACTATCCGTGAATTCATATCTCAAATTCTATGTGAAAGAGAAAGCGATGAACTATTTTACAAAAATAAATGTGTTGGTGGTAAAAAATGCGATGATTGTGGAAATTTGACTAAATTTCAAAACAAATATCGTATTGATATAAATGATCAATCATTGTCCAACATGAAAGTGAAATGGAAGAGATATTAATATATCGGTACATCGATTCAAGGTGCAAATAGTGTTAAAATAATCGAATTACGAGAAGATGAAATTTTTCTGATAGACTTTTTGAGAAAGTTTGAGGCAGAAATTTACAAATACACCAAGCATTCCCATAGAGCTCGATGGCAAGACTTGCAATTCAAAAAATCTCGTGAATTTTTTCCACCAAGGACCATTTTGTCAATGATTGATTTTGCAGAAAACTACACATTTGTTCCACAAAAAGAAATTCAGAGTGAATACTATCATTCTGACCAAGTCTTCATGCTCGTCCATATTCTATATAGACATGCTGAATAAAATGTCGATCATATAGAAAGCACGAGTGAAAATCGACATATCATTAAAGAATATCACTTTTATATCAGTGACGATCGTACACATGATACATGTTTTGTACAACATTGTTTTGGAAGAATTTATGATTCATTGAAAAATAGTGGAATAACATTCAATGAACATTGGATATGGTCAGACGGATGCGCAGGTCAATTCAAATCTGCACGATCATTTTTTTGGTTGTGTCGTCTTCATAAGAAAACTTGCATTAAACATTGTTGGAATTTCTTTGAGACTGGCCATGGAAAAGGAGAACATGACGGTGCAGGAGCATGCATAAAACGAGTACTTCGAAGATATCAAATGAACCACTCTGCACGCCGACTTGTGAACGCTGAAGAAGTTGTTCAATGGTGCAAAACTACTCTAAGCCATGAGATTAACCCATCAATAGAAGTGCGAAGGTACATTCAATTTAATTTATATTGGAAATCTAATTTTAAACATTGTACATTTATCATGCAATGATTATTTTTAATTGTATTTTGATATCATATTTACAAATTCTTTTTTCTAATTTTCCATATAAAGGTTTTTCTGGCATATTGGAATCGAAGACGTAAATAGATCAATTGGAAATGACGTTGAAACAATAAAAGGGACTCGAAAATTGCATTCAATTCAAACAAAGTTGTCCACAAATGTGTTTGCATTGGATAAAAGAAAATATTCTTGTTTTTGTGATGTTTTCATAGACAACACAAAATCCAATGACGTCTGTGAAAACAAAATGCATGTGAACGATTGGAAACATACATAGCTAAATACAAAGGGAAAAATGTCTGTTGCAATGTTTGAAGAAATGGAATCAGAGGAAACTACAATATCATCCGATGGTGATCGAGTTTCTGATCTTGTTAGAGAAGGTAACATTTGAATTACTTTTTAATGATTTAAAGATCTACAAATAAATTTAAATATGCATAATTAAATGTTAAATTTATTTTATTTTGCAGGAGATGTTTTTGCTGTAGTTGCACCTATTGACAACGATGAAAATGTGAAGTATTATTTGATGCGTTTCACTAAACAAAAAATGAAATTATTACAAGACTATAATGATCACGGATTTCAGTATGACAAAGGGTCTATTATACTGAAAGGTTATTTTTTCAAACAAACTCGTCAAAGTGGAGACTTTGTTTACTTTGAAGACTATGAACCCGATTCCATAAGTTGTCAATATAGTCACTTGGTGTGTGCAGCACACATAAAGTTGATAGAAGTTCAATCAAAGAAAAAATCAAAAATTAAGAAATGGAAAATGTCAATATCCGATCATGAACGGATTATTGAGGATGGAATTCCATTAGAATTTTTTTGAGTGAAGTGTCCAACAATTTATTATCTTTGGATTAAATATGTTTTAGAACTTCCAGTACTCAACTAAAAATTGAGCTGCTTATGTTATTTGTGGTTTGCAGATGTTACAAATTGTTTGGGTACAAGCATGTGCTCTAGTATCAACTGAAAGTAGTTTTTCTATACATGTGCATTGATTAAAAATGTTATATGTATTGGATATATATATATCCAATATTGGATAAATTAATTGTTCTTGTATATTAATTGTTCTTGTATATGTTCTCCGACCATATGGTACAAATTATTTCACTTTATTTTGTAAAGTCAGATTCGGTCCCCATATGGCCTAGCCTCCAAGGGACGAGATAACAAGTGGTTGTCCCCACTTGCCCGAATCTCAGCTTTTAAGTACAATTTTATTGTTTATGTCAAGCATCTTACATGATGTCCTAGCCAAAAATAGATTCTCTTTGTTTCAAGTTTCCAGTAAAAGTTGTCACCGAATGACCTGCTCGAACTCTTGTAGTAAACACCATACCTCATCTCTCTTGCTCTCCAATATTATCAGGTTTAATTATTATAACACAAAAATCGTTCTACATTGTCAATAATTTTTTGCGCTTAAACACTAAAATCAATGAACACTATTAATCCAATGTCTTTACAAGTAATGTACCATCATACATGCAATTATATCAAATTATAAATCAACATATACAATGAAATCAATGGGGATTGTCTTGTTACAAGTAAAATAATTTCAATTTACCATATGTGCAAATTTAGGTTGAAACCATCCAAAACTTTAAGTTGTAGATTGAAACCATCCAAAACTTTAAGTTTTAAAACCCTTTTGATTATATATTGTGCATCATTAAAACATTTAACATTTAAAGTTCATTAAATATCACATGCCAAATGTAGATTGAAACCATCCAAAACTCGAGTTTTAAAAACTTCACATGCCATGCCAATTATAATTCAACAATCCAACAAAAACATTTAACAGATTAAATATCACATGCCAAAGTCGTTTCAAGTTTCCGGTAAAAGTTGTCACCGAATGACCTACTAGGATATTATAAATACTAACTTTGTAAGATCATTTGGCATTCGGAAAAATTCGAAAGTCTTAGACTGCCAATCAATTTAAAGTATCATTCACCCTAGGGAGTGTAAAATATTCAATGTAGGTTGGTGACGATGCTCACTCCTAGCTTGAAGCAATGCCAATGACCAATTCTTTAATGAATTTCAATACACTAGACCAAAGTTGGTTCAACCTACTTGGTTTTTCACCCAAGAAATTCCAAGGATGGAATTTCTAGACAAACTGCTGAAATTGAAAAGCTTGACATGGAGATACGACAAGGTGAACAAAGACTTCAGAAACTCTTTATGGAAAGGGCTCACTTGAAGGAAAGAAGCACCACGTTGCAGGCTAAAGTCAAGAACATGGAAGATAAGATCAAGAGGGACTTTCTTGATCCGAAACCTATTGGTTTGAAGAAAGAAAATGCATGTGTTGACACACTTGGAAAAGAAGACGACCACACTATGAGGATTGGTGCACTTCGTTTGGAAGGAGTCAATATATGTCGTATTGGAGCAATTAGACAGAATTAGAAAAGGAAAGAGCTTGAACCAATTCAAGCAGACCCAGGATCGAATTGTTCTATGGAGCTTCATGAGAAGAGATATGTGAAAAGCACTGTTAAGCCAAGGGCTAGTTCGAAAAACATATTGGAAGAGGAAATGTTGAAGAAGATTGCGAAAGTAAGGCGTAAGACAAGGAGGAGGAATGATGATGAAAGTTCCTTGGACTTGAGATTCATGTCTACAACCGTACATGGGAAAAAGTTCTCTGCTTTGATAGACACGGGGCTACCCATAGCTTCCTAAGTCGAAAGGCAGCTTCATCTCTTAGAAAGAGGAAGGCTAGCATCGAGAAAGAGTTGAGTGCTTTCAAGGCAGTCAACTCGAGGATGAAAGCAGTGACTGGTGTCATGAAAGGTACACATGTGAGAGTAGGGTCATGGTTTGGAAAGATAGACTTAAGAGTCATTGACATGGATGATCATTCTATGGTGTTGGGACGAGACTTCATGGTTGCAGCATAAGCCATACCAATGATGGACCGAGACATTCTCTTAATTCTTGTGATCAATCTTAAACTATTTTCTGAAAGGTAGATAAACCATTTAAATATTTAGTTCAAACTCTTGTAGTAAACACCATACCTCAAGTCTCTCTTGCTCTCCAATATTATTAGGTTTAATTATTATAACACAAAAATCATTCTACATTGTCAATAATTTTTTGCGCTTACACTGAAATCAATGAACACTATTAATCCAATTACTTTACAAGTAATGTACCATCATACATGCAATTATATCAAATCAAAAATCAACATATACTGTAATGAAATCAATGGGGATTGTCTTGTTACAAGTAACATTTCAATTTACCACATGTGCAAATGTAGGTTCACATTCTATCATTCATGTAGTTTTAAAAACTTCAGATGGCATGCCAATTATAATTCAACTAGATCCAACAAAAACATTTAACATTAAATATCACATGCCATGCCAATTATAATTCAACTATCCAACAAAATCATTTAACATTAAATATCACATGTCAAATGTAATTTAGATGACAACATTACTTCACATTCACATGCCAAAAGTACTAAAACCATCCAAAGAACACTGAAATCAATGAACACTATTAATCCAATGACTTTACAAGTAATGTACCATCATACATGCAATTATATCAAATCAGAAATCAACATATACTGTAATGAAATCAATGGGGGTTGTCTTGTTACAAGTAACATTTCAATTTACCACATGTGCAAATGTAGGTTCACATTCTATCATTCATGTAGTTTTAAAAACTTGAGATAGCATATAATTATAATTCAACTAGAATCAACAAAAACATTTAACATTAAATATCACATGCCATGCCAATTATAATTCAACTATCCAACAAAAACATTTAACATTAAATATCACATGTCAAATGTAATTCAGATGACAACATTACTTCACATTCACATGCCAAAAGTACTAAAACCATCCAAAGAACACTGAAATCAATGAACACTATTAATCCAATGACTTTACAAGTAATGTACTATCATACATGCAATTATATCAAATCAGAAATCAACATATACTGTAATGAAATCAATGGGGATTGTCTTGTTACAAGTAACATTTCAATTTACCACATGTGCAAATGTAGGTTCACATTCTATCATTCATGTAGTTTTAAAAAATTCAGATGCCATGCCAATTATAATTCAACTATCTAACAAAAACATTTAACATTAAATATCACATACCATGCCAATTATAATTCAACTATCCAACAAAAACATTTAACATATGTCCAAAAATATGTCCAAAAATTGTAAATCTCACTCAAGTATCAAACTGTATCAAGTTTAACAAATTTTAAAACCATCTAAATTTTGAAATCAAATCAAATCTACTGTAAATATTGTCCATCAAATGGAGGATCTAGCCTCTGGGTCTCGGTTAGCTCCCTATCCTGTAAATAGGAAACCTACATACACAATGCACATGTACTTGAACATTAAAATTTGAAGTTTTAAAAATTAATGAGAATATATATATCTAGAACTTCATGTAAAAAACAAAATATAACAAAAAAATCACGCAATACCTCGTAAGGTTGCCTCTCCATTTGATGAACAGGTTCTGCCATAAAAACATCTGCAGTGGTAACTTGTACAATATACATGTACAGTTAAATATAAATATATATATATACATAAATAATTTATATAAATTAAAAACTTTCAAATGAAAATGCACGTCTACATATATAAACTTATTTGAACAATAATATTAAAAAAAAGAACTAAAGACAACTTCTTCAAATGTTGTGGATGTTCCTATCTCCGTCGCTAAAGTCCTCGGATTAAAAAAATCTTTTATACGAACCTAAATTCAAAAAATTTTAAATAACTCAAAATATAGATCTCTCTCTATATATCTCAATTTTTAATGGAACTTTTTGAGGTAACATAAATTTTTAACTTGTGAAAAATTGTCCATACTTGTACATCTCCCAATGAAGTAGAAGGTATATCTCCTAAAGAAGAAGAAGGTACCGGCATCCCAAAAACATCAGACGGAATCGATACCTGTTAAAACATTTTATCGAATTATATATATACATACATGTACATGGTGGCAACAATTATTTATTTTAGAGTCACTTAAAAAACACTAACATACATCTGCCAACATATCATGATGGCCAGACCCAGCTGCATCGTTTGAGCCAGAGGTCCCGAACGTAATATTAACATTTTCATCACGCATCATGCCTGAGAACTGCAAATGGTGTTTTAACATATAATCATACATTTTGTTAGATTAATGTACACATACAAATAAATGTATACATGTACATACACATGTATTTATTACAAATTGTACACATGTATATGTAAATATAATTTCAAACCCTAAGGTCACTAACACATACCGTTCCAGTGCCCTCTTCCTCACGAAAAATTAGGTCTTGCAGACCATTGCGACAATTTATTGCGTATGTTCGGAGATCTTCAACATTCATGTTGTAAATCTCCTCATCTGTATGATAAACAAAATTGGCACGTGCATTTTCACGTGCTCTTTGTCGATTTAAGCCAATATTGACTCCACTCAATCCGCTATGAACATTTTCGATCATAACAGCTCTTGCTTCATGACTTATTTGAGAAGTCGCATCCATCTCTGATCGTAGGGTTTCGACTCGAGACGGTCGACTCACCAATGGCGGCTCAGGGCGAGGCAACTCCACATCTCGCTTAGCGCCCTTACGTTGATATAATCGACCTCTCCCCGGGCCAAAAAATTCTGAAGGAAGGTCATTATAGTCGGTTTTCATACCCAAAAAAAATTCTGCATAAAACATTTGTGCAAAATAAAGAGGAACCTCATCGTTCCATGGAAGCCTTCCAAAGGCCGCAAGATGTCGACTATACAAATATTGTGCTTTGTCTGGGTGCTTGAAATACTGCACCTTCAACATTTTTCTTTTTAGCCCTTCCTTGTAATTAAACATTGACTTAGTATCATCTCTTGAAACTCTTTGTTTTATGTCTTGCCATTTATCGGGACCTATCACTGTTTCTTTTCTCTTTCTCATCACTTCTACAAACGAATCAGTCGTTGGCCCCAAATCTTTGTACACTTTTACCATTTCACTCAATGAATGTGTAACTATTTCTAGGCTTTGTCTACTCTCAGCAGGTAGAGGCAAAGACTCAAGATCTCTTTGCAATTTTGCATGAAGGCTTTGACACCTTTGTAAGGTGCATTCCGCCATGTTTGTTTCCCATGGTATATCAGTAATCTCAGCCGGATAAGTTGTGCTGGGTTGATAGCCTTCTTCTTCAATGTAGCGCGCTGCCCTGCATCTTTTTTGACCACTGGCTCAAACATTTTCAGCCTCTGCATCAATATATATATAATTTCGTATATTAGAAAAAACACGTGTAAAAAAAGTTATACAAATTTAATGAAAAAATATTGAAATTGATGGCAACCTTAATGTTGTTGGTTAACATCATCTCCAACATCACCCTGCTGAGAACCAACCCCAGAATGACACTGCTGAGAACCATACCCACAGTGACCATGTTGAGAACCAGCGGCCGTTGATTGGCCTTCGGGGGAATAAATATCACCCCCTTCTCGCAACCTGCTACCACTCGTCCCTCGACTGGTTGAACCTTGGCCATGCTCCATGGATGGAGTAGAAACCCTTCTCCTCTTGCCTCCTAAAAAATAAAATATGAAACTTATTAACAACTAATTTCACTCACAAAGTTAATAAAAAAATCAATTCCATATGTACACACATGTATGGAGATTTAAGATTATATTCAAATACCATGAACATCCTCCGATCCCTGAGCCTCCATATGGGATTCGGCTGATCTTCATCTTTCATCCTCCATGATATATATCTATTGGTCGACATTCACAAAATAGATTTCAAAAAATCAATACCTCAGAGTAAAATCCAGTTTGGGGCTGTTAAATCCAGTTTGGGGCTGTTAAATCCAGTATGTTCTATATTTCTTACATTTCAGCCCTCCTATTTTTCTTTCCAACCAAGGTTTATAAAATAACATGAGAAGAAACATGATACTTAGAACAATCATTTTCATTATCTATATGGAAGGCAAGAATGATTATATCCCCTTAAGCTTAAGCTTAAATGTAGTTTGTCAATTTTTATCATATATTGTTTGGTAAGTGTAAATGTTTTTTTATCTATAGTACAAGTCATGAGTTCCCCAATTTTACCTTATGTAAAGCATGATTCTAGGATTACTAAAATTTGTACTTGGTTTTTAAGAATATATCAAATAAATTTTTTGAGAAGCAAATATGGCTTGTTCCTTAGAATTTGGCACTTAGAATTTCCATAACGCTTATAACCCCATCCTTACAATTTTTATAATTTCCATGATGAGACATTTGAATTTCCTTCCCCATATTTCTTGTTAATGATTATAACCTTAAAATGGCTAATATTGGTTTTTCATCATCATCTAAAAATGACTTGGCAGATGAAAATTTACCATGTCAATCATCATCACTTCACACCACCTCATACATGACCCCTTCTACATATTATATGCATGAATTTTTGGAATGTCATCCTCTCTACCTATCCCATGAATGATTGTGACAACAGGTGAATAAAATAAAATTTATAAGCAGAAGATAGTTTCTAGTTTGTCCTCCTCCATCCGCCCCATAGCTAGTGATTTCTCAATTTTCCACTTCCAACTTTCTATTCTCGAAATTCATTAGCAACTAATATTATCGATAGCCACACCACTATACATATAATTATTATATACATTACTACATTAATGAACTCTACGTTGTTTGCTATTGTAAAGTCCAATAAAAAACAATGTTAATTGAGTTTAGTAGTGTATATAACAATTTATTTGACTTCCAGGTGTGTTGTGACTATTAGTAGAATTAACTACCAAAATGAATTTCCAAAATAAAATGTTGGAAGAGAAAAAATAGGCAATCACTAAATATGGAGTGGGTGGAGGAGGACAAACTTATAGTGATCCCTTCCTTATCAAATTTCCTTTATTCACCTAATGTCACAATCAATCATGGTCTAGGTAGAGGGGATGACCTACCATAAATTCAATCATATAATGTGTAGAAGGGTCATATGTAGATGGTGTGAAACAATGATTACAAACATGGTAATTTTCATCTACTAGGTCATTTTGAGATGATGATTACAAACTAGTGCTAGCCCATTAAAGGTTATAATCATTGGTGCCTAATGTGGGGTGGACAATTTAAATCAAGTTCGTATCAAAGTACAATTTAGCTCATTTTAGTCAAGGTTAGTTAGAAGAATTAGCTATTGGTTTCTACCTTCAATTTCCTTTGAAAATGAATGTGTACGTGCTTTTGAGAGACATTAGAGACATTAGAGGAATAAGGTCCAAATTTTTGATGAAAATGTGCTATGAAAGTAAGGGGTTTTAAAGGCAAGCATGTACAAGGCATAGTTGAGCCAAATGTTCTTCAAGAAGGGCCTAATTATTTGGGTCTTGGTTATGGAAAACATGGAAAATGCTCCAAAGCCAAGGAGGCTTGTGAGGTTTGTGTTCATGATGAATGGAACATGTACATAGTTTACCTTAAAGTAGTTGTGTTTTACGGATATTAAAATGAAGAACTTCTATTTAGATCCATTCCAAAGATTGACTGCAGGGGCATTTACTAGATATGTCACCTTTCATAAAAGATGAGATCCAGAGGCTACCTGGCCCTTTACAGACTCTGCCTATAGAACTTGTAGAAGTAAACACTAGAGGCATTAACAATATCAAAGAACGTTTTCATGCTCGGACATGGGAATGTGTCTCTTTCCCTACGCAAAAAAATAGTTCTTGAGGTAGTTAATCTTCATAGACATGTCATCAAGCAAGTCAATGTGATCATCCCTCCTTCCCTCCCTTCTAAAATAATTATGTTTTTCGGGGTCAGAAAGCCAAAATATGGAGACAATTATCACCAAATCCAACGTACGATTATGCATGATGGAGAATATCTAGCGCTTTCCCTTGTTAAATATATTAACTAGGGAAAGTGCTAGAGATTCTCCATCATGCATAATCGTACGTTGATGCTTATAGAGTGAAAAGACTGAAAGAATCAACTTGTAGGGTCATTTTAATGGGGGGTGGAGAATTCAGGTCTTTGCAAATTCAAAGTATGGTGCATGTTGCATGAAGCAAGATGTTGAAAGTAGAGTTATGTTAGACACACTTAAATGAAACAAATATGGAAATTTTTACATGAGCTCTATTATTTGACTTAAGATTCAGTTGTTTGAAAAGGAATGTTTTGTCAACTTGTGTTTGGTTGATGGTTTTGTACACCAATATGTAAGAGTACATGGACATATTCACATGATGTGAATTTTTTTTTTCTTTGAAGGAGAAAAATTATGTGTTTTCAGTTTGATGGTTTTGTTTGTGACAAGACATCACAAGATTTTGCGAAGGTCCACTCTTGAGCGAGAGCCTCATGATTACAACCTATCCATGAGAATCAAATGGGAGTGCATCCTTATTTTGAAAACAAGTAGTATTCTAAGCTACCTAGGACTCAAACCATCATTTTTAAATTTGAAATATAATGGTGTTGTTTCAATGCCTGAATCCACAACCCTAACACATGAAATCACTAATCTAATTACACATGAAATAAATAGTTATTTTCTCCAAAAATAAAAATATAACTAAAAACTAAATTCAACATAGTTGAAAGAGAAAGAAGCGCCATTGAAATGGTTTGCTGACAAATGGTTAGATTTCTTATCCAATTAAGGCCTAGCATGTATTTTGATGTTTCATGAATTTCTTTGCAAATTCAAAGTATCGTGCATGTTGCATGAAGCAAGATGTTGAAAGTACATGAGCTCTATTATTTGACTTCAGAGTCAGTTGTTTGAAGAGGCATGTTTTGTCAACTTGTGTTTGGTTGATGGTTTTGTACACCAATATGTAAGAGTACATGGACATATTCACATGATGTGAATTTTTTTTTTCTTTGAAGGAGAAAAATGACGTGTTTTCAGTTTGATGGTTTTGCTTGTGACAAGACGTCACAAGATTTTGTGTAGGTCCACTCTTTAGCGAGAGCCTCATGATTAAAACCTATCCGTGAGAATCAAATGGGAGTGCATCCTTATTTTGAAAACAAGTAGGATTCTAAGCTACCTAGGACTCAAACCATCATTTTTAAATTTGAAATATAATGGTGTTGTTTCAATGTCTGAATCCACAACCCTAACACATGAAATCACTAATCTAATTACACATGAAATAAATAGTTATTTTCTCCAAAATTAAAAATATAACTAAAAACTAAATTCAACATAGTTGAAAGAAAAAGAAGCGCCATTGAAATGGTTTGCTGACAAATGGTTAGATTTCTTAGCCAATTAAGGCCTAGCATGTATTTTGATGTTTCATGAATTTTTTTGCAAATTCAAAGTATGGTGCATGTTGCATGAAGCAAGATGTTGAAAGTACATGAGCTCTATTATTTGACTTAAGAGTCAGTTGTTTGAAGAGGCATGTTTTGTCAACTTGTGTTTGGTTGATGGTTTTGTACACCAATATGTAGGAGTACATGGACATATTCACATGATGTGATTTTTTTTTTCTTTGAAGGAGAAAAATGATGTGTTTTCAGTTTGATGGTTTTGCTTGTGACAAGACGTCACAAGATTTTGCGTAGGTCCACTCTTTAGCGAGAGCCTCATGATTACAACCTATCCGTGAGAATCAAATGGGAGTGCATCCTTATTTTGAAAACACGTAGGATTCTCAGCTACCTAGGACTCAAACCATCATTTTTAAATTTGAAATATAATGGTGTTGTTTCAATGCCTGAATCCACAACCCTAACACATGAAATCACTAATCTAATTACACATGAAATAAATAGTTATTTTCTCCAAAATAAAAAATATAACTAAAAACTAAATTCAACATAGTTGAAAGAAAAAGAAGCGCCATTGAAATGGTTTGCTGACAAATGGTTAGATTTCTTATCCAATTAAGGCCTAGCATGTATTTTGATGTTTCATTAATTTCTTTGCAAATTCAAAGTATGGTGCATGTTGCATGAAGAAAGATGTTGAAAGTAAATGAGCTCTATTATTTGACTTCAGAGTCAGTTGTTTGAAGAGGCATGTTTTTTCAACTTGTGTCTAGTTGATGGTTTTGTACACCAATATGTAAGAGTACATGGACATATTCACATGATGTGAATTTTTTTTTTCTTTGAAGGAGAAAAATGATGTGTTTTCAGTTTGATGGTTTTTTTTGTGACAAGACGTCACAAGATTTTGCGAAGGTCCACTCTTGAGCGAGAGCCTCATGATTACAACCTATCCGTGAGAATCAAATGGGAGTGCATCCTTATTTTGAAAACAGGTAGGATTCTAAGCTACCTAGGACTCAAACCATCATTTTTAAATTTGAAATATAATGGTGTTGTTTCAATGCCTGAATCCACAACCCTAACACATGAAATCACTAATCTAATTACACATGAAATAAATAGTTATTTTCTCCAAAATTAAAAATACAACTAAAAACTAAATTCAACATAGTTGAAAGAAAAAGAAGCGCCATTGAAATGGTTTGCTGACAAATGGTTAGATTTCTTATCCAATTAAGGCCTAGCATGTATTCTGATGTTTCATTAATTTCTTTGCAAATTGAAAGTATGGTGCATGTTGCATGAAGCAAGATGTTGAAAGTACATGAGCTCTATTATTTGACTTGAGAGTCAGTTGTTTGAAGAGGCATGTTTTGTCAACTTGTGTTTGGTTGATGGTTTTGTACACCAATATGTAGGAGTACATGGACATATTCGCATGATATGAATTTTTTTTTCTTTGAAGGAGAAAAATGATGTGTTTTCAGTTTGATGGTTTTGCTTGTGACAAGACATCACAAGATTTTGCGTAGGTCCACTCTTTAGCGAGAGCCTCATGATTACAACCTATCCGTGAGAATCAAATGGGAGTGCATCCTTATTTTGAAAACAAGTAGGATTCTGAGCTACCTAGGACTTAAACCATCATTTTTAAATTTGAAATATAATGGTGTTGTTTCAATGCCTGAATCCACAACCCTAACACATGAAATCACTAATCTAATTACACATGAAATAAATAGTTATTTTCTCCAAAATTAAAAATATAACTAAAAACTAAATTCAACATAGTTGAAAGAAAAAGAAGCCCCATTGAAATGGTTTGCTGAAAAATGGTTAGATTTCTTATCCAATTAAGGCCTAGCATGTATTTTGATGTTTCATTAATTTCTTTGCAAATTCAAAGTATGGTGCATGTTGCATGAAGCAAGATGTTGAAAGTACATGAGCTCTATTATTTGACTTCAGAGTCATTTGTTTGAAGAGGCATGTTTTGTCAACTTGTGTTTGGTTGATGGTTTTGTACACCAATATGTAAGAGTACATGGACATATTCATATGATGTGAATTTTTTTTTCTTTGAAGGAGAAAAATGATGTGTTTTCAGTTTGATGGTTTTGTTTGTGACAAGACGTCACAAGATTTTGCGAAGGTCCACTCTTGAGCGAGAGCCTCATGATTACAACCTATTAGTGAGAATCAAATGGGAGTGCATCCTTATTTTGAAAACAAGTAGGATTCTAAGCTACCTAGGACTCAAACCATCATTTTTAAATTTGAAATATAATGGTGTTGTTTCAATGCCTGAATCCACAACCCTAACACATGAAATCACTAATCTAATTACACATGAAATAAATAGTTATTTTCTCCCAAATTAAAAATATAACTAAAAACTAAATTCAACATAGTTGAAAGAAAAAGAAGTGCCATTGAAATGGTTTGCTGACAAATGGTTAGATTTCTTATCCAATTAAGGCCTAGCATGTATTTTGATGTTTCATTAATTTCTTTGCAAATTCAAAGTATGGTGCATGTTGCATGAAGAAAGATGTTGAAAGTACATGAGCTCTATTATTTGACTCAAGAGTCAGTTGTTTGAAGAGGCATGTTTTGTCAACTTGTGTTTGGTTGATGGTTTTGTACACCAATATGTAAGAGTACATAGACATATTCACATGATGTGAATTTTTTTTTTCTTTGAAGGAGAAAAATGATGTGTTTTCAGTTTGATGGTTTTGTTTGTGACAAGACGTCACAAGATTTTTCGAAGGTCCACTCTTGAGCGAGAGCCTCATGATTACAACCTATCCGTGAGAATCAAATGGGAGTGCATCCTTATTTTGAAGGAGAAATTTCAATAGGCTTTTGGAAATTTAATTTCAAGTCATTTAATTTCACTAGAAATAATTCAGAGGTACATGAAATGAATAGTATTTAGGAAGAACAATAGTCCCTCATGGAATATGAAGAAAGTAGCCACTTCATTTTGTATATATGCATGCTTTGAGTTACTCCTCAAAAAATTTCAAAACATGTGTATTTATTACTCTACCCATCCAAATTTTCATAGGATCCATAGCACATACATTTCTATATGCCCTAGTTGTTGTAAGGCCTAATTATTTCATCACTTTCAAAGGAATTACATCAGTTGTTTCTCCTAAATCTAGCATATAGTTGTGTAATAATATTTTATTTATTAGTAGGAATATATGAAAATGTTTATGAATTACATTTTTATTCCCTTGATTCATCTTTTATAACTCTATAGGATAATCCTCAAAAGTAGGGTCATCTACTTCATCAAATTTTAAGAACTTCTTAAGCTTATATCTTTATTTCATATTTGCATAACTTCCACAAATGGGATAGAAACAAGATATTTTCCAAGTGTTGAAGTAAACCAACATTAATTTCATTGTACACTCTTTATATAGGTATGGTTGAATGTTGTACATATGGTACATAGATCAATTTGTTGTTTTCATTGTTTACTGTTAAAAATTATTTGAAGTGGGAGCGAAGAGTTGGTTTCTTCCTAGGTTGGCTTACATTTCCTTTAATATGTGATCCATCCCTTTCTCTAATTCATATTTTTATCTCTTCTATTAATTATGTTATTCTTTCTATGTATTGTTAGTACAAGGGTGTGAAATAATTTCTTATCATTTTCTAAGTGGTGAGGTCGTTTGAATCTCCAATAGTTGTGTTGGTGTGGTGGGAACCATGCTAGGAGTTGGGTATTCCATTAATATGGTCAAGGTACTTAGTGTATGAGGAGCATCCAAAATTAGGCGGATTGGGATCTTGATGAGGGGGATATGTCACTTGATGCATGCAGTGATGATGGTATTTGATGAGTAAAGGACACATATAGATGAGATGAGTGTCTTTAACATAGAGCACTCAAGGGCATGCCATATACTAATTAGCAGAGTTCGTGACATAATAAATGGTGGAAGAGGAATCATCAACATATGAGGTTGGTGTAAGTGGTGGTGCTACTATTGAGGCATGATGTATGGTGACCAACACATCTTGATATCGTCAGAGATTGAGACAATGTTATGTATAATGTTTGTGTTTCACATAAATAGACAAGAGGTCGTTGGTTCTTAAACCCTTATTACGTGATGAGGTGGCAACATCACATGATGGAGTGGGGAGAAATGGGGGTGCTTAAGGGGTATGAAGGATACCCTTCAACTCATGAAGCATGGGGCATGAATTGGTGGGATGACCTAATGTGTCTCAAAGGGCACATGGGGGACTAACCTTAGGGGTATTTTTGGTTGAAGGTTCTTTCTAAAATAAAAATTATAAATAACTATGGAAAATTGCATTAACATGTGTGTGTGTGTGTGTGATCCTAAAAATACTTAGTCCAACAAGAATAAATATACTTGGAAAATATAACCAAATATATAATCAAAATTAATTTGTGAAATACAACCAACCATATAATTGAAATTACAGGTATGAGCATTTTTATTATAAAAGTAAACTATGAAAATGATATTGTATAACAAATTATCCTACAAAAATTATTGTAGAAAATTTTCAAAATTGAAATGCAACCTTAAATTCCTTGCATTCTTTCATCAACTTTGTTAATAATTGAATAGTCTACTAGCTGACTATATTACCAACTGCAATGAATATTGTCTTTTCCTAATGTTCATTGTGAAAATGGATCCTCACGTTAATGTGATAGGATCTTTTTCATCTCTCAAGTTATTGATTGCTAGGTCAAAGCATCCTAATGGGTAAATTAATTGTGAGATAAATTACTTGCATTAAATGTCAATCCAGGTTCTTATACTTCTGAAGTACACTTGCACAATATATGCTAAGAAATTAACTCTCAATCAAAAATGGAAATTAACCTATGGAAATGATTGCAATACTCAAAGAAAACCAATTAATGAAAATATCTAAATGAGCACAAACACGTTATTTATCAAAGACTAGCATATATCAAAGCATCGAATTCAGAACTTGAAACAAATTATTCTAATTCTATACTATGAAAGCTTTTTGAAATTTGATTCTATCAAACATAAAGGTAAATCCTATTCTATTGGACTTGGAAATGAATTTGATCTATTGAACTTGAAAGCAATTCTAAGCTCTTTAATTTGAAAGAAATTCTAATCTAGTGAAATTAAATGACTTGAAATTAAATTTCCTAAAGCCTATTGAAATTTAATTTTTTTTCTTTGAAGGAGAAAAATGATGTGTTTTCAGTTTGATGGCATAATATACCAAGATGTGTTTTCAGTTTGATGGCATAACTGGCCAGGAAAACTTCCTCCTAAAACCATAATATACCAACACATGTCCACAATTAAGAAGAGTATTAAAAGGTTAATTCAATAGCAATGTGGAAACAATAAATGTGAATAAAAGCATAATATTACAAGATTTTTTTTTCAAGAGAAAAAAAACACTATTTTCAGTATATTAAAAGGGGAAAACAGTCTATATACCGATTACATATGTCCACCCACAGAGGGAGAGCCCATGTTTATCCAAACAGGATAAAAGGAAGACTCAGCCCTGGCCAATTGTGGTAAAAAACCCCATATCAAACAGATACAAAATCAGCAGAAATATACAGTATGACCCTCATATGGGATATGAGTAAATCTATAAAGTCAAAAGAAGAATACAGGAATGATGCATATAACTCGAGGGTAGGATGATACAGAAAAAGACATCAGACACCCTGATGATCAGTTCCACCCAAAAAGCACAAATAAAGTTCAAAGACCAGCCCCCTTTGAGAGGAAATAGTAGTTATGGTTGAATCAGATCTTTATCAGTAAACATTGTGTTGAAATTCAGTTTTAACTGAAGGGAAGTTTTG
This sequence comes from Pinus albicaulis, assembly GCA_034641835.2. Taxonomy (NCBI): domain Eukaryota; kingdom Viridiplantae; phylum Streptophyta; class Pinopsida; order Pinales; family Pinaceae; genus Pinus; species Pinus albicaulis. Next base: position 825,632,312 of record CM076574.1, on the reverse strand, counting down.
TTGAACTGTCCAATTAATCTTGAAGCTATTGTGTTGAAATTTAGTTTTAACTGAAGGGAAATTTTGTTGAACTGTCTAATTCAGTGACAGAAGAGCGTGCATAAGCCATTTTAGCCCAAATCTGAAGCAACGTTACTGCCCATCAAAATCTATTGTAATTTTTGCTCCGAGGATTAAGCAAATTTTTATAAAGAAAACTACAAGGAAAGTTTTAATAAGCCACAATATCCCTACAATTTTCAAAACAAGCTAAATTTTCAGGGCCTGTTTAGTGACTATTGCAGCTCTATTTCTGGGTTGGATATAGAGCAACTTTTTATTTTCAGAGAGACAAAAATTCGTAAACTTTCATTAAGAGAGATTACATGTTACATATATGTATGGGAATAGACATATCTCCAGTGATTCGTGGTTGTGGACTACGATGCGTGGTTGTAAATTACTGAGCTGCGTGGAAGAGGTGTTACGGATCTTCAACGATTCTCGTTCTTGTGGTATTTCTAATTTGGAATTTGTTGCAACTAAAGATGGTTATTTAGAACGCATATTGAAGAAAGCCCCGTCACCAAATATCAGTAAAAAAATTATCAAATCATTTACATTAAAAACTAAACATACATATCAGTAAAAGACGACGAGAGAATTCGTAATACCCGATGACCAGCGCGGCGGCGAGGACGACAAGGAGAATTCGTAGCACCCGATGACCAGTGCGGCGACGAGGACGACCATGGCGGCGACGACAAACAGCGACAGCACCGGCGCGGCGATGAGAAACAACAACAGCACCAACGACAGAGAAACAACGACAGCAACAGTGACAGAGAAAACGTGGGAACAATAAACCACATAACTTCGCGGGCGATTTATTTATATAAAATAGTTCGGCCGAACTATTTTAAATGTAAAATTTCGGCCGAACTCTATGTTCGGCAGAACTTTAGTTGCCGGTTTTCCAATCTCCGGCAAAGGTTCTGTTTGCCCGCGCCATCAGTGGGTCGTCAGGCTAAACGGAATCACGAGTTCAGCTGAACGTTAAAAACAAGTTCGACCGAACTAATTCATATTTCGGCCGAACTCGATAAAATGTTCAGCCGAACTAGTTCCGAAAAAAAATTTCAACCCGCAATTCTCACAAAAGTGTAACCCAGGTTCAGGTTTCCGCCCACATCTATTATTAAATTTTATAATCTCTTGGTTATATATTGTTCCTTTATTAGTTAAAGTATCTCTTGTTGAACTCAAATTCCTTAGAACATAATAAAGTTTAATTTGTTCACATGGCTGAAGTTTTAGGAGAATCTGAAACACAATGGGAGAGAGGTTACAATTGTGCTAGCATTTAGCCTCCCAAAATCACGAGATTACTAATATCAATGAATAGCCAAATGTCATGATTTTTTGGGTATTCTTTTCAATGGCTAGCTCTGAAACTTTCCAAAGAGAAGGGAACTACACTTGATGTTTGGTTGCCACCCCCAATCCCCAAGCATATTGTATCTCGATTTTTTCATCGGGGTGAAGGATCACTCCTCCTGCTCCTGCCACCTCTGATTTATAACATTTTTAAAATTAAATCTTAAAGAAAAAGGTATGGGAGAGAGTGTTTTATGTAATTTTTTGTAAAAAATTACATGTGGCCTCAATTAAAAAATAATAAAAGGTTAAAGTTATGGGTGAGAGTGTTGTATGTAAATTTTTGTAAACATTTAGATGTGGACTCAATTAAAAAATAATAAAAGGTTAAAAACTAATTGTGTGGAGAGGCACTCTTCAAGATAGCATCCCTCCAACTTATTAGCACAACCTAACCCGAGGGCATCACATACTGCCAACTTATTAGTAGAGTGTTACCCCGAGGGCATCAAGGAGAATTGACCCTGTGACCTCCCATTAGCGAGGTGCTTTAGCAATGGGAAATAAACTAATTGAGGTAACCTTCTAGACATAGGTATGGAAAATATGTTGTAATATGTTGTAATTATTTTGACTTGGTCAAAATAAAATAAAAATGAAAATTAAATCAAAATTAAAATAAAAGAAAAAAATTAATAATGATAATTATCAATAAAACATTTTAACTTCCATAAATTACGTAAAACTAAAACTAAAATTAAATAAAATAAAAATTGATAGTTATATTTATAATTAATTATAATTAATAATAAAATCAGTCTAGATCCATCTTAACTTCGAAAAGGGATCAAATTTCTTGAGATGCAAACCTCTTTTAAAGTGAAAAGAGGTTTAGTCTGGAGTTAAGACAATAACTATAAGTTAAAATAAAGTGTAATGACAATAATTTTAACTTAAAATAAATTTCTAGTTCAATTCATTATTATTATTTTAATCTTTTCAACCGTGAGATGTACTATGAAGTAAGTGTTTTGACATGTATAATAGATCAATGCCTATCAATGTCTTTTAAACATTAAATTTATATCAATATACTAAAAAATAACTGTTATAAAATTATTTTATTCCATATTTTGATATAAAATTCCATTAATACATTTGCTTATTTATAAAAATAAATAAAATAACTATTATAAAATGTATTATATTGAGATTTTGGATGAAGTGTATGTTTAATTTTTTTTTTTATTAAGTGAAATTTTTCACTATTATCAATAATTTAATTTATTAGTAGAATAATATATAAAATTAAATTATTACTAGCAATTATACCATATGTTGCAAAAGAAAAATTATAAGGAAATAGCATAGGAAAGAGTAGCCTAAAAGAAATAAGATGTTGCAGAAAAGGAGCCATTGTGGAGGAATGAAAATAAAAATTTTCTTCCATCGAAGAAGGTAGTGAAATTTTCTTCCTTGATCCTTACAAATCATGAGACCTATGTTGAAGTTAAGTAAAATACCTTGTGTGATCATGCCAACATGAATGCCTCATGAATAAAGAAATGGATAGTGGTTTTCTACCTTCAAAATCAAATGTTGTTTTGGTGCAATTCCTCCACATTTAATCTTGATCAATTCCTATTGAGTCACTTACGTATTATTTCCTTCATGATCTTTGAAAATATTCAAAATATGACATTGTTCTTTACCATTGATATCCCTGGTGTTTCCCATGTTCTTGTTTTTTCACTATCACTGATATGAAATTGGTTTTTTGCAGTAAAAATAAGGCGATTGAGAAAATAGCTCCAACACCAAGAGATATTTGGTAGCATTTATGGAGTCTGCAAACATGTCTTGTTCTGTGGTTTTGGCTACTCGACATAGATTTCTTGATCTTGTGTAGAAGAAATTAATTTTTATTTATTTATATTACATTAACCATGAAATTGCCAACATTCATGGCACACTTTCCATCACATTTGTAGAGCAAATTATAACAGAGTATCACACAATTCTTATCAGGGTTAAATGCTCCTATATGCAACAACAATGAATTTCATCACTTAAGAGAAGTAAAAACAAGGTTATTGAGAAAACAACTACAACACATTTGTAGAGAAACTTATAAAACAATATCACACTTTTCTTATGAGAGATAAATGCTCCTATATGCAACAACCATGTATTTCATCACTTAAAAGCAGTAAAAACAAGTTCATTGAGAAAATAACTCCAACACATTTGTGGAGAAAATTATAAAACAACATCACACTTTTCTTATCAGATCTAAATGCTCCTATATGCAACAACTATGGCTTTCATCAGTTCAAGAGTAGTAAAAACAAGTTTATTGAGAAAACAACTCTACACTGGGAGATATTTGGAAGCAACTGTTGAATTGGTGAACATGTATTACTCTATGGTGTTGGATATTGGGCATAAATTTCTTGATCTTGTATACAAGACTGTAAATTTGCATGTAGATTATAATGCATTAACCATTAAATTTTCAACATTTAGGGCACATTTTCGATCACATTTGTAGAGAAAATTACAATAGAGTATCACATTTTTATTATCATATCTAAATGTTCTTATATGGAACAACTACCTTTTGCCTCATAGTTTAAATTTGTGCAAGGAGGAGGAGAGGAGTGTCAAGGTGCAAGCTAGAATATGAAGAGAAATAATAATCTTCTTTGGGCCTTGAGATAGACTCATTTCCGTCACGTCTCCCATCCCCGACCTTCTTATCCGCATAACATTAACTCGGATATACTCTACTTTTATGCATCTATTTTTTTTTCCCGTTTAATCAATTTCACATTCATACTTTTATCGTGTCTTTAATTTGTCTTTGGTAATTACGGACACTCTTTGTTATTATAAATATTCCCATGAGAAATTTTGGCTTAATCTCAATTCCTATCACCAACCTAGTCGATCGATATTTATATGTATATATAAACATATACTCCTTTGTCTTTCTCGTATTTTTTTCTTCGCATTTTTGTACAACTCTAACGGATCAATATGCTCTTTCTCTAACTTTTTAGTTAGCAAGCTTGATAGACTTTCCAACCTCTATAATTATAAAGTTTCAAGCATCTATGTATAGATGTATACATCTACATATACGACTATCTATCTTCACTAACCTTCTTTGCTTCAACTACTTTTACAACAGTATATATATTGAAGGTGAATAGATGCTCTTTTCCTAGTATTTTAATTATGCTTACAACCTTCCTTTACACATACTTTTATCACCCATAACAATAGGGCTCCTACCTTATATTTATTGTTATGATTATTCAACATACTTGCAATTTCGGTGCCTATTAAACTCTTCCCTTAGAAATATAGGATATAGAAAATTTTGCTCCAATCAAATGGAAGTAATGAAACCAAAGTTGATATTTTTTGTACTCCCCCTAGATTCAGACCCTCGTACATAGTTAGGATTAAATTTCCGGTTTCATATATTTAGACCTCCATTTATTAAAACAGTTTAAATTCTTAGTTCTAAAAATTCATGTCACTACAGAGATGACTATTCTATCGCCATCAATACTTTCTATGACAAGGTTTAGTTGTGTTGTACTTGCTGTTCCTATTTACCATTTTGCTAAAATTTTCCGGGTTGTACAAGACAAAGAACTAAATTTTCATTTAAAAAACAACAAGCTATACCTGTACATTTGTTATTATATTAGACTTTCAGATGATCTATCATCTCTAACTTTATTATTACAGTACTTATCCCTAGAACCAAACCATTGGTCCTCGCTATTAACATACTAGATTTCTAGCTAGCAGATCTAGTTTACAATTGCATGAGGTACCAGTCAATTTAAAATTTGCATAAGAAATCATAACATAACAATTCATAGAACCTTGATATACTTAATACGTACTAAAATTAATTTCTATAATTTATGCATGCATACCGATACTATGACCAAATCGTCCCAACCTTAGAGTTCATCTATCTCCCGAACTCACCCCCCGAGTCGAGATCCTCCAAGAACGGACTATCCTCAATCTGTTCCGGAGCGAGCTTATTTAAGCTATGCTCTCCCCAAAGCTTCGTTTCCAATTTCCCGCGTCCAGAATTTCGGGATGCTTTTATTCCCCGTTTGCTTAGGCTTCCCTTATTTAGGGACTTTAAAGCTACTTTCTCGCTTTTCTAGCTTTTTCTAGCTTTTTACCTCTTCCCCAACTACTTTCCTCATCATTGGGGAATTTAGATTTTTCCTCACAAATCTAAATTAGAAATAACTTCTTTCAAGGATTTCTGAAAGATTTTGGGGAAAGTCTTTACCTTTTCCATAACCTCATGGATTAGGCATGTGATCTCAATTTCTCATTTGATCATAGTGCATACACAATATTTTATTTATTTTTCATAAATAAATAATTAACCACATCCACACAATAATTATCCATTTGGGTCCACTCCCCTTTGGATTTATGTTCAAATGTCTAATTTGAAAAGCGTAGAACTTGGGGGTGTTACATATTCCCCTCTCCCGAAAAACAAACACCGTCCTCGGTGTTAACAACTAACTACTATAGTTCATTTTGAAAATAAATATGGATGATCTTCCATCATCTCCGCTTCACTTTTCCATGTAGCTTCTTCAGCAGAGAAATTTGCTCCCACCTGCACCTTAACTCTAGCTATTGTTCAATTGCACAATTCAATTTCTTCCCACTCCAAGTTTTGAAGAAGCTCCGGAAGGAATTCTCTTCCGGTCCCAACTGGATCACATTCAAATCAATACTGTGAGAAGCATCATGTAATTTTTTTTTCAATAAGGAGACATGAAACCCGTCATGAAATTTAACATGCAAGGGTAAGGCCAGCTTTATAAGCCATTAGTTCCCCCCCTTTTCCAACACCTTCCTCGGTGCTACACTTTAATGTTAATTTTTCAACTTTCACAAAGATTTGTTCTTCGTCCTTGCTCAGCTTCTCGCAAATTACTCTCCCTGCTTCCATTCTATTTACCGATGCCTTATGGAGTTGATTTCCTTCCTACTTCTTTGCAAGAAGTCCTGTCCGGGAAGATCTTTTTATTCCATTTTCTCTCTCCACAATTCATACCAATGTAAGTAATATCGGTACATATAATTGATAATCCACAACAACATTCGAATTTTCAATAATTTCAAGAAATTCAGGTTATTAGTCAAACCGTTCTGTGTTCATAATAGTTTAGTGCATTTTTTAACACACTACTTATCCTTTCTTGTTTTTTCGGTGAGATTTCCTCCTCACGCAAACTTGGTCCAGTTCATCTTTTCTTGATTTTCTAGGTGATTTATCCGCACTTAGCTTCACCATTTTTTTTCTCCTTTTTTTCCAAAGTGTACAATTTCCGTTACACACTTGGCTAAACAATTTTACAACTTTTCATTAGTACTCATAAATGAAAGAAAAACAACTATATCATATGCATAGTTATGCTTACCCTTTCGAGTTCACAAACTGTACTTCCAATACTGCTCTCATTGTTTTCTTTTTTTTAGTAATAACCCGATCTCGTTAATAATGTCTATAATTTAATTCTTACTTTACACATGATTTTTTTTTCCCCTCTAACCTCGTTTAGGAATTGTATCCACTAGTTCAACACTTATGTGAATAAATTTGGATCCGATGGGTTTCCCCCATACCCAAGTCCAAATATAGCTCATTCTCCTTTCTCCCGGTTTGTAGCCGTATGATTTCACACTATTACTCCGGTCCTTGAATTTAAGACCGGGAAATTAAATTTCATAAAATTTACACCATCATAATTTTATACCGTGAGTACATGTTTCTTTTATAGTGATATATGTAATTACTATCATTCATTACATTCCCAAGAATTAATACTTGATAATGTCAAAAATGAGCTTGACACAATTTCCCCCCATTTTTAAAGAATCACCGAATTTATACATTTACTTTTAATTGCATGTTCATGCCTTATAATTCCAATGATGATTCACCAATTATATCTATATGTGAGTTTCACTAATCATTAGCAATCAACCCATGGTTTATATAAACAACACATGGTTTCTCACAAAGACCACTTACAACCTAAAACCATGGTTCACTTGATAAATGGAGTATAGGGAATTAATTGTGCTTTATTGAATTCTTATCCATGCATGATAATTTTCATAATTATTTTCCCATGGAACAAAAAACATTTGTTAGGTTTTCAATTCTCGCTTTAGCCAACTCACCAGGGAAATTTTTGATTTAACCCTTCATTCACTCATTCAATGTAATGAGTCCACATTTACTAAACCAATTAAATTTTTAAACGAACAATTTAAACTATATTTATAATCCGTATTTAAGCTTACCACTTCATTCTTTTCCATGTACATGAACTAAAATATGCTCATTACAAAATAATTTAGTCATGACTTAAATATACATGACTTGGAAATCACCCTGGTAACTTTTACCAATTACCCGCATACTATATTTTTAACATTTAATCTGCCACAATAGTGGTTATTACTCCTTTAGCCATAATTACAATAATAATATTCCGACCATATGGTCAAATATGGGATTCCACTTTACTTGTCAACTTTTAAGGTGAATTCACTTTTAATATTCCCTAGTGAATTATTTCTTCTCCCTTACTCCCGTGGTTTTAAGTTTGAAATTTATTTACCGAAATAAATTTTCAAGTACGAAAATATTATATTCATACAACTCCACAAAATTAACTTTATAACATATAACAATATCACCTATATTTTAACGTTAATTGTAGATTTTCACCGCATATTTGACTTATGTTCCACGTACCTTACTTCATAATTTCGCTCCTTCGTTTACTAACATTGTAATTTCCACTTCAACCTTATGGTCGTATCAATGCTCAAACATATAATTATGTTTTTTGGCCTCTTGATATACTACAAATATCATGTTTCCACTTTCACTTCACTTTTCTTGTTAAATTTCTAATATTAGACTCTTATAGCTTTTCATACTTCCTTTAAATGCAAAATCTTTTTTTTTCTCCAAATTGAGCCATACATTTCATTTACTTTTGAGTTCTTAGGATTTATTAATTTAACTTTTAACCAAAATTCTTACTTCTCTTAAGGATTTTATAAATGCTAGTATATATTTTTGTGGCACTTCCTATAATAGACCGTATAATTGTAATGTCCTTCCACTTACAATTTTTATAAGGAATTTCATATGGGCAACATGATTTAGTAATTCACATATAACATGCATTGAAGTACTATTCCCTTTAAAAAAACAATTCATACATGACTTCGACATTTCTTTAATTAACTTCACTTCTATTTACTTGACATACCATATTCCCACCTTATTGCCAAATATAATTTATTATATGGTTTACTATATATATCTCAACTTCGTACTCTTCCAACTAAGCTTTGCACGTCGCCCTAGCCATCTCATTACTATTGAACATATAATAAATACTCCAATTTTATGAACCTATAATAAACATATATAATAATATATTAGTTTTATGGTCCACTTTTTATGAACATATAACCATTATTCGAATTTTCATTCCATTTAATCGTTGTTTTTAATGGATATAAGCCATAATGCCTACCATCCAATTTCGCCGTTTTATATTCAACTCCATAATTCCACTTTCCTTGAAATGATTTCCTTACACTTTCGAGGTTCCGACACGCTCGTGGTAACTTGACTTCGATGAATTGACCTCTCAGATTTGGAAGTACACTCTTAATTTGTCATATGCATAGTATAATTGTGTGTTTTACTTAGTTATACCCGCCATATACATATTTTAATATTCGGTGGTAGACTCCATAGCACCGTTGGGGTTGGGACTCATTATGAGAATTAACTCTCGAGTACTTCGTCTTACCGAAGTAGGTTTGTCTCATGCTTTCTTTTTATTTGTATTGCCATTGATATACGTTGTAACCGTGTCTCCAATGATAACTCATGCGCCGTGAATATTTTTTCGCAATTCGAGCCATACCGAGGCGACGAGTCATCAATCTATATCAACTTTCTGGTACCTCTCCCGGAAATTTTTTAGATCAGATAATAAATGTATGACAATGACATAGCATTCACACTAGAATTAAGGTAAAACATCCAAAGACTAATGGACTTACGTCGTGATAACGATTAGTGGCTAGTTAAGCCAACAATATAAATGAATATCTCAAAAGTTGATTTCATAAGGGTAATATCCATTGCATTCTTAATGCCGTGGAGGTGGTTTCCACATATATTAGTTAAAACATTTTTTAAAATCGGCATTTCTATAGACCCTAGTTCGTAGTCATTTAAAAAGGTTTTTAACCTTAGTCGAATGTTGGGGCATGTTTTTTTTTCACTTGGTGGCATTATAACCTTGATCAAAGGGTTATACAAAAGACACATGTTATAATGTAATATATTTTGTTATTGAGACAGTATTACGATTTAATTGTTCGATCGTAGTCTTCGGTACTACTCCAACTCGATTTCGATACGCCATCCAACGTTTTAATGAAACGTTGTACTATGATTTTTTTATGTCAAAATACTTCTTGGTTACCTCAGCTTTACCGATTTCTCCGCTTTCGATAAGATTCATCGGGATTTTTGCCGACACGAATTAAGATTTTTATTAATGCGTTGTACTCATCTTTTAAATGTCATCGATGGCGAACCCGCCACCGCCGGCTACCTCCATTTTCTATTACAAATGAAACACGGTTTCTAGCATATCTCGCCGCATCTCGCCACCCCGTAGGGCAATGACCTTTTAGCGTTTGACACATACAATTGGTCTTCCAATGAAATGTTATACAATACCCTTCTATTCGACATTCCGATTTTTTTTTATATTTCTTTTCCTTCTCGCAAGACATCGCGACTAATGCGTTCACAGACTTTACCTCAGCGGTCATGGTTTTTCACTGTATAAATGAGAATTTTTTTTTCAAGTTACAAGTGAAGTTCGCTTTTGTTATTCGATTCCTATGGAATCGCGCCACGTTTCAATCGATTTCATTAGCCGTTCGTTGCAATTATATTTTTATTTACGACACTCTCTCTTTGCGGCGCCGCGTTTAATTTGCAAAGTTTCTCGTTCATAGGTCTATTTGGCTTAATGCCTCTCATCCCAAATATTGTTCGTTCAATTTGGTATACTCGACATTTGGTTCCTATTTTTTGTAGATAGAGTCTTCATGAAATCGTATTCGAATGTTATGCCTTATCCATCATTCGCTTCCTTAGTATTTTATAGGTATTTTAACCTTCTTCCCCGTGTTGGGTTCAATAAACATAATGGTCGATTTAAATGATTATCATATACCCTATGAATACATCACGAAATCATCGTTCGTGTATATGATATATTCACTTTATATATGCATGCCCTCTCTCGTATGCATATATTCACCGCATATACGCTTGCACTCCCTAAGACTAATGAGCACTCGCTTTTTATTTATTTTCTTGCGTATATATTGTGTAGATGGAGATGATGTAACGCCGAAAATAGCCGACGTCGGCAGCCGATTCTCGCAACTAGCTACCCGCAGGGGCTGTCTTTTTTCGACTTGCGTAGTGTGGTCATGACCGCGACAGCGTACCACGGCGACAAGGTTGCATTCGGGATGGCTTTGGATCGAGCCTCGCACACTGACGTAATTTAAAATTCTTGACCTCGGTGGACGTAGAGCCAGGTGGATGGTCCGGCCCGTGGCAGTCCGACTCGCACCTTCGATTCTCACTTTTTAACCCTCATTCCTTAGGCTCGACATTCGTGCCCGGCCTGGGGCTGTGAAAGAGAATTCTTTTGTTCCCCGTTCCGTGCTCCACCATTTGTTTGTAGGTTGGATGCTACTCGCGTAAGCATCTAGAAGCTTTTTCTCGTGCCAAAGCAGTGTCTCGTTTCATCGACGACAACTCGACTCAAATCATTGGGAAAACTTGTAACTCGTGGCTTTATCGGATTTCTACCCGACGACCGCATGGACGATGTAGGTCACCGGCCTTCCTATGACCATATAATTCTTATCATCTATGTCGAGATATTTTTGGTAACGATTTTATATATATATATATATATATATATATATTTTTCCCATATAGCTTATTTTATATGTTACTTGTACTTATCCCATTTTTCAATTATGTTTAATAAAAATACAATGGCCGAGGTGAGTCATTGAGATTCACAATGATAGTTTCTGCGCCATAACTATAAATTTTGGGGTTCGGTTCAAAGCGTGAGCCAGTATGCTATTAGACACCGTATCCCGGCATTGACTCTAAGAACCATTTGTATAACTCCCAGAACAATTGATTGCAACATAAGCTAGGAATTTACAAAGTGATTACGTAAGATCTATAACCGTACGTTGTTTATTCCATTCCTTTTTTATTTAGGTTCTATCTGCATGTCATTCCTTTGTTTTTCTTTACAGTGAAGAAGACATGAAAATTGGCGTAACCCAAATGGTGGTTTAGCTTTCCTTGGTTGATTTTTTTTTTTTTTTTTTGATGGGCATGCTATGAGAATATTGATCTTAAATAACCCCAAAATGCAAGAAAACAATTTCCTAATCTTAAAACACTCATTCACAGCCAAGCTTTCTTCTATGGTCTCCAATCCCACTAATCAAGACCAAACAGTCAGATTGGAAACAAGACCAAACAACGAGACAGAAAGCAAATGCATGCAAGCATGGAAGGTTTCATTTCAGGACCCAAAATTAGGTCAGGTGCCTCAAACGAATCATTATCAAGAGATTCCAACGCTATCTTTTCATTATAGCATAACGTTCATGAAATTTATAACAACTTATTGTTTCTGTGTGAGCACATAACTTGCCCAGTTTTCTCAACTTGGGCTCCGATACCATTTGTCATGTCTCCCATCCCCAACTTCTTATCCGCATAACATTAACTCAGATATACTCTACTTTTATGCACCTATTTTTTTCTGTTTAATCAATTTCACATTCATACTTTTATCAGGTCTTTAATTTCTCTTTGGTAATTACAGACACTCTTGTTATTATAAATATTCCCATGAGAAATTTTGGCTTAACCTCAATTCCTATTAGTCAACCCAGTCGAATGATATTTATATGTATATATAAACATATACTCATTTGTATTTCTCAGATTTGTTCTTCAGAGTTTTGTACAACTCTAACAGATCAATATGCTCTTTCTCTAACTTTTTAGTTAGCAAGCTTGATAGAATTTCCAGCCTCTATAATTGTAAATTTTCAGCATCTATGTATAGATGTATACATCTACATATACAGCTATCTATCTTCAGTTAACCTTCTTTGCTTCAACTACTTTTACAGAAGTTTATATTGAAGGTGAATAGATGCTCTTTTCCTAGTATTTTAATTATGCTTACAACCTTCCTTTACACATACTTTTATCACCCATAACAATAGGGCTCCTACCTTATATTTATTGTTATGATTATTCAGCATACTTGCAATTCTGGTGCCTATTAAACTCTTCCCTTAGAAATATAGGATATAGAAAATTTTGCTCCAATCAAATGGAAGTAATGAAACCGAAGTTGATATTTTTGTACTCCCCTAGATTCAGACCCTCATACTTAGTTAGGATTAAATTTCTGGTTTCATATATTTAGACTTCCATTTAATAAAACAGTTTAAATTCTTAGTTCTAAAAATTCATGTCACTACAGTATGACTATTCTACTGCCATCAATACTTCTAGGACAGGTTTAGTTGTTTTGTACTTGCTGTTCCTATTTACCATTTTGCTAAAATTTTCTGGTTATACAAGACAACAACTAAATTTTCATTTAAAAACAGCAAGCTATACCTGTACATTTGTTATTATATTAGACATTCAGATGATCTATCATCTCTAACTTTATTACTATAGGGTACTTATCCCTAGAACCAAACCATTGGTCCTTGCTATTAACATAATGTATTTTTAGCTAGCAGATCTAGTTTACAATTGCATGAGGTACCAGTCAATTTAAAATTTGCATAAGAAATCATAACATAACAATTCATAGAACCTTGATATACTTAATACAGACTGAAATTTATTTCCATAATTTATGCATGAATACCGATACTATGACCAGTCCTCCCAACCTTAGAGTTCGTCTATCTCCAGAAATCACCCCCGAGCTGAGATCCTCTAAGAACAGACTAACTTCAATCTGTTCTAGAGCAACTTATTTAAGTTGTGCTCTCCCCAAAGCCTGTTTCCAATTCTGCGTCCAGAATTTCAGGATGCTTTTATTCCTGTTTGCCTAGGCTTCCCTTATTTAGGGACTTTAAAGCTGCTTTATGCTTTTCCAGCTTTTCCAGCTTTTTACCTCTTCCCAACTACTTTTCTCATCATTGGGGAATTTAGATTTTTCCTCAAAAATCTATATTAGAAATAACTTCTTTCAAGGATTTTTGAAAGATTTTGGGGAAAGTCTTTACCTTTTCCATAACCTCATGGATTAGGCATGTGATCTCAATTTCTCATTTGGTCATAGTGCAGACACAATATTTTATTTATTTTTCATAAATAAATAATTAACCACATCCACACAATAATTATCCATTGGGGTCCACTCCCCTTTGGATTTATGTTCAAATGTCTAATTTGAAAAGCATAGAACTTGGGGGTGTTACATATTCCCCCTCTGAAAACAAACACCATCCTCGGTGTTAACAACTAACTACTATAGTTCATTTTGAAAATAAAGATGGATGATCTTCCATCATCTCAGCTTTTCTTTCCCATGTAGCTTCTTCAGCAGTAAAGTGCTCCCACCGCACCTTTACTCTAGCTACTATTCAATTGCACAATTCAATTTCTTCCCGCTCCAAGATTTGAAGCAGCTTTGGAAGGAATTCCTCTTCTGGTCCCACCTGGATCACATTCAAATCAATACTGTGAGAAGCATCATGTAATTTTTTTTTTCAATAAGGAGACATGAAACACGTCATGAAATTTAACATGCAAGGGTAAGGCCAGTTTATAAGCCATTAGTTCCCCCCTTTCCAACACCTTCCTCGGTGCTACACTTTAACGTTGATTTTTCAACTTTGACGAAGATTTGTTCTTCGTCCTTGCTCAGTTTCCTGCAAAGTACTCTCCTGCTTCCATTCTATTTACTGATGCCTTATGCAGGTTATTTACTTCCTACTGATGCCTTATGCAGGTTATTTACTTCCTACTTCTTTGCAAGAAGTCTGTCTGGAAGATCTTTTATTCAATTTTCTCTGTCCACAATTCATACCAATGTAAGTAATATCAGGTACATATAATTGATAATCCACAACAACATTTCTAATTTTCAATAATTTCAAGAAATTCAGTTATTAGTCAAACTGTTCAGGTTCATAATATTTTAGTGCATTTTTAACACACTACTTATCCTTTCTTGTTTTTCAGTGAGATTTCCTCCTCACGCAAACTTGGTCCAGTTCATCTTTTCTTGATTTTCTAGGTGATTTATCTGCACTTAGCTTCACCTTTTTTTTCTCCTTGTTTCCAGAGTGTACAATTTCTTGTTACACACTTGGCTAAACAATTTTACAACTTTTCATTAGTACTCATAAATGAAAGAAAACAACTATATCATATGCATAGTTATGCTTACCCTTTCTGAGTTCACAGTTGTACTTCCAATACCATCTCATTGTTTTCTTTTGTTTAGTAATAACCAGACTCGTTAATAATGTCTATAATTTAATTCTTACTTTACACATGATTTTTTTTTTTTCCCTCTAACCTCGTTTAGGAATTGTATCCACTAGTTCAACACTTATGTGAATAAATTTGGATCTGATGGGTTTCCCCCATACCCAAGTCCAAATATAGCTCATTCTCCTTTCTCCTGGTTTGTAGCTGTATGATTTCACACTATTACCCGGTCCTTGAATTTAAGACCCAGGGAGATTAAATTTCATAAAATTTACACCAGCATAATTTTATACTGTGAGTACATGTTTCTTTTATAGTGATATATGTAATTACTATCATTCATTACATTCCCAAGAATTAATACTTGATAATGTCAAAAATGAGCTTGACACAATTTCCCCCATTTTTAAAGAATCACCGGAATTTATACATTTACTTTTAATTGCATGTTCATGCCTTATAATTCCAATGATGATTCACCAATTATATCTATATGTGAGTTTCACTAATCATTAGCAATCAACCCATGGTTTATATAAACAACACATGGTTTCTCACAAAGACCACTTACAACCTAAAACCATGGTTCACTTGATAAATGGAGTATAGGGAATTAATTGTACTTTATTGAATTCTTATCCATGCATGATAATTTTCATAATTATTTTCCCATGGAACAAAAACATTTGTTAGGTTTTCAATTCTGCTTTAGCCAACTCACCAGGGAAATTTTTGATTTAACCCTTCATTCACTCATTCAATGTAATGAGTCCACATTTACTAAACCAATTAAATTTTTAAACGAACTATTTAAACTGTATTTATAATTCGTATTTAAGCTTACCACTTCATTCTTTTCCATGTACATGAACTAAAATATGCTCATTACAAAATACTTTAGTCATGACTTAAATATACATGACTTGGAAATCACCCTGGTAACTTTTACCAATTACCCACATCCAATTCCTCGTTGTCATACTATATTTTTAACATTTAATCTGCCACAATAGTGGTTATTACTCCTTTAGCCATAATTAGAATAATAATATTCCAGCCATATGGTCAAATATGGGATTCCACTTTACTTGTCAACTTTTAAGGTGAATTCACTTTTAATATTCCCTAGTGAATTATTTCTTCTCCCTTACTCCTGTGGTTATAAGTTTGAAATTTATTTACCGAAATAAATTTTCAAGTACGAAAATATTATATTCATACAACTCCACAAAATTAACTTTATAACATATAACAATATCACCTATATTTTAACGTTAATTGTAGATTTGCACTGCATATTTGACTTATGTTCCACGTACCTTACTTCATAATTTCGTTCCTTCATTTACTAACATTGTAATTTCCACTTCAACCTTATGGTCGTATCAATGCTCGAACATATAATTATGTTTTTTGCCTCTTGATATACTACAAATATCATGTTTCCACTTTCACTTCACTTTTCGTGTTAAATTTCTAATATTAGACTCTTATAGCTTTTCATACTTCCTTTATATGCAAAATCTTTTTTTTTTTTTTTCTCCAGTTGAGCCATACATTTCATTTACTTTCGAGTTTTTAGGATTTATTAA
The DNA here is from genome assembly GCA_034641835.2 of Pinus albicaulis. Taxonomy (NCBI): domain Eukaryota; kingdom Viridiplantae; phylum Streptophyta; class Pinopsida; order Pinales; family Pinaceae; genus Pinus; species Pinus albicaulis. The sequence goes on along the minus strand of CM076574.1, from coordinate 825,615,662 downwards.
TTTAACTTTTAACCAAAATCCTTACTTCTCTTAAGGATTTTATACATGCTATTATATAGTTTTGTGGCACTTCCTATAATAGACCGTATAATTGTAATGTCCTTCCACTTACAAATTTTTTTTTTTTTTTTTTATAAGGAATTTCATCTGGGCAACGGATTTAGTAATTCACATATAACATGCACTGAAGTACTATTCCCATTAAAAAAAAATTCATACATGACTTCGACATTTCTTTAATTAACTTCACTTCTATTTACTTGACATACCATATTCCCACCTTATTGCCAAATATAATTTATTATATGGTTTACTATATATATCTCAACCTGTACTCTTCCAACTAAGCTTTGCACGTCGCCCTAGCCATCTCATTACTATTGAACATATAATAAATACTCCAATTTTATGAACATATAATAAAAATATATAATAATATATTAATTTTATGGTCCACTTTTATGAACATATAACCATTATTCGAATTTTCATTCCATTTAATCGTTGTTTTTAATGGATATAAGCCATAATGCCTACCATCCAATTTCGCCGTTTTATATTCAACTCCATAATTCCACTTTCCTTGAAATGATTTCCCTTTACACTTTCAAGGTTCTGACACGCTGTGGTAACTTGACTTCGATGAATTGACCTCTCAGGATTTGGAAGTACACTCCTAATTTGTCATATGCATAGACAGTTGTGTGTTTTACTTAGTTATACCTGCCATATACATATTTTAATATTCGGTGGTAGACTCCATAGCACTGTTGGGGTTGGGACTCATTATGAGAATTAACTCTTGAGTACTTCGTCTTACCGAAGTAGGTTTGTCTCACGCTTTCTTTTTATTTGTATTGCCATTGATATACGTTGTAACCATGTCTCCAATGATAACTCATGCGCTGCGAATTTTTTTATTTTTTTTATTTTTTTTTTTTCACAATTCGAGCCATACCGAGGTGACGAGTCATCAATCTATATCAACTTTCTGGTACCCTCCTGGAAATTTTTAGATCAAATAATAAATGTATGACAGTGACATAGCATTCACACTAGAATTAAAGTAAAACCTCCAAAGACTAATGGACTTACGTCATGATAACGATTAGTGGCTAGTTAAGCCAACAGTATAAACGAATAACTAAAAAGTTGATTTCATAAGGGTAATATCCATTGCATAGTTAATGGCGTGGAGGTGGTTTCCACATATATTAGTTAAAACATTTTTAAAATCGGCATTTCTATAGACCCTAGTTCAGAGTCGTTTACAAAGGTTTTTAACCTTAGTCGAATGTTGGGGCATGTTTTTTTTTCACTTGGTGGCATTATAACCTTGATCAAAGGGTTATACAGCACGCATGTTATAATGTAATATATTTTTTTATTGAGACAGTACTACGATTTAATTGTTCGACTATAGTCTTCGGTACTACTCCAACTCGATTTCTGATACGCCATCCAGCGTTTTAATGAAACGTTGTACTATGAATTTTTTTTTTTTTATGTCAAAATACTTCTTGGTTACCTCGGTTACCGATTTCTCTGTTTTCGATAAGATTCATCGGGATTTTGCTGACACGAATTAAGGTTTTTATTAATGCGTTGTACTCATCTTTTAAATGTCATCAGTGGTGAACCTGCCACTGCCGGCTACCTCCATTTTCTATTAAAAATGAAACACGGTTTCTGCAGATCTCGCCAGATCTCGCCACCTGTAGGGCGATGATCTTTTAGGGTTTGACACATACAATTGGTCTTCCAATGAAATGTTATACAATACCCTTCTATTCGGCATTCCGATTTTTTTTTATATTGCTTTTCCTTCTCCAGAAGACATCGCGACTAATGCGTTCACAGCTTTACCTCGGTGGTCATGGTTTTTCACCAGATAAATGAGAATTTTTTTTCAAGTTACAAGTGAAGTTCAGTTTTGTTATTCGATTCCTATGGAATCAGTTTCACGTTTCAATCGATTTCATCAGCCGGTCTGTTGCAATTATATTTTATTTTACAACGCTCTCTCTTTGCAGCGCCACGTTTAATTTGCAAAGTTTCTGTTCATAGGTCTATTTGTCTTAATGCCTCTCATCCCAAATATTGTTCGTTCAATTTGGTATACTCAGCATTTGGTTCCTATTTTTGTAGATAGAGTCTTCATGAAATCGTATCCGAATGTTATGCCTTATCCATCATTCGCTTCCTTAGTATTTTATAGGTATTTTAACCTTCTTCCCAGGTTGGGTTCAATAAACATAATTTTATTTTTTTTTGGTCGATTTAAATGATTATCGTATACCTATGAATACATCACGAGTACTGTTCAGGTATATGATATATTCACTTTATATATGCATGCCCTCTCTCGTATGCATATATTCACTGCATATACGCTTGCACTCCCTAAGACTAATGGGCACTGCTTTTATTTATTTTCTTGCAGATATATTGTGTAGCTGGAGATGATGTAACGCCGAAAATAGCCGACGTCGCAGCGATTCTGCAACTAGCTGCCAGAGGGGCTGTCTTTTTTCGACTTGCAGAGTGTGGTTATGACCGAGCACAGCCACGGCGACAAGGTTGCATTCGGGATGGCTTTGGATCGAGCCTCGCACACGATAGAATTTAAAATTCTTGACCTGGTGGACGTAGAGCTAGTGGATGGTCTGGCCCGTGGCAGGCCGACTCAGCCTTCGATTCTCACTTTTAACCCTCATTCCTTAGGCTCTGACATTCAGGTCGGGCCTGGGTTCGGTAAAGAGAATTCTTTTTTTCCCTGCCTGTGCTCCACCATTTTTTTGTAGGTTGGATGCTATCGCAGAAGCATCTAGAAGCTTTTCTCGTGCCTGGATGTTGCCTGTTTCGTTGACGACAGCTCGACTCAAATCATTGCGAAAACTTGTAACTCGTGGCTTTATCAGATTTCTTACCCCACAGTCGCATGGATGATGTAGGTCACCGGCCTTCCTATGACCATATAATTCTTATCATCTATGTCAGAGATATTTTTGGTAACCACTTTATATATATATTTTCCATATAGCTTATTTTATATGTTACTTGTACTTATCTCATTTTCCAATTATGTTTAATAAAAATACAATGGCCGAGGTGAGTCATTGAGATTCACAGTATAGTTTCTGCGCCATAACTATAAATTTTGGGGTTAGAGTTCTAAAGCGCAGTTTCAGATGCTATTAGACATTGTATCCCGGCATTGACTCTAAGAACCATTTGTATAACTCTAGAACAATTGATTGCAACATAAGCTAGGAATTTACAGCGATTACAGAAGATCTATAACCATACGCTCTTATTCCATTCCTTTTTGATTTAGGTTCTATCTGCATGTCATTCCTTTATTTTTCTTTACAGTGAATAAGAAATAAAAATTGGCGTAACCCAAATGGTGGTTTAGCTCTCCTTGGTTGATTTTTTTTTTTTTTGATGGGCATGCTATGAGAATATTGATCTTAAATAACCCCAAAATGCAAGAAAACAATTTCCTAATCTTAAAACCCTCGTTCACAGCTACAACGCTATTTTTTCATTATAGCATAACGTTCATGAAATTTATAACAACTTATTGTTTCTGTGTGAGCACATAACTTGCCCAGTTTTGTCAACCTGGGCTCCGATACCATTTGTCACGTCTCCCATCCCCAGCTTCTTATCCGCATAACATTAACTCAGATATACTCTACTTTTATGCACCTATTTTTTTTCTGTTTAATCAATTTCACATTCATACTTTTATCAGGTCTTTAATTTGTCTTTGGTAATTACAGACACTCTTGTTATTATAAATATTCCCATGAGAAATTTTGGCTTAACCTCAATTGCTATCAGTCAACCCAGTCGAATGATATTTATATGTATATATAAACATATACTCCTTTGTCTTTCTCAGATTTGTTCTTCAGAGTTTTGTACAACTCTAACAGATCAATATGCTCTTTCTCTAACTTTTTAGTTAGCAAGCTCGATAGAATTTCCAGCCTCTATAATTATAAAGTTTCAACATCTATGTATAGATGTATACATCTACATATACAGCTATCTATCTTCAGCTAACCTTCTTTGCTTCAACTACTTTTACAGCAGTTTATATTGACGGTGAATAGATGCTCTTTTCCTAGTATTTTAATTATGCTTACAACATTCCTTTACACATACTTTTATCACCCATAACAATAGGGCTCCTACCTTATATTTATTGTTATGATTATTCAGCATACTTGCAATTCTGGTGCCTTTTAAACTCTTCCCTTAGAAATATAGGATATAGAAAATTTTGCTCCAATCAAATGGAAGTAATGAAACCAAAGTTGATATTTTTGTACTCCCCTAGATTCAGACCCTCGTACATAGTTAGGATTAAATTTCTGGTTTCATATATTTAGACTTCCATTTAATAAAACAGTTTAAATTCTTAGTTCTAAAAATTCATGTCACTACAGTATGACTATTCTACTGCCATCAATACTTCTATGACAGGTTTAGTTGTGTTGTACTTGGTGTTCCTATTTACCATTTTGCTAAAATTTTCTGGTTGTACAAGACAGCAGCTAAATTTTCATTTAAAAACAGCAAGCTATACCTGTACATTTGTTATTAGATTAGACATTCAGATGATCTATTATCTCTAACTTTATTATTACAGGGTACTTATCCCTAGAACCAAACCATTGGTCCCTGCTATTAACATACTGGATTTTTAGCTAGCAGATCTAGTTTACAATTGCATGAGGTACCAGTCAATTTAAAATTTGCATAAGAAATCATAACATAACAATTCATAGAACCTTGATATACTTAATACAGACTGAAATTAATTTCCATAATTTATGCATGCATACCGATACCATGACCAGTCCTCCCAACCTTAGAGTTCGTCTATCTCCAGAACTCACCCCCGAGCTGAGATCCTCCAAGACCATACTATCCTCAATCTGTTCTGGAGCAGCTTATTTAAGCTATGCTCTCCCCAAAGCCTGTTTCCAATTCCGCGTCCAGAATTTCAGGATGCTTTTATTCCTGTTTGCCTAGGCTTCCCTTATTTAGGGACTTTAAAAGTAGCACTATGGCACTGACTTTTGACTTTTTACCTCTTCCCAACTACTTTCCTCTTCATTTGGGGGAATTTAGATTTTCTCCCAAATCTAAATTAGAAACTGCTCTTTCAAGGATTTTTGAAAGATTTTGGAGAAAGTCTTTACCTTTTCCATAACCTCATGGATTAGGCATGTGATCTCAATTTCTCATTTGGTCATAGTGCATACACAATATTTTATTTATTTTTCATAAATAAATAATTAACCACATCCACACAATAATTATCCATTGGGAGTCCACTCCCCTTTGGTTATGTTCAAATGTCTAATTTAGGCATGGGACTTTCAGGGGTACATTCTCTTTTATCTGATGAGTAAGCTTAATAAAACAAAACTCACCCTTTAAATTTTTTAAATAAATATCTTAAATTAAAATATCAATTTAATACATTTTATAAAATACACATTTAACAATATTCATTTAAAAAATAGAAATACAAATTCTTGTCTCTTTTTACTTTTTAAATACTGAGTGTTGTAACTTATTCTTAATCAAATAGTATAGTTACCTTAAATCTATATAATCTACGAGTCTCAATTTTTATAGCTTTGGCTGAAGGGTAGAGTATATAAGTTATTACCCTTTAAGAAGCATTCTCAATTATTGTACCACCTACATAAATGCATGGTTATTCTAAGACATAAAGTGGTTATATAATTTTTAGGGTGGTGTTCTGTATTCACTAAAATTTGTGAAGTCATGTTATGTATGGGAGTTCGTTTAAAATGTGGATATATTAAACGAGTTGTTGTGATTTTTTCTTTTGGCTACAACTTAGTTTTGGTTGTCACTATTTATCATGATTCAAAACTCTTGTAATCATGAATATCCTTATAGGGTGGTATATTGTGTGAGATAATGTGATGTTTTGTTCTTGAGGATGATTGAAAATTAGCTATTATACTATGATATTGAACATATTGTCTTTTTTGTTTATGAACACTTTAAAAAAGCACAGAACAATTTGTGATTTGCAGTATGGTCTCTAGAATGATGAGGTTTCTAAAAGTGGAAATTAAATTGATTGGTTATTATGATAAATTGTTGTCGAACAAAATTTGGGTGTTTGAACAATATGGATGTCATAAGAGATCAGATGGAAAATTTGGATGATTTGCAAGGTAAGCCATGAATTGTCATAAGAAATATCTCTTACGAATTTTTTAGTCTCTTAAGTACCGTGCATATAATGGGATCCATTTCAGGCGGAAACGTCAATAAATCATGTGGACAGTAACTTGTGACATAGCTATCATTTTATTTGATTGTGGATAAGTTATAAAATAATAGCTAATTGAAATCCATAGCCATTTCTTTAGTTTTGAATTTAATTTATATGACTAGAATATACTCTCAACCCATATATTGAATTTCTGATTGTTCTTCCTTGTTTTGTTGTAATTACCAATACAGAACACTTTAAATTTCTTGTGATCTATACTTTTAATTAGTTATTGTTTTTTATTTTTTTTACATTTCATAGCATCTTTCTATTTTCATATTTTTAAAGAGCAAGTTGCTATACATATTATATCATTCTTGTAGCCTCCTTTGCTTAAAAGAAACCAAGTCTATTGGCCACCACAAATAGTTAAAAGCTAACCAAAAGTAATGCTTTTTTCCTTCTAATTCTTTTGCTTTTATCACTTTACTATGTCCATAACATTTATATTTGAAAGAAACTATAACTATTAAGTGGTTAATGTTAGAAATTGTTGTATAAGATGGAGAAAATTTGCATGCTTTTGTAGACAATATGGATGTCATAAGATATATATATTTTTGAATTTTTAGTCTCTACCATGACAACGTAATAGGATGCATTTAATTGAAAACGTCAATAAATCAGCATTGTGAATGATAACTTGTGACATTCCTGGCCATTTCTTTGATTGTGGATCGGGTTCTAAACTAGAATATGCTCTTAGTATATATTGGATGGAGGAAATTTTATGATAAACTATTGTGTGCTTGGAGGTGTCAATTTTGTAAAACTATAATCTACGATGGGGTAAAGTCTGGTTTTCTTCTTTTGTAATTTTTGTTTGGAATTGAAAAATAAAAAAATTATAAAAGCTAAAATTATGTAAGTGTGAAAATCTTTGTTTAAAATTTGAGAATAAAAAGTTGAGTGAGTTGGCATATGTATCCTAGAAAATTTAATATTTCTGAATTATAAAGTAAAAAACATGTAAGAATTTTTTAGCTACAATTAGTTAATTAAAGACATGTATGCGATTTTCTTGAAGGGAATAAATTTGATATTCATTCACAAAAAAAAACCTTAAAGTATGTATGTAGTTACAAAATGTTATGTAGTTAGAAACTAAAATGCTTGTTATGTAATTAGTTATGTAATTAAAGATTATTTTAGTGTTATTTAAGTAAAGATTATGAACATTCATCATTATTGCTCAAGATAACTAATGTTAAAGAAATTTTCATTATTAATTTAATTTTCTGTATGTTAAAATGCCACTCATGAATAATAAAACAATTGTAACATAAATAATATATAATAATAAAAAACCATGTATTTTTGAATAATAAAGTAGTTGTAACAAAGCTAATATAGAAAAAAAAAAAATATGTATATTTGGATGTATGAAAATCTAAATACATTTTAATAAGTAAAATTTTAAAGGTAAATAGGAACATGAAACTTTTAAAAATAGTTTGATTAAATAATTAGTTTAGATCTATATTATTTATCGAGGATGTTCTCTTTTTCTTTAAAAACTCCTTGTTTTCTCAACTAACTCTGTTATTATTGCATTGTCAATTTTGTTTATAATCTATAGTAATGTTGAAATTAGGTTTTTTCTTTTGTAATTATTGTTTGAAATTAATAAATAAAAAAATTATAAAAGCTAAAATTATGTAGTGAAAACTTTGTTTAAAATTTGAGAATAAAAATTTGAGTGGATTTGATATCATATAATATAAAAATTGTTTACAAATTATAAATTAAACGTGTAAAGATTTTTTTTAGCTACGATTATTTAATTAAAGATATGTATATAGTTTTTCTTGAAGGAATAAATTTGATATTCATTAAAAAAAACCTTAAAGTATGTATGTAGTTACAAAATGTTATGTGGTTAAAACTATTATTTATGTAATTAGTTATGTAATTAAAAGATTATTTTAGTGTTATTTAAGAAGTAAAATTATGAACATTATGTTATTGCTCAGGAATAAATCACTCTAAAATTTTCACATTAATATTTAATTTTTTATATATTAAGAAATACCACTCATGAATAAGAAAACAATTGCAACATAAATAATATACAATAAAAAACTTCATGTATTTTTGAATAATAAAATAGTTGTAACAAAAATAATATAGAAAACTAAAAAAACTATGTATATTTGGATGTATGAAAATTTAAATACATTTCTTGATAAAATTTTAAAGAATAATGAGTTATAAACTTTTTAAAATGAGTTTGAAGTTAAATAATTAGTTTAGATCTATGTGACCAAGCCAAAGTGATCAATTTTCACTTTTACTTTAAAAGAGGATTTGCATATCTGAGACATATGATCCCTCTTGGATCTTGGTAGATCAAAGTTAATATTGATCTGAGCCATTTTAATTTTCCCTCTTTTAAATAAACTGAATACTTTAGATACCATGAGCTTATTACCATAAGTTGTTTTCTTTTTTAGATTTTATTATTATTTTTTATTTTATTTTATTATTTTTATTTTTATTGTATTTTGACCTAGTTAAAATGTTCATTACATTATGTCGATATTTTTATTTAATTTATAAACGTAGCTAGTTTGATTAAATAATTAATTTATTTAGTGAAAGGATCGTTCTCTTGCACTTTAAATAGGTTTCATATCAAAACATATATGATCCCTCTTGACCTGATAGGATCCAAAAGTTAGTTGATAGAATATATTAATTTTCTATTTAAATAAACTACATTCCACATGAATACTGATTATTTTTGGTTTCTTTTATATTTTATTATTATTTTATTTTATTCTTTGTTTTTATTTTTATTTTTTATTGAGCTAATGTGATACTTTGTTTTTCATGATGATTCGAGAAATTAGCTATTATGCAATATTTAATTGTTTAATTATTGTATAAGATGAAGCCTAGTTGGTGTGAACAATATATGGATATACATGAGAGATATATGTTTTGATTTTTAGTCTCTAAGTAATCATGCATCTAATATGATCCCATTTTTCTTCAGGCATTAATGAAATCACTATGTGAATGATAACTTACGAGATTTCTAGCCAACTTAATCTATTGTTAATTACATAGTGTCAATTTTATGCTTATAATTTTACGGTAAGGAGTAGTGCAGGTTTTTCTTTTGTAAGTTTTGTTTGGAATTGAAAAATTAAAAAAATTATAAAAGCTAAAATTATGTAAGAAAACTTTGTTTAAAATTTCACAATAAAAGTTGAGTAATTTGACATCATATAATATGAAATTTTTATTATTATGATAAAAAACATACTGGGTTTTTAGCTAGTATTTTATTATTCATTAACAAAAAAATTATAAAAGGTATGTATGTAGTTACAAACGATTGTGTAGAAAATATTTAGGAATTAAGTAATTAAAGGTAATTTTAGTGTTATTTAAAGAAATAGAAATTATGAGCATTCATCATTTATTGTAGAATAATAATATATTTATGAAATAATTTGGAAATTTAAAAAAGATCACATATTTTAAAAAAAAATTCATTATTAATTTGGTTATATATATACAAAAAAATGCTACTGCTAGTAATAAACGGTTGTAACATGACGTATATAACAAAAAAAAGACCATGTATTTTTGAATAATAAAATAGTTGTAGCAAAATAATATGAAAATAAATATATTTGGATGTATGAAAATTTAAATACATTTTAATAAGTAAAATTTTAAAAGAGTAATGGTTATAAACATTGTGATAATTGGATTAAATAATTAGTTTAGATCTATATTATTTATCGAAGGGATCAATTATCTTTTAGTTTTAAAAGAATTTTGCATATAAAGAGACATATGATCTCTCTTGGCTCTTGGTAGATCCCAAGTTAAAAAATTGATCTAGGCCATCTTAATTTCCCTCTTTAAATAAACTACATTCCACATGAATACCATGGGTCAATACCATGTGGGTTGTTTTTTTATAATTTATTAATATTTTATTTTATTATTTTTATTTTTATTATTTTGACACTAGTTAAAATATTAATGAGTATTTTTTATTTAATTTTCTAAACATTTAAAAATAGTTTGGTATAAATAATTTAGTTTATTTCTCAAAAGTTAAATCTCTTTTTGTTTTAAAAGGAGTTTGCATATCAAGACATATGATCCCTTTTGGCTCTTGGTAGATCCAAAGTTAAGATTGATCTATGTCATCTTAATTTCATACCTTAAATAAACTGTATTACATGAATACTGAAGTTAATACCATGCAGATTGTTTATAGTTTGTTAATATTTTATTTACTATTTTTATTTTATTATTTTATTTTTATTTTTATTTTTATTCGGCTAATGTGATGTTTTTTATTCACATTGATTCAAAAATTAATTGTTATACGATAATATTGAATTTCTAGTTGTCTAATTTTTTAATGAACACTTTAAAAAAAAATCCACAAGAATATTCATTTTGCTGTGATCTCCCAACATGGTGAGGTTTAAAGTGGAGAATAAATTGAGAGGTTATTGTTAGAATTGTTGTATAAGATGGAAAAATTTGGATGGTTTATAGACGATATGGATGTCATAAGAGATATTTATTTTGAATTTTTTAGTCTCTCATGACCTTATCTAATAGAATATACTCATAAATTATATATTGGATGGAGCGGAAAATTTATGATAAAACTTGTACAAAGAAACTCTTGGCTCAACTAACTCTGTTAATTACCTAATGTCAATTTTGTAAAACTATAATGTCTGATAAAAAGTGATGATTTTTTATTAATATTTTATTTTATTATTTTTATTTTTATATATTTTGACACAGATTAAAATGTTAATTACCATTAGGTCAATATTTTTTATTTAATTTATAAACATTTAAAAATGATTAAATAATTGAACTTTGTCAAAATAAAATAAAATAAAATAAAAATAAAAAAAATTTGTCAAAATTTGTCAAAATTTGCCGGCAAAATTTGCCGGCAAAATTTTCCGGCAAAATTTTCCGGCAAAATTTTCCGGCAAAATAAAATTTTCCGGCAAAATCAGCAGCATTGCCGTTCAATTATCAGGCGGAAATGTTTGCGCCA